>CM074723.1:460888088-461462540 GCA_037306005.1 Rhinophrynus dorsalis
AAACTCAAATATCAAAGTCACATATTCCATTCAGTGTGCGTCACCGCAGTTTAGCAGCATATTCTGTGTACTCTGCACAGTTGCAGAATAGGAAGAAATATTGTTAAGTCTTCAAACTAAAATATCAAAGTCACATATTCCATTCAGTGTGCTTCGCCGCAGTTTAGCAGCCTATTCTGTGTACTCTGCACAGTTGCAGAATAGGAAGAAATACTGTTAAGTCTTCAAACTCAAATATCAAAGTCACATATTCCATTCAGTGTGCTTCGCCGCAGTTTAGCAGCCTATTCTGTGTACTCTGCACAGTTGCAGAATAGGAAGAAATACTGTTAAGTCTTCAAACTAAAATATCAAAGTCACATATTCCATTCAGTGTGCTTCGCTGCAGTTTAGCAGCATATTCTGTGTACTCTGCACAGTTGCAGAATAGGAAGAAATACTGTTAAGTCTTCAAACTAAAATATCAAAGTCACATATTCCATTCAGTGTGCTTCGCCGCAGTTTAGCAGCCTATTCTGTGTACTCTGCACAGTTGCAGAATAGGAAGAAATACTGTTAAGTCTTCAAACTAAAATATCAAAGTCACATATTCCATTCAGTGTGCGTCACCGCAGTTTAGCAGCCTATTCTGTGTACTCTGCACAGTTGCAGAATAGGAAGAAATACTGTTAAGTCTTCAAACTAAAATATCAAAGTCACATATTCCATTCAGTGTGCTTCGCCGCAGTTTAGCAGCCTATTCTGTGTACTCTGCACAGTTGCAGAATAGGAAGAAATACTGTTAAGTCTTCAAACTCAAATATCAAAGTCACATATTCCATTCAGTGTGCGTCACCGCAGTTTAGCAGCATATTCTGTGTACTCTGCACAGTTGCAGAATAGGAAGAAATACTGTTAAGTCTTCAAACTAAAATATCAAAGTCACATATTCCATTCAGTGTGCGTCACCGCAGTTTAGCAGCCTATTCTGTGTACTCTGCACAGTTGCAGAATAGGAAGAAATACTGTTAAGTCTTCAAACTCAAATATCAAAGTCACATATTCCATTCAGTGTGCGTCACCGCAGTTTAGCAGCATATTCTGTGTACTCTGCACAGTTGCAGAATAGGAAGAAATACTGTTAAGTCTTCAAACTAAAATATCAAAGTCACATATTCCATTCAGTGTGCGTCACCGCAGTTTAGCAGCCTATTCTGTGTACTCTGCACAGTTGCAGAATAGGAAGAAATACTGTTAAGTCTTCAAACTCAAATATCAAAGTCACATATTCCATTCAGTGTGCTTCGCCGCAGTTTAGCAGCCTATTCTGTGTACTCTGCACAGTTGCAGAATAGGAAGAAATACTGTTAAGTCTTCAAACTCAAATATCAAAGTCACATATTCCATTCAGTGTGCGTCACCGCAGTTTAGCAGCATATTCTGTGTACTCTGCACAGTTGCAGAATAGGAAGAAATACTGTTAAGTCTTCAAACTAAAATATCAAAGTCACATATTCCATTCAGTGTGCTTCGCCGCAGTTTAGCAGCCTATTCTGTGTACTCTGCACAGTTGCAGAATAGGAAGAAATACTGTTAAGTCTTCAAACTAAAATATCAAAGTCACATATTCCATTCAGTGTGCTTCGCCGCAGTTTAGCAGCCTATTCTGTGTACTCTGCACAGTTGCAGAATAGGAAGAAATACTGTTAAGTCTTCAAACTAAAATATCAAAGTCACATATTCCATTCAGTGTGCGTCACCGCAGTTTAGCAGCCTATTCTGTGTACTCTGCACAGTTGCAGAATAGGAAGAAATACTGTTAAGTCTTCAAACTAAAATATCAAAGTCACATATTCCATTCAGTGTGCGTCACCGCAGTTTAGCAGCCTATTCTGTGTACTCTGCACAGTTGCAGAATAGGAAGAAATACTGTTAAGTCTTCAAACTAAAATATCAAAGTCACATATTCCATTCAGTGTGCTTCGCCGCAGTTTAGCAGCCTATTTTGTGTACTCTGCACAGTTGCAGAATAGGAAGAAATACTGTTAAGTCTTCAAACTAAAATATCAAAGTCACATATTCCGTGTAAGATGAAGAAGGCGGGTAAAAAGGGACGGGGAAGTGGACGTGATCCTGATAGTTCAGGGCGCGGGTCAGGACGCGGAGAAACTGTGCCTGGTGCCAGAGCACAAGAAAGAAAGACATCCACCATACCTAGCTTCATGTCTCATTTTACAGGGCGTCGCAGGACATCACTCTCGAGGTCCGACCACTGTGAACAGGTGGTCGGTTGGATGTCAGCTGATACTGCTTCCAGTCGGTTAAGCACCACCCTGTCTTCCACCAAGTCCACTCTCAGTAGCCAAGAGTCTGGTCAACATAATCCTCACTCTGATCATCCTTCCTCCCACCATAGACGGTCTGGTCAAAGAAGTGATCCCACACTGGGATATAGTGAGGAGCTCGTCTCATCACCAATCCTTCATTTGACCCTCTCTCCAAGCACGCTTGCAGAGGAACATGACATCTTGTGCCCTGATTCACAACCTCTAGAGGGTACCCAATCACAAGAAGATGACAGATGTGAACGGCATTTAAGGTCAAAGGAAGTAGTGGATGATGATGATGATGATGAGACACAGTTGCCATTAAATCAACCACTATTTCCGTCTCAAGACCTTGTTGAGGAGGATGTTATACAGTTGTCAATGACTGAGTATGTGGTGGGATCAAGACATGAGGAGGATGATCAGAGTGAGGAAGTGGAGGAGGACTTGGTGGACGATGAGGTGACTGACCCCACCTGGGAAGGTGTAGAGCCGAGCGATGACAGCAGTCCTGAGGGTGAGCCATCTGCAGCACCGCAACAGGCTGGAAGAGGCAGTGGTGTGGCTACAGAAAGAAGGCGGACCGCACCAAACCGGCCCGCAAATGTTCCACGGAGCACCCCCTTGCGTAAATCTACCTTGCCAAGGGGTAGGTGTTCCACGGTATGGCGTTTTTTTAAGGAAAGTGCGGACAACAAAAGAATTGTAGTTTGCAACCTGTGCCACACCAGAATGAGCCGAGGCATGAACACTAGAAACCTCACCACCACCAGCATGATCCGACACATGGCATCCAAGCACCGTAATAAGTGGGAGGAACGCCTGGATCGCCCATCTGTGTCTGCAGGCCACACCACTGCCTCCTCTTCCCCTGTTTTCGGTGCCGGCCAATCGCCTGTCGAAGGCGCAGGCCCGCATACCTCCCGCCCTGCACCTGTACCATCTGAAGCACCATCAGCGACCACATCTACTTCCCTGTCTCAGCACAGCGTCCAAATGTCGTTACCCCAGGCATTTGAGCGCAAGCGAAAATACCCAGCCACCCACCCACAGGCCATAGCACTAACCTCACACCTTTCCAAATTACTGGCCATCGAAATGCTGCCATTTAGGCTTGTGGACACTGAGTCCTTCCACAGCCTGATGGCAGCAGCTGTCCCTCGGTACGCGGTCCCCAGCCGCCACTACTTTTCCCGGTGTGCCATCCCCGCATTACACCACCATGTGTCCCGTAACATCACCCGTGC
This sequence comes from Rhinophrynus dorsalis, assembly GCA_037306005.1. NCBI lineage: Eukaryota > Metazoa > Chordata > Amphibia > Anura > Rhinophrynidae > Rhinophrynus > Rhinophrynus dorsalis. Next base: position 460,891,642 of record CM074723.1, read on the forward strand.
CCTGACCAACGCAGTTACTGGGAAGGTCCACTTAACGACTGACACATGGACAAGTGCTTGTGGCCAGGGACGCTACATTTCCCTGACGGCACACTGGGTGAATGTCGTGGAGGCTGGGAGCGACTCGGACACTGGGATGGCACGGGTGCTACCCACGCCGAGGATTGCGGGCCCTACCTCCATCAGGGTTTCCGCCAGCACCTACGTTATTGGCTCCTCCTCCTCCGTTTCCACCTCCGAATTCTCTACACGCAGCGCCACTCCCCCATCAGCCAGTAGCTGGAAGCAGTGTAGCACTGCAGTGGGGAAGCGTCAACAGGCCGTGCTGAAGCTGATCTGCCTTGGGGACAAACAGCACACGGCCTCAGAGCTGTTGCAGGGGATTAGTCACCAGACCGAGCAGTGGCTCTCGCCACTCAACCTGCAACCAGGCATGGTTGTGTGTGATAATGGGCGTAACTTGGTGGCGGCTTTGGAGCTCGGCAAGCTCACACACGTACCATGCCTAGCGCATGATTTCTAAAAACCTACCCCAATGTGCATGATATCTTGACCAAGGTGCGCCGCGTGTGTGCACATTTCCGTAAGTCATCTACAGCTTCGGCCGGCCTGTTGAAGCTGCAGCAGCGCTTACAATTGCCAGCTCACCGGCTGCTGTGTGATGTGAGCACGCGCTGGAACTCCACCTTCCACATGTTGGCCCGGCTTTGTGAGCAGCAGAGGGCAGTAGTGGAGTACCAGCTGTTACACGGTCGTCGCCTCTCTGTTCAACTTCCTGTAATCAGAAGTGAGGAGTGGGAATGGATGTCAGACCTCTGTGAGGTTTTACGCAATTTTGAGGAATCGACACAGATGGTGAGCGGCGATAACGCTATTATCAGTGTAACCATCCCACTTCTGTGTCTACTGAAACGCTCGCTGCTCACAATTAAAACTGACGCTTTGCATGTGGAAGAGGTGGAAATGCGGGAGGAAGAGCTTACACAAGGTGATAGCCAGAGCACCCTCACTTCGTCTTCTCAGCGACAATTGGAGGAGGCGGAGGAGGAGGAGGAGGAAGACACGGTTGCCTCCGCTACAGAGGGTAGCCATGGAACTTTAGTTCCATCTCTTCAGCGTGGGTGGGCAGAAGAGGAGGAAGAGGATGAGGAGATTGAGAGTCATCCTCCTGGTGAGGACAGCGAAATCTTGACTGTTGGTACTCTGGCACACATGGCTGACTTTATGTTAGGCTGCCTTTCCCGTGACCCACGCGTTGTACGCATTTTAGACAACACGGATTACTGGGTGTTCACCCTTCTGGACCCCCGCTACAAAGAGAATTTCTCATCTCTCATTCCTCCGGTGGAGAGGACAAGCAAAATGGTGCAATACCAGAAGGTTCTTGTTGAAAAATTGCTCCAAAATTTTCCATCTGACAACGCTGGCGGCAGAGTACGTGCTACCTTGGCCAACCGAGAAGGGGAGAAAAGGGGAGCACACAGCAGTTCCGACAAAGGCAGGGCAACACTCTCCAAGGCGTGGGACACCTTCATGACACCCCGCCAGCACCCTCACCCTGATGCGCAGCCTAGTGTCACAAGGAGGGAAAAGTTTTAGAAGATGGTGAAGGAGTACGTAGCAGACCGTGTCAGCGTCCTCAATGATCCCTCTGTGCCTTACAACTACTGGGTGTCCAAGCTGGACACGTGGTATGAACTGGCACTCTACGCCTTGGAGGTGCTGGCCTGCCCTGCCGCCAGCGTTCTGTCTGAGCGGGTATTTAGTGCTGCTGGTGGCATCATAACAGATAAGCGTATCCGCCTTTCCACCGACAATGCTGATAGGTTGACACTTATAAAAATGAACAAGGCCTGGATTTCCCCTGACTTCTCCACTCCACTGGAGGAAAGCCCCGGGGGAACATAAACTCACTTTATATATGTTATTTACAATGATGGGAATACTCTGTATTCCCATTCACCCCTTCCACCCAAAAAACGGGTATATGGTTGACTCTTAATCTTCTCATCCTCCTCCTCCTCTTCCATATGCCCTGTGATATAATTTTTATATAGGGCCAGCTCACCAGCGGGCCCTGTTTGACAATTTTTATATAGGTCAGCTCACCAGCGGGCCTTCTCATATAATGTTTTATTGGGTCGGCTCTCTAGCGGGCCCTCTCATATAATGTTTTATAGCGTCAGCTCACTAGCGGGCCTTCACATATAATGTTTAGGATGGTCAGCTCCGCAGCAGACCCTCACCCATAATGTTTTAGATGGTCGGCTCAGCGCACGTTTCCCTCTTAATCATGGCCCCAGTTCAGAAAAATCGAGGAAATTTTTGGGAGAATTTGCCTTTGCGCACGTTTCCCTCTTAATCATGGCCTCAGTTCAGAAAAATCTAGGAAATTTTTGGGAGAATTTGCCTCTGCGCACGTTTCCCTCTTAATCATGGCCTCAGTTCAGAAAAATCGAGGAAATTTTTGGGAGAATTTGCAGATGATATACAAGTAAATATACAGCAAATACTGTTTGGTAACAATTTTTCGCCTAAAGTCGTTTTTATTTTCCTTTTTGTGTGTTTTACGGTCAGTCTGTAAAAATGGCGTACTACGGGCGAAAGATCGTTCCCAGCAGCGATGTTGGAGTCCAGGATGCATCCAGGCATCCTCCCTATGCTGTCCCTGAACCATTTCTGTGGTGTTTCCATCCTTTTCTGCCCTTTTCCTATGGACCAGGCACCCTCCCCTCATCAGAGCAGGGGGTGCCTGGTGTAATGCTCGAGTCCTCCCATTGACTTCAATGGGGCTCGGGTGCTCGGCCGAGCACTCGAGCCTCCGGGGGCGCTCGGTCAGAGCACCCGAACACCCGAGCATTGGGGTGCTCGCTCATCACTAGTTGTAACATTTATTACACTTCCACATAGGGCAATGTCCTGCTGGTGGCCTGGTGTGTAACAGTCTCAGAAAGTAATAGCTCTAATTGGTGCATAATATTCCAGCAATCTAATACTATCATGCTGGGGACCTAAGACTGCACACACTGAAGGTATCACATATACAAATAACTGTCTGACTCTTTCCTTTCTAATGAGTCTTCACTCTGGTTTAAGCCACATTATAGTTATTCACAGTGGCATCTTCCCCTGACTTTTCTTGATCCTTTATTCTCACACTGACACGTGCGTCCATATGTATCACTCATTCCTACAGATATCACAGAGATAATCTTCTCTTTCTTCTGGGGTACAAAACCACAGGGACTCTTCTCTTGTTAACCCTCTGAGTGCTGGAAAGGCATCCAATGCAATAGCTACCTCTCTGGCACTCAAAGGGTTAATAAAGGCTCCTATTAACCCCTACCATTCCAGAACCAATGGTTCACTTAATATAATTCATTATTGATACCAATAAAGATGGAAAGGTGGTCAATTATGATGTAGCAAATATGGGAGTTGCCTCTTTAAAGGTAATATGGGTAGGATAGTAATGTTTCATAATAAAAGCAGCTCTAATTAATCATCAGTGTTATTTCAATTCTGTCAGAGTTTTAATTCAAGAGTAATTGAATGACAAAGTATCCCCCTCCCATCCTTTTACTGATGTAACACTGCTCAGCCAGATCAGAAGGGATGTTCCCAGGTAGACTGCAGAGGGGGGACAATCTTCAATTAAGATAAGGGAAAAACCTGAAAAACTTGTCAAGGGGGGCAGGGCTTTCATTGTTCTCATAGGAAGAAGATTGTCCCCTTCTGTTATCTGTCTGGTCTATGCATTCCACATCTGAGAAGACTTGGCTTACACTAGGTAAAAGGGGCGGGAGGGGGAAACTTTGCTTGTGAATATCTCTCAAACTATAAAGGTTTGAGAGATAAGACATATCGTTCTTCATGTTTTTTTAATGCCTACAAAATAAAATAAATATAAAACAAAGTTTTACTATCCCTTTAAATGTTTGTAGAGTCTCACATCAATACTGGATAAGATTTAACGCTACAGAATGTAATGTGTGGGAGAAAATCCAATATGTATTTGGGGAATATGTATTATACACAAGTTGTATTTAGGATATATCTATACGTAAGTACTGTATTTAGTAAGAAAGAATACTCACAGCGCCAGCTCACCATAACATATCCATGTAAATATATAATTTTAATGTGAATATTAGAATTGATGCAAAGACAGCAGCAGAGAGTGAGAGGGTTCTCCAGTCCCCCAAAACCTCAGGTACAGACTCAAAGTGAAAATAGACAGTCAAAAACACAAGCTTGCTCTCATCTATGTAAAATAATATATGTGCCCTGTAATGTGCATATATAATATTTCTTAGTAAATATGTGCCCTGTAATGTGCATATATAAATATTTCTGAGAAAAGTTTGTGAGAATTTAGTGTTCACAAATTGGCCAAGTCGTGGGTAAGTTTGCCACCACGCCACGGTATCTCAAATTCCGGCAAGTTCTACTCTAATATAACTAAAACCCTATCCAAATTAACACCTTAGTGACCGGCTGGGCGAACACGCGGCCGGCACTTAACAAAAGATTCCAGAGTCTCCAAGTCCACGTGGGGACCCAGAATCTGAGGAACTACATGTACATCCTCTGTCCTTAAGGCACATCCTCTCGGGACGTACATGTACTTTCTCGGGCGTTAAGGTGTTAAAAATCCCTGAAGAAATGTTTTTGGAAACGTGTTGGAGGGGAACCCTATAAATACTTTCTTTACAATGCTTGTGGGTCCCATTGTGGTGCAATTAAAAACAGAAGACAAACTATATAAATTGCACCACACTGGAACCCACAATCATTGTAAAGAAAGTAATTATAGGGTTCCCCCTCCAACGCGTTTCCTAAAACATTTCTTCAGGGATTTTTAATTTAGATGGGGTTTTAGTTGTATTAGAGTAGGGTACTAGCCTACATAAAAAGAGGTATAGATGCAAGGGATGCTAATATTATCCTACCTCTGTATAAATCCTTGGTTAGGCCTCATATAGAATATGCAGCACAATTTTGGGCACCAGTTCTTAAAAAAGACATTGTTGAACTGGAAAAGGTGCAGAGAAGTGCAACAAAACTGATAAAGGGATTAGAGGATCTGAGTTATAAAGAGAGACTAGCCAAACTGGGTTTGTTTACATTAAGGAAAATACGTCTAAAGGGTGATATGATTACCATTTACATATACAGTCAAGATCAATACAAAGAATTATCCAATTAATTATTTATGCAAAGAGCTGAGCTAAGAACAAGAGGTCATCCATTAAGACTAGAGGAAAGGTGCTTTCAACTAAAACAAAGGCAGGAATTCTTTACAATAAGGCCTGTAAAGCTTTGGAATTCTTTGCCTCTGGATGTTGTACTTGCAGATAATGTAACTGCTTTCAAAAAAGCAATGGATGTCTATCTAGCACAGAACAATATTGAAAATTATGACAGATGGCTTCAATGCAGATAGGATGTTGATCCAGGGATCTATCTGACTGCCAGTTGGAGTCAGGAAGGAATTTTTAGTCACAAGAGTCAGTGCTAGGACATGTTATCTTAAATAACTTAATCAGATATATTACTTGTGGTGTTCAAGGTACTGTGCAACTTTTTGCATATCTGGCACAAGGTTAAGGTTGATACTCCAGTAGGGATAAATCAAATACATGAGACTTTAGGAAAACTGGAGGAATGGACAAAGAGTATTTGATCTTAAGTTTAATGTTGAAAAGTGCAAGACAATACATTTAAGACACAGAAACCCAGAGTTGGAATATAAGCGTAATGATACTCTGCTGGCAAAAGCATCAGTGGAAAGGGACTAAAGATTTATTATTTCAGATTATTTGAAGGTAGACAAGCAGAGCAGTAAAGCAGTAGGAAAAACAAACAGGGTTCTTGGTTGTATAAAAAAAAGCATTATCAGTGATAGAGGGAAGGACCAGGGCTGGATTTGCCATTAAGCAAAGTAGGCACCTGCCTACAGGCGCACCCCTTTTGGATTTTTTTTTAAATATTCTTTAAAAAAAAAAACAAACAAAAAAAACAAACTTGCCGCCTCGCTGGCTGCGCTGGCTGCACCCACTCACATTGCCTGCCCCCCCCAGTCTTGTACCTGATGGAGCTCCTTCGTCGGCTCTGCAGGAATGCAGAGCGCTGGGAGATGATATCTCCCAGCGATCTGCATTCCTGAATAGGAGACCGCGCGGGAGCTCCATCAGGTGCAAGATTGTGCCAAAGGAGTCACATACAAATCTCCTACCATGGAGGTAGGAAACGCACAACGGGGGAGGCAATGTGAGGGCAATGTGGAGCTAATGGGGGGCAAGTTGGATCTGATAGAGGGCAATGTGGAACCAATGGGGGGCAAGTTGGAGCCAATGGAGGGCAATGTGGAGATGGTGGGGGCAAGTTAAAGCTGATGGGGTGGGGGGCAATGTGAGGGCAATGTGGAGCTGATGGGGGGCATTGTGAGGGCAATGTGGAGCTGATGGGGGCAATATGGAGCTGATTGTGAGGGCAATATGGAGCTGATGGGGGGCAATTTGAGGGCAATGTGGAGATGATGGGGGGGGGCAACATGGAGATTAGGAGCATTGTGGAGGTATCCAGTGCAGATGGTCCACGGGGAGGGGGGGGCGCTTCAAATTTCTGTGCCTACAAGCTCCTGAGGTGTAAATTCAGCCCTGGGAGGGACTAATGCTATACTCTATAAACCACTGGTAAGAAACAACGTCTGCAGAAGGATGTTAATACTTTTGAGGCAGTTCAAAGATGAGCCACCAAAATGGTGCAGGGTCTTCATTACACAGAGTACCAGAATAAACTCAAAGAACTTAATATAAATAGTTTGGGAGAAAGGAAAGAGATGGATGATATGACAGAAACCTTTTAATGTATTAAGAGCTTTAATATAGTCCAGGAGGGAAGCATTTTCAGAAAAGAAGAATACTTGAACAAGATGTCATGACCTAGCGTTAGAGGGTGGAAAATTCAAAAGTATGGAAAGGGTGATAGACTCATGGAATAACCTTATAGAAGAGGTACTTTTCAAATTCAAACATTTCTGAGATAAACATATTTTAAGTCTATTGTGAGAAGCATGTATGACTATTGTAATTAGATATTGAAATGGACAGACTGCATGACCAGATGGTTCTTTTCTACTGTGACAATGTGTTTCTAAGGCCAACACTTATCAAAGAGAAAATGGAAAGGAAGTCTGGATTCAAATACTTACATAGTAATCTTTTGTTATTAATCTCATCTTTCACCAGTATCATTATTCATGTTTTACTCAGCAAGATAAACTATAATGTTATTTTTTTGCAATATTAAGCATCACTATTCTTTTAACTCTTTTAATGCTGAGATTGCATCTTATGATCTAATTTTTATATCAGGATGCTACATGCAATAAGATCAGCAGCCACCCTCCTCTGATAAAAATGGGTCACTAAAGTAACACAAAGGGCAATATGCATGTCATGGGCATGAGGTACTGATCAATAAGTACACAAAAATGCTTAGGGATGAAACCAGGACACAGCTTTTTTAAAGGGATAGTAATACTTCGTTTTATCTTTATTTTATTTTGTAGGCATTAAAAAAACATGAAGAACGATATAAGTCTTATCTCTCAAACCTTTATGGTTTGAGAGATATTCACAAGCAAAGTACCCCCCCTCCCGTTCAGCCAGATCAGAAGGGAGGTGCCCAGGTAGACTGCAGAGAGGGACAATCTTCAATTAAGATAAGGGAAAAAGCTGAAAAACTTGTCAAGGGGTTCAGGGCTTTCATTGTTTTCATACAAAGAAGAGTGTCCCCTGCTGTTATCTGTCTGGTCTTACAACCAGATTCACATCTGAGAAGAGATGGCTTACACTAGGAAAAAGGGGCGGGAGGGGGAAACTTTGCTTGTGAATATCTCTTAAACCATAAAGGTTTGAGAGATAAGACTTATATCGTTCTTCATGTTTTTTTAATGCCTACAAAATAAAATAAAGTTAAAATGAAGTATTACTATCCCTTTAAATATTTACCATATTAAAACAATTCCACTTAAGCCCTTGCCAACTCAAAAGAAATACCACGTATGCCTCACGCCTACTGAGCGAAAGTTCAACCCACATTTCCACTCCATCCCACCACACCCCATTAGCTGGTCTATGCAGCTCAATGGGGAGCAGTGACATAACCTGTGACCAAGGTCTGGGTGCAGTATGTGCCAGCACCATTGGCCTGACCTCCAACCATTAACCATAAAACCCACACACTTAAGTTAACATTTAACCCGTTGGCTAGGGCCCAAAGCTCCCACAGCTGTGACAAACAAACCCCCAGGTGCTTTTACAACCTGACCAATCGAAATAACCTACCACACTAAACAAACAGGGAGGGAGATTCAGCTTGAAGATCAAAGAGGAAGTGGTCACAGTGGTAAATCCCTTATATCAACTTTAACATCCCAGCCCTTCCTGTTACACTAGCCTCCCTTTCCTCCAATCCTAGCTCTCTCTTAATGATCTCCCCCCAGCCCAGACACGATTCCCCTTTTTTATTACGTGGTGCAATTTTGGGGCAAACCAACTATGACACAAGGATTACATAAACATTTCCATTTCCTTTAAATTGGGGTTTTTAACTGCTTAAATGATACAGCAGTCTCAAATGCATTGCTTCAACCTAGTAACACCAGAGGGGGGGTTATGCACAAAGGAGTGATAAAGAGGTGACAAAGTGGAGATGACTTCTCCAGTGATATCACTTCTCCAATTCCTATGTTATTCTATGGCCCCTATGCACTAAGATTTCTGCAGCTTTGGAGATCCTAGTGCATAGGCTCTATAGAATAACATAGGAACTGGAGAAGTGATATTACTGGAGAAGTTGAATCCATTTTATCACCTCTTTATCATGCCTTAATAATAATCCTTTATTTATATAGCACACACAGATTCCGCAGCGCTTTACACTCATATTGGTTCCTGTCCCCATTGGGGCTCACAATCTAAATTCACCTATCAGTATGTTTTTGGAGTGTGGGAGGAAACTGGAGTACCCGGAGGAAACCCACGCAAACACAGTGAGAACATACAAACTCATTGCAGATGTTGTCCTTGGTGAGATTTGAACCCAGGACCCCAGCGCTGCAAGGCAACAGTGCTAACCACTGAGCCACTGTGCTGCTCTTAGTGAATAACCTTCAAAGTGTGATAAGCACAAATGAAAAGTGGATCAATTCTGGGGAAAACCAACTGCAACATATGGGACAATTAAAAATCTCCACTGGAAATTTCTCTATCATTCAGGATGTTAACTGCCTACCTTAAATCTATGGGAATGTTTATTCTTCAGTAATGTCTAGGAGGCGGACATGACAGTTGCTAGCAGGAACACAGGACAGGGCCTTCTCCCACTGCACGTGGTGAAAGTAACCCTGTTAGGACCAGAGCGATATGAAACAAACTGCTTGCATGGAGCACGCCTCTGGTCCTAAAAGGATTAAGTAGGCTCATGCATTCTGAAAAAACTACCAGCAACTGTCATGTCTGCTTCCATGGACGTGAATTTCAAGACATTTTGAACATGTTATCTCTTCAGCAAAGACACAAGGACAAAATTCAAAGGGGCCATTAGAATTTTCTAGCCATAGTAAGGTAAATGGGTGTGTGTGTTGTAATTATTAACCTTTTGAGTGCTAGAGAGGTACGCAAAGCTTTGCAATGCATAGCGTACCCCACTGGCACTCAAAGGGTTAATAGATGTTACTTTCAGTGTTTCTTCAGTTAACCTCCTTGGCATTACAATTTCCAGGCCCCATATCCACCATGCTTCTTCTCTTCCTAGTAATTTCCTTAATCCCTTTAGGACCAGTGGTCCTGGGGTTGGAATCCCTTTAAGGACCAGATTGAAGACTTCAGTGCGCTGATACACGTGACTGATCATGTGTGCCAGCACGCTGAATGGGGTTCTGATAGTGACCGCTCCGGTCTTGGAGAGGTCAATTTTGGACCCCGCTACTACTCGCATTTCTCGCGTAGGAGCTCCTGCTATGTAAAAAAATAAGTGACGTTCCAGGACAACAGTGATGGCCCTGACACATCACTGGTCCTTAAAGGGTTAAAAATGAAAGAAAAAACCCCCATCAATAATGGCAATGTGAGCAGGCTGTTGTGGATTTGAAATTTTACATATAAATAGAATTGAAATGAAAATTGATGTAACAAAAAGGCATGTGGAGCACAGTAATAATTACTAGTTTAATGGATTCATTTTCAGTCCATTGTAGCTCTCCTAGGGATCCGTCTCCCCTATGTATTGTATGTGGAGTTTGCAAACAAAACATTCTTTTTTCTATGTTGTCTTTTTGCGGGTTCTACAGAGTACGTATGAAAACAATATACATTAAAAGGGAATACTGATACATCAAAGGGATTAGATAGGCAGACAAGAAAGGAAACATTATGATAAGGATATCCCCTGGTCTATTCTGTGATTTTTCATTCATTTTCCATTTGTGTTATCTTCATAGCACAGTTCAGTCAATATTTGCTGCATGTGTTTTTCTCTACTTTAGATTGTAATGGATCACAGTACGAGTTGTGAATTTTGATTTATGTTCACTCTTGTTTTATTGTCGTGTAATTAGAGATGCGTGAACCAGGACAGAGGCGTAACTAGAAGCCACCGGGCCCTGGTGCAAGAATTGCTATGGGCCCCCTGACCACATTGGCCCCCTTCAACTACATTGGCCACCTCCACATTGCCCCTTCCACAATGCCCCTCATTATCCACAGTGCCCCTTCATCTCCAAAATGCCCTGCTTTTCCCATATTGCCCCTTCCACTTTGCCCCTTCAACAATGTCCCCATCACAATGCCCCTCATTCTCCACAATGCCCCTTCCACATTGCCCCTCTTTCTCCATATTACCCCTTCCACAATGCCCCCATCTCCATATTGCCCCTCAATCTCCATAATGCCCCTTCCACAATGCCCCTCATACTCCACAATGCCCCCATCACAATGCCCCTTCCACAATGCCCCTCATTCTCCACAATGCCCCTTCCACAGTGCCCCTCATTCTCCACAATGCCCCTATGGACCGCCCCCCTCCTCCTACCTCAAGTCCCTGGTGGTCTAGCGGTGAGTCAAGCTCCCGCATGGTTCTTAGTAATGCAGAGTGCTGGGAGATTATGTAATCTCCCAGCCCTCTGCATTACTAGAGCGCCGGCCGCCCGGAGGTCAGCTGTGCTGCAGGCGCGTGGTGAGGGGGTCGGAGGGGGCGGCTGGGCCCCTGAGAGTGACGGGCCTGGTCACAGGTGCGACCCCTATTGTTACGCCACTGAACCAGAGGTGTAGCTATCATGGGGTACAGGGAGTGTGATTATGGCAGGGCTCAGTATCCATGGAGTCCCTTTGGCTCTGCATTATCCTGCGACTTGGGATGGGGGATGTTTTTCACCTCAAAAGGAAACAGGTGAAAAATGGCACTTCCCACCAAACTGGAAATTTCCTATAAAAAATGCTGATTTTCTGGGCGGGGGGTTCTGCTTAGCTCATTGCATTGAAATGAGTGGTAAGACTGAATTTTTCCCCATGTGGCAAATTTCCCTTCTTTTCCTGCAGGGATAATATAAAAAAGGTTTTAGATTTCCACATCATGTCATTCTGAGTGTGTGAGAGGAAGCACTATATTTTTAAGCTACTTAAAGGGATAGTAATACTTAATTATTACTAATCCCTATATTAAAGTCATATTGCCCCCAGTATCATCTCTCAAACCTTTATGGTTTGAGAGATAATCACTCCTAAAGTTGCCCTCTCCCTCCCCCTTCCCCAAAGTCAGAGTTCTAACTGACTGCAGGGAAGTCAGTTGTACGACCGTCAGGCGGCTCTGCAGCAGAGCCAAGATTGCGTTAATAAAAAATAATTCTTTCACTGAAATGGTCTTCTACGTGTGCTTGGTTTGCAGAGCCACCTGATGATCGTAAGACTGGATTTCCCTTCAGTCAGCTACAACGCTGACTTCGGGGGAGGGAGAGGGCAACTTTAGGAGTGATTATCTCTCAAACCATAAAGGTTTGAGAGATGACATTGGGGGCAATACATTTTTTTTAATATGACTTTAATATAAGGATTAGTAATAATTAAGTATTAATATCCCTTTAAGATAGGCAAATACAGTGAAGATTAGTGATGAGCGAGCACCCCAATGCTCGGGTGTTCGGGTGCTCTGACCGAGCACCCCCGGAGGCTCGAGTGCTCGGCCGAGCACCCGAGCCCCATTGAAGTCAATGGGAGGACTCGAGCATTACACCAGGCACCCCCTGCTCTGATGAGGGGAGGGTGCCTGGTCCATAGGAAAATGGCAGAAAAGGATGGAAACACCACAGAAATGGTTCAGGGACAGCATAGGGAGGATGTCTGGATGCATCTTGGACTCCAACATTGCTGCTGGGAACGATCTTTCGCCCGTAGTACGCCATTTTTACAGACTGACCGTAAAACACACAAAAAGGAAAATAAAAATGACTTTAGGCGAAAAATTGTTACCAAACAATATTTGCTGTATATTTACTTCTATATCATCTGCAAATTCTCCCAAAAATTTCCTTGATTTTTCTGAACTGAGGCCATGATTAAGAGGGAAACGTGCGCAGAGGCAAATTCTCCCAAAAATGTCCTTGATTTTATTGAACTGAGGCCATGATTAAGAGGGAAACGTGCGCAAAGGCAAATTCTCCCAAAAATTTCCTCGATTTTTCTGAACTGGGGCCATGATTAAGAGGGAAACGTGCGCTGTTCGACCATCTAAAACATTATGGGTGAGGGTCTGCTGCGGAGCTGACCATCCTAAACATTATATGCGAAGGCCCGCTAGTGAGCTGACGCTATAAAACATTATATGAGAGGGCCCGCTAGAGAGCTGACCCAATAAAACATTATATAAGAAGGCCCGCTGGTGAGCTGACCTATACCAAAAGTTGTCAAACAGGGCCCGCTGGTGAGCTGGCCCTATATAAAAATTATATCACAGGGCCCGCTGGTGAGCTGGCCCTATATAAAAATTATAGCACAGGGCATATGGAAGAGGAGGAGGAGGATGAGAAGATTAAGAGTCAACCATATACCCGTTTTTTGGGTGGAAGGGGTGAATGGGAATACAGAGTATTCCCATCATTGTAAATAACATATATAAAGTGAGTTTATGTTCCCCCAGGGCTTTCCTCCAGTGGAGTGGAGAAGTCAGGGGAAATCCAGGCCTTGTTCATTTTTATAAGTGTCAACCTATCAGCATTGTCGGTGGAAAGGCGGATACGCTTATCTGTTATGATGCCACCAGCAGCACTAAATACCCGCTCAGACAGAACGCTGGCGGCAGGGCAGGCCAGCACCTCCAAGGCGTAGAGTGCCAGTTCATACCACGTGTCCAGCTTGGACACCCAGTAGTTGTAAGGCACAGAGGGATCATTGAGGACGCTGACACGGTCTGCTACGTACTCCTTCACCATCTTCCAAAACTTTTCCCTCCTTGTGACACTAGGCTGCGCATCAGGGTGAGGGTGCTGGCGGGGTGTCATGAAGGTGTCCCACGCCTTGGAGAGTGTTGCCCTGCCTTTGTCGGAACTGCTGTGTGCTCCCCTTTTCTCCCCTTCTCGGTTGGCCAAGGTAGCACGTACTCTGCCGCCAGCGTTGTCAGATGGAAAATTTTGGAGCAATTTTTCAACAAGAACCTTCTGATATTGCACCATTTTGCTTGTCCTCTCCACCGGAGGAATGAGAGATGAGAAATTCTCTTTGTAGCGGGGGTCCAGAAGGGTGAACACCCAGTAATCCGTGTTGTCTAAAATGCGTATAACGCGTGGGTCACGGGAAAGGCAGCCTAACATAAAGTCAGCCATGTGTGCCAGAGTACCAACAGTCAAGATTTCGCTGTCCTCACCAGGAGGATGACTCTCAATCTCCTCATCCTCTTCCTCCTCTTCTGCCCACCCACGCTGAAGAGATGGAACTAAAGTTCCATGGCTACCCTCTGTAGCGGAGGCAACCGTGTCTTCCTCCTCCTCCTCCTCCTCCTCCGCCTCCTCCAATTGTCGCTGAGAAGACGAAGTGAGGGTGCTCTGGCTATCACCTTGTGTAAGCTCTTCCTCCCGCATTTCCACCTCTTCCACATGCAAAGCGTCAGTTTTAATTGTGAGCAGCGAGCGTTTCAGTAGACACAGAAGTGGGATGGTTACACTGATAATAGCGTTATCGCCGCTCACCATCTGTGTCGATTCCTCAAAATTGCGTAAAACCTCACAGAGGTCTGACATCCATTCCCACTCCTCACTTCTGATTACAGGAAGTTGAACGGAGAGGCGACGACCGTGTAACAGCTGGTACTCCACTACTGCCCTCTGCTGCTCACAAAGCCGGGCCAACATGTGGAAGGTGGAGTTCCAGCGCGTGCTCACGTCACACAGCAGCCGGTGAGCTGGCTGCTGCAGCTTCAACAGGCCGGCTGAAGCTGTAGATGACTTACGGAAATGTGCACACACGCGGCGCACCTTGGTCAAGAGATCATGCACATTGGGGTAGGTTTTTAGAAATCGCTGAACCACTAAATTAAATACATGCGCTAGGCATGGTACGTGTGTGAGCTTGCCGAGCTCCAAAGCCGCCACCAAGTTACGCCCATTATCACACACAACCATGCCTGGTTGCAGGTTGAGTGGCGAGAGCCACTGCTCGGTCTGGTGACTAATCCCCTGCAACAGCTCTGAGGCCGTGTGCTGTTTGTCCCCAAGGCAGATCAGCTTCAGCACGGCCTGTTGACGCTTCCCCACTGCAGTGCTACACTGCTTCCAGCTACTGGCTGATGGGGGAGTGGCGCTGCGTGTAGAGAATTCGGAGGTGGAAACGGAGGAGGAGGAGCCAATAACGTAGGTGCTGGCGGAAACCCTGATGGAGGTAGGGCCCGCAATCCTCGGCGTGGGTAGCACCCGTGCCATCCCAGGGTCCGAGTCGCTCCCAGCCTCCACGACATTCACCCAGTGTGCCGTCAGGGAAATGTAGCGTCCCTGGCCATAAGCACTTGTCCATGTGTCAGTCGTTAAGTGGACCTTCCCAGTAACTGCGTTGGTCAGGGCACGGGTGATGTTACGGGACACATGGTGGTGTAATGCGGGGATGGCACACCGGGAAAAGTAGTGGCGGCTGGGGACCGCGTACCGAGGGACAGCTGCTGCCATCAGGCTGCGGAAGGACTCAGTGTCCACAAGCCTAAATGGCAGCATTTCGATGGCCAGTAATTTGGAAAGGTGTGAGGTTAGTGCTATGGCCTGTGGGTGGGTGGCTGGGTATTTGCGCTTGCGCTCAAATGCCTGGGGTAACGACATTTGGACGCTGTGCTGGGACAGGGAAGTGGATGTGGTCGCTGATGGTGCTTCAGATGGTACAGGTGCAGGGCGGGAGGTATGCGGGCCTGCGCCTTCGACAGGCGATTGGCCGGCACCGAAAACAGGGGAAGAGGAGGCAGTGGTGTGGCCTGCAGACACAGATGGGCGATCCAGGCGTTCCTCCCACTTATTACGGTGCTTGGATGCCATGTGTCGGATCATGCTGGTGGTGGTGAGGTTTCTAGTGTTCATGCCTCGGCTCATTCTGGTGTGGCACAGGTTGCAAACTACAATTCTTTTGTCGTCCGCACTTTCCTTAAAAAAACGCCATACCGCGGAACACCTACCCCTTGGCAAGGGAGATTTACGCAGTGGGGTGCTCCGTGGAACATTTGCGGGCCGGTTTGGTGCGGTCCGCCTTCTTTCTGTAGCCACACCACTGCCTCTTCCAGCCTGTTGCGGTGCTGCAGATGGCTCACCCTCAGGACTGCTGTCATCGCTCGGCTCTACACCTTCCCAGGTGGGGTCAGTCACCTCATCGTCCACCAAGTCCTCCTCCACTTCCTCACTCTGATCATCCTCCTCATGTCTTGATCCCACCACATACTCAGTCATTGACAACTGTATAACATTCTCCTCAACAAGGTCTTGAGACAGTAATAGTGGTTGATTTAATGGCAACTGTGTCTCATCATCATCATCATCATCCACTACTTCCTTTGACCTTAAATGCCGTTCACATCTGTCATCTTCTTGTGATTGGGTACCCTCTAGAGGTTGTGAATCAGGGCACAAGATGTCATGTTCCTCTGCAAGCGTGCTTGGAGAGAGGGTCAAATGAAGGATTGGTGATGAGACGAGCTCCTCACTATATCCCAGTGTGGGATCACTTCTTTGACCAGACCGTGTATGGTGGGAGGAAGGATGATCAGAGTGAGGATTATGTTGACCAGACTCTTGGCTACTGAGAGTGGACTTGGTGGAAGACAGGGTGGTGCTTAACCGACTGGAAGCAGTATCAGCTGACATCCAACCGACCACCTGTTCGCAGTGGTCGGACCTCGAGAGTGATGTCCTGCGACGCCCTGTAAAATTAGACATGAAGCTAGGTATGGTGGATGTCTTTCTTTCTTGTGCTCTGGCACCAGGCACAGTTTCTCCGCGTCCTGACCCGCGCCCTGAACTATCAGGATCACGTCCACTTCCCCGTCCCTTTTTACCCGCCTTCTTCATCTTACACGGAATATGTGACTTTGATATTTTAGTTTGAAGACTTAACAGTATTTCTTCCTATTCTGCAACTCTGCACAGTACACAGAATGTGCTGCTAAACTGCGGCGAAGCACACTGAATGTAATATGTGACTTTGATATTTTACTTTGAAGACTTAACAGTATTTCTTCCTATTCTGCAACTGTGCAGAGTACATAGAATAGGCTGCTAAACTGCGGTGACGCACACTGAATGGAATATGTGACTTTGATATTTGAGTTTGAAGACTTAACAGTATTTCTTCCTATTCTGCAACTGTGCAGAGTACACAGAATAGGCTGCTAAACTGCAGTGACGCACACTGAATGGAATATGTGACTTTGATATTTTACTTTGAAGACTTAACAGTATTTCTTCCTATTCTGCAACTGTGCAGAGTACACAGAATAGGCTGCTAAACTGCGGTGACGCACACTGAATGGAATATGTGACTTTGATATTTTACTTTGAAGACTTAACAGTATTTCTTCCTATTCTGCAACTGTGCAGAGTACACAGAATAGGCTGCTAAACTGCGGCGAAGCACACTGAATGTAATATGTGACTTTGATATTTTACTTTGAAGACAACAGTATTTCTTCCTATTCTGCAACTGTGCAGAGTACACAGAATAGGCTGCTAAACTGCGGCGAAGCACACTGAATGGAATATGTGACTTTGATATTTTACTTTGAAGACTTAACAGTATTTCTTCCTATTCTGCAACTGTGCAGAGTACACAGAATAGGCTGCTAAACTGCGGCGAAGCACACTGAATGGAATATGTGACTTTGATATTTTACTTTGAAGACTTAACAGTATTTCTTCCTATTCTGCAACTGTGCAGAGTACACAGAATAGGCTGCTAAACTGCGGTGACGCACACTGAATGGAATATGTGACTTTGATATTTGAGTTTGAAGACTTAACAGTATTTCTTCCTATTTTGCAACTGTGCAGAGTACACAGAATAGGCTGCTAAACTGCGGTGACGCACACTGAATGGAATATGTGACTTTGATATTTTACTTTGAAGACTTAACTGTATTTCTTCCTATTCTGCAACTGTACAGAGTACACAGAATAGGCTGCTAAACTGCGGTGACGCACACTGAATGGAATATGTGACTTTGATATTTTACTTTGAAGACTTAACAGTATTTCTTCCTATTCTGCAACTGTGCAGAGTACACAGAATAGGCTGCTAAACTGCGCCGAAGCACACTGAATGTAATATGTGACTTTGATATTTTACTTTGAAGACTTAACAGTATTTCTTCCTATTCTGCAACTGTGCAGAGTACACAGAATAGGCTGCTAAACTGCGGCGAAGCACACTGAATGGAATATGTGACTTTGATATTTTACTTTGAAGACTTAACAGTATTTCTTCCTATTCTGCAACTGTGCAGAGTACACAGAATAGTCTGCTAAACTGCGGTGACGCACACTGAATGGAATATGTGACTTTGATATTTTACTTTGAAGACTTAACAGTATTTCTTCCTATTCTGCAACTGTGCAGAGTACACAGAATAGGCTGCTAAACTGCGGCGAAGCAAACTGAATGGAATATGTGACTTTGATATTTTACTTTGAAGACTTAACAGTATTTCTTCCTATTCTGCAACTGTGCAGAGTACACAGAATAGGCTGCTAAACTGCGGCGAAGCACACTGAATGGAATATGTGACTTTGATATTTTACTTTGAAGACTTAACAGTATTTCTTCCTATTCTGCAACTGTGCAGAGTACACAGAATAGGCTGCTAAACTGCGGTGACGCACACTGAATGGAATATGTGACTTTGATATTTTACTTTGAAGACTTAACAGTATTTCTTCCTATTCTGCAACTGTGCAGAGTACACAGAATAGGCTGCTAAACTGCGGCGAAGCACACTGAATGGAATATGTGACTTTGATATTTTACTTTGAAGACTTAACAGTATTTCTTCCTATTCTGCAACTGTGCAGAGTACACAGAATAGGCTGCTAAACTGCGGTGACGCACACTGAATGGAATATGTGACTTTGATATTTTACTTTGAAGACTTAACAGTATTTCTTCCTATTCTGCAACTGTGCAGAGTACACAGAATAGGCTGCTAAACTGCGGTGACGCACACTGAATGGAATATGTGACTTTGATATTTTACTTTGAAGACTTAACAGTATTTCTTCCTATTCTGCAACTGTGCAGAGTACACAGAATAGGCTGCTAAACTGCGGTGACGCACACTGAATGGAATATGTGACTTTGATATTTTAGTTTGAAGACTTAACAGTATTTCTTCCTATTCTGCAACTCTGCACAGTACACAGAATGTGCTGCTAAACTGCGGCGAAGCACACTGAATGGAATATGTGACTTTGATATTTTAGTTTGAAGACTTAACAGTATTTCTTCCTATTCTGCAACTCTGCACAGTACACAGAATGTGCTGCTAAACTGCGGCGAAGCACACTGAATGGAATATGTGACTTTGATATTTTAGTTTGAAGACTTAACAGTATTTCTTCCTATTCTGCAACTCTGCACAGTACACAGAATGTGCTGCTAAACTGCGGCGAAGCACACTGAATGGAATATGTGACTTTGATATTTTAGTTTGAAGACTTAACAGTATTTCTTCCTATTCTGCAACTCTGCACAGTACACAGAATGTGCTGCTAAACTGCGGCGAAGCACACTGAATGGAATATGTGACTTTGATATTTTAGTTTGAAGACTTAACAGAATGTGCTCTAATCTGCAACTTTGCACACTAAACAGAATGTGCTCTAATCTGCAACTTTGCACACTAAACAGAATGTGCTCTAATCTGCAACTTTGTACACTAAACAGAATGTGCTCTAATCTGCAACTTTGCACACTAAACAGAATATATGAAATTTTTTTTTTTTTGTTTTTTTCCCCCCACACAAAATAAACTGCTGCCCCCACACACAGTAGTCCTAAAAAGGACTTTTGGTTCTTTTTTTTTCACAAATTTGCTTTCTTTCTCCCTACACTGACTTTCCCTTCCTATCCTCATCTCTCCCTGGCTAAGACTGAGCCGAACTCGCTGGTCAGGTGCTATACAGCACCCGACCACGGGTTCTGGCCAGCCAATCAGTGTAATGCCAGCAGCCAACATGGCTGCTGGCATTACACTGATGTCAGAGCCTCCCTGGACGTTTATTGGCTGCGCAGCATGGCGAACATGGCGGGCGAGCACATGCGGTACTCGTACGAGTACCGCCATGTTCCGAGCAGAGCGATGCTCGAGCCGATCCGAGCATCGGCCGAGCATGCTCGCTCAACACTAGTGAAGATGCAATGTAATTTAGGGAGTCTTTTGGGTGGGCAATTAGGGAAGTCTGGGGGACTCAGGGGTGACTGTGAAGAGAGAAAAGATATCTACCCCAAATCTGTTGTGACTAAGAAGAGACAGGCAGGTGATCCATGTTCCTGCTTGAGCTGGCTGAGCATTTCACTCACTCACTGACAGAATATTTATCAGTCTAACACTGACATCTTCAACAGCCAGAAGAACAGGGGCAAGCATATTTGGTCCAAAATCATCTGTAGTATAAAAAAAGAAAGAAGTTGACATTGGAAGAAAGAGAAAGCAGCAGCTGAAATCCTCAAGACACTATCTACAGGCTAAGAGGGGAAGAAGCAGTTGTAGAGAGTTTGTGTTATTTTTTAATTTTTTTCTTTTTTTTTCTTTTTTTTTTTTATAAATTCAAGTTTTATTGAGGTTTTATCAGAAATTTAAACACAAAACAATACAGAAGACTAGATAGCCAAAAATACAAGATAAAAGGGAATACATAGCATAAATAAGCTCACAATAGTGGTCTAACATGAGTGTGCATAGTTAATATAGATCATACAAAAAGTAAAACATAAAGTAGAACTTCCAAGGAGCATAGAGTCGAAGATAAGGGGTAAGATAAAAGGCACCAGGACAAGAAAAAGACAGACAAAAACATAGAACAAAAGAAACACACAAAAAGGGGGAAAGAAAGAAAAAAAAAAAAAAAAAAATGGGAGGGAGGGGGGGAAAACCCCCTAAGAGCTGACTCAGTTAAACAATTGCGTTATCCAAAAGAGACTGTGTCTGCGGATCCTCCAGAAATTGCAGCCAGGAAAACCAAGTGCCAAGATACCTATCACCCTGCAAATCCGCACGGTAAACAATTTCCTCCAATGCTCGAGTCCTCTCCACCCGCTGGACCCACTCACGTATAGTAGGGGGCGTAGATTCTCCCCAGTGGAGGGGAATGAGGGCCTTGGCTTCGTTCAGTAAGTGTTTAACAAGCGATCTCTTATAGCTAGAACGAGGTACAGAAGTGTGATGCAGAAGTAGAGACGCCGGTAGAAACGGGGGAGGGGCGTCCGAGAACTTGCACACAATCGAGTGAACACGCGACCAGAACGGAGCAAGAGCCGAGCAGTCCCACCAAATGTGCAGAAAAGTACCGGGCGCAGACTTACATCTCCAACATAACTCTGATACATCCGGGGAGAAGCGGTGAATCAAATCAGGCGTTCGGTACCAATGGGTAAGTAGTTTATAAGACATTTCCTGAGTCTTAGCACTCAGAGAGCATTTATGGGTTAAAAGGAATATCTTCTCCCACTGGGAGGCACTCAGGGAGACCTGCAGAGCTGATTCCCATTTCCTCACGAAAGGCGGCATGGAGGAATCTTCCTGAGAGCGAAGCAAGTTGCATAAAAAAGAAATGCCCCGTGAGGGCAACGACCCTCCTCGACATAACTCTTCAAATGGAGTGGTCGGGCACAGCAGGTCATGTCTACCCTGTAAAGATCTCACAAAATAACTTAATTGAGTATAATGAAAATAATCAAGCGGCGTGGGAGGTCGATGGGGTAGCAGCTCTGAAAGAGGTTTAACTTTAGCCTCCGGGGTCAAAAAGTCTGCAATAGCGACTGGGTTATCTAAGGAAGAGGTCAGAAAGTCACCTGGGCCAGTGCCCGGAGTGAAGTCTGGATTATATCGCAAAGGCATCAAGGGCGAAGGATAGGAAGACAACCGGAGATGTTTAGAGGTAGAAAAAAACACAGAGAGTGTTGCCCACGTCAAAGGGTGATCAGAAAAAAGGTGTTTGGCATGATGCGGCTTCAACCAGGGAAGCACCCGTAATGGGGTTCGAATACCAGAGGCCTCCACATCAATCCAAGACTTACGTGGGGGATGAAGGGTTCATTCCAGAAGGCGAAGCAAATGGCAAGCACGATAATAGAGTTTGGGACAAGGCAAGGCCAAACCCCCTCGCAATTTAGAACGTGTCAAAAGTTCATAGCGTAGCCTAGGACTCTTCCGAGCCCAGACAAACCCCAGAAATAGCGTTTTAAGAGAAGAGAAGAAAGCCATCGGCAATTTAATGGGCAGCGTCTGGATCAGATATAGCAATCTGGGAAGAACATTCATTTTCAGAGCGGTAACTCTACCAGTCCATGAAATATGCAAGGGAGACCAGGTTGCAAAGTCACGACGCAAAACGTCAAGAAAAGGAGGGAAGTTACGGAGATAGAGGCGGCCAGGGTCATCCGTTAACCATATCCCCAAGTATTTAAGTCCATCCCTGCACCATTTGAATGGGAATGACGTGGATAGATGCGTCACTTCTGAAGATGATAGATTGATGTTCAAGATTTCGGATTTGGAAAAATTGATTTTAAGATTCGCGAGGGATCCATAAAGCTCAAATTCTTTCATAAGGACCGGTAGGGATAGCCTAGGTTTAGTGAGGACAAATAACAGATCGTCAGCAAACCCCAGAACTTTGTGCTGGACACCAAGGACCGACAATCCCCCCACATCTGGATTTTGTCGAATCGCCTCCATGAAAGGTTCAAGAGAAAGAATAAACAACAAGGGGGATAGGGGGCAGCCCTGCCTCGTACCA
Organism: Rhinophrynus dorsalis; assembly: GCA_037306005.1. Lineage (NCBI taxonomy): Eukaryota > Metazoa > Chordata > Amphibia > Anura > Rhinophrynidae > Rhinophrynus > Rhinophrynus dorsalis. The sequence goes on from CM074723.1 coordinate 460,914,176, forward strand.
TTAGAAATCTCAAAGGATTCCGAAAGGACTCCATTAATCCGAATCCTGGCAGAAGGACAAGAGTACAAAGAAGAGATCCATGCTAACATGTGTGGGCCAAAGCCCACCTGGGTCAGAACCTCGAATAAAAAGGACCAATCCAGGCGGTCGAAGGCCTTCTCGGCATCCGTGGACAATAAAATAGCGGGGGTAGAAGTGGTCCGGGCGCGGTGAATCAGATTGATCGCCCGGATCGTACAATCCCTAGATTCCCGACCTGAAACAAACCCAGCCTGGTCAGAATGGATTAAGGATGGCATGATGGCCTATACAATTAGCCAGGATTTTGGAGAAAAGTTTCAAGTCTACATTGAGAAGTGATATCGGTCTGTAACTGCCACAGTGCTCTGGATCTTTCCCTTCCTTCGGAATAAGGGATATTGTGGCCGAGAGAGTATGAGGACGTAAGGGGTGGCCCTCTAGGACAGCATTAAAGGCCCTCAGCAGAGGAGGACCAAGAACCTCACGGCACGCTTTGTAGTACGAAGCAGGCAGGCCATCCGGACCCGGGCACTTCCCCGGTTTGGCAGTCTTTAATGCCAGAGAAAGCTCCGAGTCAGAAATCGGATGGTCCAACAGTTCCGAGTCGGCAGGGGATAATTTCCGCTTCAGATGTCGATGTAAATAAGAAGAAATCTTGAGTCGAAATTGATCTCTGTGAGAAGGATCAGAGGAGGTCGGCGAATGATTATACAAGGTTGAGTAAAAGGAAACAAACTCCCTAGCGATATCAGAGGGGAGCCTCTTAACAGAACCCCCCGGAGAGCGGATTTTAGAGATGTAGGCAAGTTGTTTGCGCTTACGTAGCGCCCTTGCCAGATATTTCCCGGGTTTATCCCCGTGTTCATAGAACACAGCGCGATATTTAAAGATATGTTTCTGAGCTTGTTGATGCAAAAGGGAAGAGAGTTCCCGACGCAAGACCAAAAGGCGCTGTAGGTCAGCTGCCCCCAGACCATCCTTATGTTGACGCTCCAGCAGGGCAATTTGCGAGTAGAGTTCACCAAGCTTCTTCGAGCGTGTCTTCTTCGCAGCGGAAGCGAGTTTAAGGAAATGACCCCGTACTACGCATTTATGAGCCTCCCACACAGTGGACGCTGTAACATCAGGGGTATCGTTAGTGATGAAATAGTCACGCAAGAGTGATTTAGTAGAGGAAAGGACAGTCTAATCTGAGAGCAGGGAGACATTAAGTCTCCAGGATGACTGGGTCGGTCGGATCAGTGGAGATGAAAGGCACATTGTCAAAGGAGCATGGTCCGACCAAGATATCGGACCATAACAGGCCGTCTGCAGGAGCAGCAGGTGATAGTGGTAAAAAAAAAAAATAGTCAATACGTGAGTATCTAGCGTGGGGCATAGAATAAAAACTGTAGTCCCTGTCATCAGGATGTAGAGCTCTCCAGCAATCTACCAGTTGATCATCATGAAGCAATCGCCTAACTTTCAGTAAGACGTGGGTCGGGACACTGCTAGCGCCCGCCGATGTATCTAGGGAAGGGTCCAAAGGAAGGTTAAAGTCCCCACCCAGGACCAGGAAGCCCTCCCGAAAATTACGCAAGGAGGTCAAAAGACCCGCAAAACACTTATGTTGGCGAGAATTAGGGAGATAGATGGATGCAAAAGTGTAAACCCCATCTGCAATAGTGCCCTTAACAAAGACGTAACGGCCTTCAGGATCAGAAAGAGACGCTAACACAACAAAAGGAACTAATTTAGAAATGAGAATCGCTGTACCTTTGGTCTTAGAGTGAGAATCCGAGCTGAGAAAACAGTGAGGAAAATCGCGGGAGACCAAGCTGGGAGGACAGGAACCCCGAAAATGAGTCTCCTGGACAAAAGCCACTGAAACACGTTGTTTCTTCAGATCACGGGTAAGGAGCGACCTCTTTTCAGGGGTATTGAGACCCTTGACATTAAGAGTCAGGACCCGGAGGTCAGCTGGAACAAAGGGGGCATCCGCAGACATCATCAGGCACAAACTATTGACATGGGGGGGGGGGGGGAAGGGGGGGGAGGGGGAAAGACTAGCAAGGTAAAAGAAGGGGCAAAGCCAGAACAAGAAGAGAGGGAGGCAAAAAAGTAAAAAGGGGGGTAAAATATCGAAAGAAGGACAAACAAAGAGAAAAAAGGGGGGAAAAGCGGAGGAAACAAGGGGAAACAAACAACAAAAGAGGGAAAAGACACAACAAGAAAAATACAGTTATCTTATACACTGAGGTCCAATTGGACACTGAACGAAGTCCCAAACCCAATAATAAGGGCAGGGCCACATTCACACCAATAGGGAAATGGCCTCGGTATAAAGGGAAATGTCAACCGAGGGAGAAGAACAAAGACTCCAAATAGGAGCCAAAAGAGTACAGAGGACCACACCAAAAAAGTGAGGTCCGCTGCCTTCCAAACAATAATGACATACAACAATGCGTAAACCAATACAACTGGGTACAGTATAGCAGCAGAGAAACCAAACAGTCACTAGGTAGATCTCAAGCTCCAACCAAGGGCGGACGGTCTCCGCAAAGACGCAGCAGACCATCCACCCAGGGTCCAAGCGAGAGACCCACGTCACTGCCCACATAGTAGCCCGCCCGGCCAGCAAGGGCACTGCACATGTCACCCCCCTCGCACCCACAGCCAGGGGACAGGGATCACCGGAAGGCGACCCCATCACCAGGCCTACACCTCCGCCAACCACCAGCCCCCCATGTGCAACCGGGCAAAGGAAGACATCAAATAGCGACGCACAAAATAGAGGATAGGCAAAAGGGCAAGTCCAGGCTGGGAGCGCAGACAAGAGAACAAGTCTACAAGCTCCCTGACTCCACCATATTCACACACCCCGTCGGAGGACCAAACAATCCCCCAAAGGAGCGCGCAAAGAGGGGAGAAGTAAAGCCCCCGGCCCAGACCCGCCCAAGGCATAACCTTGCATCACACACCATGTCCCCGCGTGGGAACAATTTAGTAAAACATTAAATAAAACAAAACCCAGCACTTTCCCATGGTGGGGGATCATGGCAACCCGCCCCAGGGCAGGAATCCCCATATAAGGGACCCCCCTCCAGGCAAGCACCACCACCCCCCACCAGGCAAGAGGGCGCTCCCAAAATGAGAACAAACCCCCCCCAAAACCTCCCACCCAACAGCTGGGCAACTAGCAACCTTAAGAGAAGCGAGAACACCCGGGAGGTGAGGGCCCAAGAAAGCAGGGAGAAAGAGGGAACGCAAGCGCAACTCCAATGGCGGGGCAGGGAAACAAAGGGACAAAAGAGGAAAGGGGATAAAGAGGCAAGGGGAGGGGATGTCAGGGAAACAAACACAGAAGGGACACCCCAAATAGAGTAAGGAATCCTCCCGGGTACAGAGCGTGGCGGGGACAGAGCACTACTGGAAAAGGGAGGGCGCAAGCGCAAAGGGGGACATAGGTTAGGGACCAAAACTACTAAAATATAGCAGGAACATAGCACCCAAAACATCCCTCCATCAATAGTAAATACAAAGCATAATGTAAAGTGTAGTGAACAAATTCTCAGAGCTATAGGTCTAAGGGACAATGTAGCAGGAGTGAGCAAGAAGTAAAGGGGCATCATAGCACCCAAGGGGCCCCTGCTGTGAGAAGGTACATCAGGTTAAGTGGCAATGTAAAAGTGTCCCCACAGTCACTCCTCAATTTCCATCCCACTTCGAAAGTTCGGTTCAACTATGGATTGGGTGACCCCTGGAGGGGCAGAGTCCCTTGTAGCCCGTCAGACACGGGCGCGGGCTGGATAGCGTTGCTCTGGGAAAGACCAGTCCCTAATCCGCAAGTCAGGAACCCCCAGCTGGTCCAAGAAGTCTGGAAGGTCATGAAAATAGTGCAAGATAGGCGTAGAGTCAGGTAAGAAGACCTTCAGACCAAAAGGAAAGTTCCAAACATATTCCGCTGTTGCAGTATGGTAGTAAGGGGCCTCAAGGCCCGACGGGCCTGAAGAGTTAAATTGGAAAGGTCTTGGAAAAAAGTAATCTCAGAACCCTCGTGGCGCCAGGTTCCCAGGGCGCGAGCTCGTCACATGATCTCCTACTTCAACTGGAAATCCACTAGGCAGCATATAATGTCCCTGGCGGGACCCCCATCCATGCTTCTCGGTCGCAGCGCCCTATGCGCCATTTCCATGCGTATGGTAGCATCCGGAGGGCGACCGAGAATCGAGTTGAAAATGCTGGTCAAAAGGGAAACAACATCTTCCTCGGCCGAGTTGGCCGGTTCAGGAACACCGCGCACCCTGATGTTATGGCGCCGGCCACGATTATCCAAGTCTTCAAGCCTCCTCCTAAATTCCGCCAGGTACAAAGAGTGTTGTGTAGATGTTTGGGCAAGATGGGTGAGTTTGTGCGTATGTTGCAAGGACACGTCTTCTTGCTTCGCCACCCTGCTCTCAAGGCCCTTCAGGTCAGTGCGTAGCTTGGCCACCTCGTCTTGTACCGTATGCTTCAATTCCGAGAGGAGTTTGTTAAAGTCCGATTTCCACGGAGCGGAGGAGAAGATGTTGTTGGTAGAGTTAGGGATAGATTGTCCCGGTGAGGGTGCGTCACCAAGCTGCAGGTCAGGAACCTCCTCTCCAGAGGAGTGCGAGCAAGATGGCGATCTAGTCCTGAGGTCGTCGCCCATTTGGGAGTCGACCGAGGCCTGCGAGTGGAAAAAGTCCCTCAGGGAGGCCGCAGTAGGTTTATCCCTACTGCCGGGGGTTGAAGAGCCCAAGGTGCCACGTTTGGTACGGCCCATATCGCAAAACACCAGTTAGGTAGCTTATTTAACTAGGGAAGGCAGCGGAGCTCTGAAGTTAAGCAGCCATCTTCTCCGACCGTCACCCACGCCCCCCCTAATTTTTTTATTTTGTTTTGTAGATGGTGATAGAGAGAGTTAATCAAAATATATAAAAATAACATAAAATAAACTTAAAATAGCTTTGGCGACAGAGACAAGGACCCTGATGTGAGTTGTGAATGAGACTGAAAGATAGTAGAAAAAACAGAGTATTTTGCGAAGGGCAATGTATCACACGCAATAAGATCTGTTGTATAGGTCACTGTTAAAATATACACTAGTTTAATAGTGTCCAGCAAACTTAATAGGGGCAGGGGTATGGGGAAAGAAGTAGGAGCAGAGCACGGATGTGCTAGTAATGTCATCTTCGGCTCTCCGGTCCGTCCCGGCGGGCCGTCGCTAGGCAACCAGGTTGGCGTTCTCACGCTCCTCTGCATTGGGCCGTCAAGACTTCAGCCACCTCCTATATATAAGGCAGCGTGGCGGCTGGTTCGGTGCTCAGTTCTTCGAGTCTCCCCGTGTTTGCTTCACGCTTCTCCTTTGCCTCTCTTGTGTACCAGACCTCTGGATTGCTTCCTTACCACTCTCCTGGATCCCTTCAGCCTCTCCTGTGTACCAGACTTTTTTGCTTGGAACTGACCCTGCACCTAGAGCTGCCTGCCCTGACCTCTTTGCTTGGAACTGACCCTGCACCTAGAGCTACCAGCCCTGACCTTTTTTGCTTGGAACCTGACCCTGCATCTAGAACTGCCTGCCCTGACCTCTGTGGCCTGGAACTTGCACTTTGTCCTGCTCCCTGTGGACTTCAGGTATCCTTCCTTTATTTGGTGTATATGTGTTTATCATCTATATATATATATATATATATATATATATATATATATATATATATTCATATATTGTGTTGGACCTTGTTATCCTGCTATTAGCATCCTACCTACCTGTTGTCTCCTGTTTAGAGTATATCTGAGCTGCTTGCACATCCTTGTAGTAGTCTTGCTACGAGTGGGGCTTCACGCAGCGTACACTACCCCTAACCTGTCATGGGGCTGACAAGTAAAGTGGTAGCTCAAAAACTGACTGCAGCCATGGTTACTGCAGCGTGTGCAATAAGTGATGATGATGATCTTCTCCTCCTAAGGAGTCTGTTTGTCAAAGTCACATAAAAAGCTCCACTGCCACCAGTAAAATTAATAAACCTTCTAAGAACACTGAAGTTGCTGTCTATTGTTGATGACATAAATAAGAACCAGTTCAACCAACTGCAACATCTGATAGTGAGACAAATACTTGTCCTTAAAGTAGATGCGCACTTTCTAAAAATCCCCCTAAGGGAGAAAACTAAAAAGAAATTGTATGAGACTTCAAAAACCCTAGAGGAATATAAAAGCAGTGGTGAAGGAGTGGTGGGTGATGCTGAGGATAACCTAATTATTTCTGATACAAATGAAGCTGACAGCTAAACAGTTGATGGCAGGGCCAGCATCTTTGCTGAAAGGCAACGGGTCAATCTTCCACCACTGAAAAGGAGCACTGTGCCTGTTTATAAATTGTCTGAGAAATCTATATAGAGGGAGAGAGCAAGTGATTGATAGAATTCAAAACAGGGATTACTGTAAAATCTCAGGTATAATACCTGTGTATAATACGCAGGTGTATATTATACCTAAGATTTTAGGGGAAAACAAGAGTGCCCATGTATAATACGCACCCTTGTTTTCCCCTCTTATGAAAAAAAAAATGAAGCCTGCCAGATCCCTTCCCTCCCTCCCCCGGCGCTATCCGATTCTAAAATGCCACTTACTTTCTTAAAAAGACAAGTCCCCGCATTTTAAACATTATCAGGAAACATGTAAACAATGTGAATCTTCCCCTGAGGGCGGCACGTTTCCATTCGCTGCCCACTTTCTTCTGGCTATGGTACTACCCTGTGAGGACCTTCAGATTCTCACAGGGCATTACCATTGGCTGGAGCAGGTAGATCCTGAAAGCCAATTGAAGGAATCAGGTGGTGAATGCAAGCATGCCGCCAGCAGGGGAAGATTCACATCGTTTACATGTTTCCTGATAATGTTGAAAATGTGGGGACTTGTCTTTTTAAGAAAGTAAGTGGCATTTTAGAATCGGATAGCGCCAGGGGAGGGGGGGAAGGGTTCTGGCAGGCTTCATTTTTTTAAAAATAAAAGACTCTCAAGTATAATACGCACCCCCCACTTCACATAAGGTGAAGTGGGGTAAAATTGTGCGTATTATACCTGAGATTTTACGGTAAATAAAGTAGATCAACCCCTTGGATGAAAGAGGCATGCACTGTGCTTCTTTTTGTACCAAAGAACAGACTTGGGTCTCAGAAGAATCCTTGGTAGAGAGATGAGAAGAAGTCCTGTTTTCATGTCGCAGGACTTTCTGTGAAAGAAACTCACAATTTTTTCCCTTTCACATAAATTACTTGCTGAAAGAAAATCCATTAAAATGTCCACTGTTACCCTACTATCAATAAAATTCCATCAAGAACTTGTCAATTTCCGTTAATACTTTCTATGGAGGTGAGATTTTCTGTTGTAATACTGCAAAAACCTGGAACCTTTCGCTGTGCAGGAAGGTGTAGTACTTTGTAGGCAGTATGTGTACATGTGGTCTTTGTATATTGTAACATAGTAACATACATAGTAACATAGTTGATGAGGTTGAAAAAAGTACAGCCCAGGCCAAAAACACCCCTGTTGATCCAGAGGAAGGCAAAAAAGCCCTCTGGAGCAATTTCTAATTTAGCCCCAAGTGGGTAAAAAAACTCCTTCCTGCCTCCAAATGGCAGTCAGATATTTCCCTGGATCAACATCCTATCTGCTTTGAAGCCATCTGTCATAACTGTCAATATTGTTCTGTGCTCGATAGGCATCCATTGCTTTTTTGAAAGCAGTTGCATTATCTGCATTGTCTGTTCTCAGGCCACTTATTCATATATCTGTAATCGTTAACTTGTTTGTCGTTTGGAATTTTAAATCTTATGTCCAATACACTATCCACCTACTTGTACAACTTTGCTCCAGCTGTTCTTGAAAAATAACTGAGGCTTGTGATAGGCCGGTGGGATGTAACCCATGACATCAGTTCTTTTAAAACTGTTTTTATACAAAAGAATAGGGCAGCATGTCAACCACCAACTTTTTGCCAATTTTGCTATACCACAGGTATACTTTTGGATTATTTTTGTGTATTTATTGACTTCTTTCTAAGAATGCTGTTGGCAACATATATGAGAACTGTGTAACTGCCTTAACATGACTGGTGGTGGGGGCAGGGGAGGCACTTGTGGGGACTCTATGACTATTTTCATCCCTGACTAACTCAGAGTTATCTCTATCCTCCCTGCTTTGCATTGCACAGCAACAGTAGGAGGCATGGAAAGATAGAGTTTGATGGCAGATAAGAGCCATTCGGCCCATCTAGTCTGGCCATTTTCCTACTGTAAAAACCTCAAACCTTATTTGGTCCTTGGTCTTTTCTTATGTTAAGGACAGCCTAATGCCTATTCCATGCATGCTTACATTCCGTCACTGTATTAACTTCTACCACTTCTGCTGGTAGACTATTCCACTTATCTACTACCCTCTCAGTGAAGTAAAACTTTCTTACACTATGTCTAATCCTGTGTCCCTCTAGTTTTAGACTGTGGCCATTTGTCATAACATTTTTGCTCCTTTGAAATGTACTTCCATCCTGCCCTTTGTTGAATCCCTTCATGTATTTGAATGCTTCTATCATATCCCTTCTCTCTCTTCTCTCCTCCAAGCTATACATGTTCAGATCCTTTAGTCTATCCTGATATTTCTTTTCCTATAAACCAGTCACCATTTTAGTAGCCCTTCTCTGAATTCTCTCTAGAGTATCTATGTCCTTCTGGAGATGGGTCTCCCGTACTGTACACAATACTCTAGGTGAGGTCTAACTAGAGATCTGTAGAGTGGCATGACCACTTCCCTTTTTCTGCCTACCTTTAAGTCATTATAATTACTCCCAAACGCCTTTCCTCTGTTGTCTCTGACAGCACAGTACCCTTAACAGTATATTTTTCCTTTGGATTTTTATGTCCCAAGTGCATTATTTTACATTTATCAATGTCTATTCTACTAATTTACCTAAATCAGTTGTCATTTGGCTTATTCCCCATGGAATGTCTACACTATTGCAGATCTTTGTATCATCTGCAAAAAGGCATACCCTTACCTTGTAAGGTATGGGACATGATGATGATGATGCACCTTCACCAGCAACAGAAGCACTCATAACTAGAGTTGCTGATGTTGACCTGTGTTACTACTTACTCAATAATAGTGAGTCTGACTGAGAGGGGATTGAACTTTGGAAAAGGTGAGAGTGATGATAATGACTGAGTTGACTGTGTATTTTCTGGCATGTTTACTTGTCTTGACTTCCCAGTTGAATGTTAAAAGAATCTAGAAACTGGCATATTGGTCCTTTCCAGTGGTAGAAGACTGACCATTTTTTCTTTCAGATACAGCAAATATTTTTGACTTATCAGCATCGATCTCTACTCGTATGTATAAGAAGAAGGGGAGAAGTGTGGAGGGGTATATTCTAAATTAACATCATCATTAATTTGCTCAGCAGCATCTGGTAGTACCAAATTATCTTCATCCTCACTACTTTCATATTCTTGTAGGATTTTTAAAGTTTAACATTTTTTTTTACTTTTCCCCATAGAAATATTTATAGACTATTGCCCATTAGTTTGTGCCAGTGTGTATCTGTCACTTTCTGATGCAGCACTTGGTCTCAACACCGCTAATCCGCCTCCGCTATGACAACAGTGCTGGAATTGGACTCATCACCTTCTTAGTGTTAAAATGTTTTATACTACTACTGGTGGAGCTTTTCATATCACTTTTACAGCCTTCTCAGGAGGAGGAGGATTAACATCATTTACTGCATAAACTGCAGACACTATGGACAAATGTTTATGTAATTTAATTTATTTGAATGAATCTTGTTCAAATGTCAGTTCAGAGAAGTTGGCAGAGGCCTCCCTCATTGGAAAGCATACTGAATGAATACCTCTGGCAACAAAAATCTTCAACAAAATTCTGACAAACTGAACATAATGGTGGATGAAATTCATTTACGCCAAACAGTAAATATTTTTAATAAATGATTCAGACAAAACTAATTTTTTACCAAGCACAATTCTAATGGATAAGAAATAAAATAAAACACGAAAAATGTCTCTCTTTCTTTTTTTAAAACTAGCAAAAAAAAAACAAACACAAAAAACATATTGCCCATAAGACTCATTAACACACTGCAAAAGCAAAATGCACACACATGAACACTGTCATACACTGGCACAGTCACTGTGTTACACACACTCACACACAGTGATACACTCATATACGGGCACTCACACACAAAGACACACACTGCCACTCCTGTAACCATAACACTAAGGCAAACCAACTGATTCATAAGTGAGAAACAAAAATTCCATTTGATTTAAAAGGGTATTTGTTTTATTTGCATTTATTCTCTGTGGTGCAGTTGGTTTGCCTCTGAATTATTGTAAGGAGGAGTGAGGATGTGGCAGGAGAGGAGGGATAGCATGACAGAGGTAGAAGGGGAGCTGTAAAGGAGGAAGAGAGAGAAGTGGTGGTAAAGGAGGGAGGATATGGTGTAGGAGGAGGGATAGCATGGCAGAGGTAGAAGGGGAGATGTAAAGGAGGAAGAGAGAGAAGTGGTGGTAAAGGAGGGAGGATATGGTGTAGGAGGAGGGATAGCATGGCAGAGGTAGAAGGGGAGATGTAAAGGAGGAAGAGAGAGAAGTGGTGGTAAAGGAGGGAGGATATGGTGTAGGAGGAGGGATAGCATGGCAGAGGTAGAAGGGGAGATGTAAAGGAGGAAGAGGGAAAAGTGGTGGTAAAGGAGGGAGGATATGGTGGTGGAAGAGGATGGATAGCATGGCAGAGGTAGAAGGGGAGATGTAAAGGAGGAAGAGGGAGAAGTAGTGGTAAAGGAGGGAGGATATGGTGTAGGAGAAGAGATAACATGGCAGAGGTAGAAGGGGAGATGTAAAGGAGGAAGAGGGAGAAGTAGTGGTAAAGGAGGGAGGATATGGTGTAGGAAGAGAGATAGCATGGCAGAGGTAGAAGGGGAGATGTAAAGGAGGAAGAGGGAGAAGTGGTGGTAAAGGAGGGAGGATATGGTGGAGGAAGAGGAGGGATAGCATGGCAGAGGTAGAAGGGGAGATGTAAAGGAGTAAGAGGGAGAAGTGGTGGTAAAGGAGGGAGGATATGGTGTAGGAGAAGAGATAACATGGCAGAGGTAGAAGGGGAGATGTAAAGGAGGAAGAGGGAGAAGTAGTGGTAAAGGAGGGAGGATATGGTGTAGGAAGAGAGATAACATGGCAGAGGTAGAAGGGGAGATGTAAAGGAGGAAGAGGGAGTAGTGGTAAAGGAGGGAGGATATGGTGTAGGAGGGGTACGTGGTTTTGGTTAAGGGCGCAAGGTGGTGGTGGATGAAGGGCAGACATGGTGGAGGGGTGAATGGTGGTGCATGAAGGAGGTCTGAGGAGGCATGGTTGTGGGGGGGAAAGGCAAGTCAGACACATACACACACAGATCTTACTTACTTCACATACCTTACATTGAGATCCATGCAGGGCCCTGGCATTGTGCACCTCTTCCACTTCCTGGAAAATACAGACTGTGGCCCTCCACCTGTCAACCCTTTCAACAAGGATCAATGTGTGGGTCTCTGGAAATGAAAGTGTTACGTGTATCTCTCGGCAGCCTCTCTCTATGATGCTATGCTCACACCTGCTGATTCTGTGTCTGAGCTGAGTGGGGTAAACTCTTGCAGGCACTCAATGAGTTAAAGCCAACTCCCTTCTGACCCTCTGTGCCCATAGCAGTCTGTTTCCCTCATACAGTGGTCTCTGCCTTGACCCCAAATCTGAGCCAGCCGGGGGTATATGTAGGCTTCTCTTTGCTTCTCTTGGCTCCACTGGAAAGAAAAAAGTGGGCATACCACTTTGAACTCTTTCAAGAGCCTCCCTGCTCAGCTTAGTTGCAGAAATGCTGTTGGAGACATAACATCATGGAAAGATGCTACTGGGAGACACACTTAATCCTTTCATTGCCATAGGGAGAATGACAATGCTAGAATCCCAGGACCTGCCTTGGATCACAATGTAATGTATGTGAAGCAGGTAAGTTCTGGGCGGGTGTGATGGTTTATGCAAGATATCTGAGTGAGATAGGAGCGCTTATCCCCACTTCCTCACCCAAATCAGTGTCCGAGTCTCTTGTTATTGGGGCTGGTGCAGGTCCCAGGTTTCAGTAGGAATCTCTACTACCAGAGCAGGTAAATGGCCAGCACAGATCCAGAAACAGATCAATGTATTTATAGAGGAGATAGATAGACAGACAGACAGATAGATATGAGATAGATATGAGATAGATAGATAGATAGATAGATAGATAGATAGATAGATAGATAGATAGACAGATAGATAGATAGATAGATAGATAGATAGATAGATAGATAGATAGATAGATAGATAGACAGATAGATAGATAGATAGACAGATAGATAGATAGATACAGACTGTTGCTAAATGTATAACATGATTTATGTCAGGGGTGTTGAAGTTCAGTCCTCAGGGGCCACCAACAGGCCAGGATATAAGGATTTCCATGATTACACACAGGTGAGTTAATCAGTGGATCATTCATTGTGACTGACTCCCCTGTGATTAATCAGGGAAATCCCTAAATCCTGGCCTGTTGGATTGAACTTGGACAGCCCTGATTTATGCCATTGAAACAAATACTGCACAAACCATTTGACCTAATCATTTTTTTTTTCTCTATATGGGTTTGTTCACACAGACAGCTATCATGGTGTGAATTGGCTGGCTGGGGAGGATGGAGATGCTAGTCCTGAACCTGAATTGCTGGAAGGCCTTAGATTGCCCACCACTTTATTTTCCTAGATTTATTGGGGGTAGGAAACAGTTCCATAAAGAAATGTGAGGAATTAATTGGTAAGCAATATCTTGCATGGGAATTAAGTTTTAAAGGAACACAAACACACAAAAATAAGCATTATCACTAATAATAATAAAAGGCCAGATGTATGTTAGTCCAACTCAGTCATGCTCAGTAGAGACTGGCAGAATGTCCGAATGCAGTCATGCACAGTGGAGATTGCCCGAACACAGGCTTTGTCTGATGCAGTCATGAGCAGTAGCCACTGACCGAAAGAAGTCATGCACAGTAGAGACTGCCGAACGCAGCCCGATACAGTCATGGGCAGTAGACACTGCCCAAATGCACAGACTTTGGCCCGTGTACATGGGCTTTTACACTAGTATTGTATACATTTAAATATAATGCACACAAAGCTAACACCTAAAAAAAATACATTTAATTCTTGATTCTTAAAATCTAATTTCAAACCTTCTTGTGCAGACCATGCTATACATTCACTGAGGCCTGTATCATAGGGGACGAAGAAATTACTAATTGATGTAAATGGGTCTTTTAACCCTTTGAGTGCCAGCGGGGTATGCAACACATTGCAAAGCAATGCCTTGCATACCCCTCTGGTATTTAAAGGGTTAATCCCTTGAATGCTGGGGAGGTCATCAACTTTTTTTGTGAAATAATGTCTTAGTGACCTCTCTAGAATTCAAGGGGTTAAAATATAATTTGTGTTGATTAATGTGTTGTTCTCTCTTTCTATTTTTTTTTTTAAAAACCTAATAAAAATGTATTCTTGTAAAAAAAAATACATATAAATCAATGGGATTTGGGGAAATTATTATTTGTGACCTATGGTGTAGATGGTGTTGCTTCCATTCCCGTTTTACTTATGTCTCTCTGTATCTTTACTTTTAGTTTCAAGCTACAAGATCGGTTCATTTTTTGAGATTAATATACATCCCTCCTGTATTCAGAAAGGCTTTTCTCTTATTTCTGTATTTATGGACAATACCGCACCATAACTTAAGAGACATTAATATGTTTTAATATGCTAAAGAGTAAGGAAGTCCAGCATAAAGAATGAACAGACAACGTCTGCCACGTCATAACTAAGTCAAGATTTTAGGGCTAAGATAACAGATAAAGGGGGAGAGTCACTAAGGAGTTATAAAGAGGTGATAAAGTGGAGATGACTTCTCCAGTGATATCACTTCTCCAGTTCCTATGTGATTCTATGGAGCCTATTCACTAAGACCTCCAAAGTTGAAGAAGTCTTAGTGAATAGGCTCCATAGAAAAACATAGGAACTGGAGAAGTCATCTCCACTTTATCACCTCTTTAGCAACACTTATTGAGTATCCCACAAAGAATGCTTTCAGATCTTTACATAGGTTAAATCAGCTTATTAATAAATAAATAAAAATTGTGACATAAGCACCGTATAATAGCACAATCTGGTGCTTAGTTGAGTCTTCAAAGTTTCATTTAAGTCTTCTATTGGTTAGGTGGAATTTATTGAAAGAAAGTAGTTTGGTATCTAGGAAGAACAGGCTCTCAAACTGCGTGTGTTGTCTGAACTATGAATAGTAGTCTGTCAGGAGATATGCCTTCTAAAAAACTAATGATTCTTGACCGAAGTTGGTCAGAGATCGATAATGTAATTGGATATCTGTTGCACGCTCACTGTAAGACAGGAGCATTTGTTACAGAAGGCAGTCAGCATGAAACACGTTTTAGACAAGACATACTAGAGGTTAGGCAGCACAGGAGCTCTTTAACTCAAACTGTGAAAGGCATTTTTTAAACATATAATAAAGAAACCAGATAAAACTGTACACACCTTAGTCTGTAAACCTACTTATTCCTTTTAATGAGTAGTAAAGAGTAGTGAGTAACCAATTCTCTTTCAAAATCAAAATTAACTTTTTGTTGCTTTTGTTGTATGCAAATTGTGTTTTACATTTAATTTTTACTTTGATAATTCATGTTGCATAAATCATAAATTATCTTCCCTTGTGCTCTGAGAATTTTTAATTGAAATAGTGGCTTTAATTACTATCTTTTCAATCTCATGTTGGAGTCAGTGAATAAGGGGTTTTCTAGAGTGATTTGCATACCTGGGAACTCTCAGGGTTTGACCCTCAAACTCAGGGTTTGGAAACAAATCTCAGGGTGAAGGGTGAAGGACCAAATTCTTAGGGTGAGCAAATCCAGTGTGTCCTCCTACATGATTTACACCAATTTACTACTTATGTTATTACTTATTTATTGTCCAAATCCATGACATTTCTACCAGAAAGGCAAGAGGACAAGTCCTGCTTGCCTTATGAGTGTATAAGAAGTTATATCTCGGAACTGTAGCATGTGTAAGGTTCCTTAAAATTGATTGGATTATCTCTGGTTTAGAGCAAACATTGACATAACACATAGAATCTGCTTTCTTGTGGGCGGCAAGGGTTAATATTTCAAATATCTCAGGGTGAGCTCATTTCAAAAGTTCCCAGGTATGGTGACTTGGTCAAATGCTAGTTCCTTGAAAAAAATGCCAGATCTTTGAAATAATGCTAGTCAGTCAGACAAATACCAGTCCTGGTTGCTCTTTCAAACCAAAATAAACTGACTGTGCCACACAACAGAGGAAATGTGAATATTCTTGCAGACCATGTAGTTCACAAACCGTATGGGCTGTATCTATCAGTGGGTGCAGAAAATAAATTCTGTGGCAAAATGGACTGATGGAACTCAATAACTGGTAATAGCTGGATACACCATATCTGATATATGGGTGATAATCCTATATAATAATTTGCTAAAACGTGTGTAATGCCGCAGTCATGCCCAGTAGTGAGTGCTGAGCGTGCTGCAGTCATGTGCAGTAGAGACTGCCCGCTTCGTAGCGTCCAGCTCTGAATCAGCCGCAGCGTGGGCAGTCTCTTTTGCGCATGATTGCCCTGCGACCAGCTGGCAGTGCCATGTGGCCCATGAAACGGGCTCTTCAACTAGTAAATAAATAAAACCTGATGGATATACTCACTTTTTCAGTGTAGGATTTTCCGCCCATAACTTACACATCTTCCTGGGTGGTTGAGTGCCTATGTTGGAATGAATGCCCAGTCTTAATCCGAAGAATATAGAGGTCAGGGAAGTACAAGTCCTCAAATAATGCCCAGAATGCAGTTATAGCAATACCTAAACAAAATGCAGACTACTGTGTGAAACTAGTAGGAATACAGAATCTCACCATGTTGGTCATATATGTAGTATAACTCTTTTCATGGAACTCCCCAAAGGCAACAAAAGTAATGCAGGTATAATGGTTGGCTCCATGTATGTGTAGGTTTACAGATAAAGCAACCAGCTGACATGATACTGGATACTATAATAAAAAGGGTCAGGCTTCTAACAGGAAGGCAGCTGTAGAGGAGACTGTACACTTGGATGAGTAACATTCAGATTTATAGATGAGAACAGACCTATAGTAATCATTGTAGTAATCTACTGACCGTAAAATGGTGCTCTGCAAAGAAACCACATGAGAATCAGAGCCCACAAAACAGCTAAACTCAACTACTTGATAGCAGTGCACCAAGTCCAAAACCTATATAGTATATGAGATGTTATTTTTTTTTTTTTTAATCTTATCCCTTTAAACTCTCCTCCTGACAGTTTGGTATTAGTGATGAGCGAGCACCCCAATGCTCGGGTGTTCGGGTGCTCTGACCGAGCACCCCCTGAGGCTCGAGTGCTCGGCCGAGCACCCGAGCCCCATTGAAGTCAATGGGAGGACTCGAGCATTACACCAGGCACCCCCTGCTCTGATGAGGGGAGGGTGCCTGGTCCATAGGAAAAGGGCAGAAAATTATGGAAACACCACAGAAATGGTTCAGGGACAGCATAGGGAGGATGTCTGGATGCATCTTGGACTCCATCGCTGCTGGGAACGATCTTTCGCCCGTAGTACGCCATTTTTACAGACTGACCATAAAACACACAAAAAGGAAAATAAAAACGACTTTAGGCGAAAAATTGTTACCAAACAATATTTGCTGTATATTTACTTGTATATCATCTGCAAATTCTCCCAAAAATTTCCTTGATTTTCTGAAGTGAGGCCATGATTAAGAGGGAAACGTGTGCAGAGGCAAATTCTCCCAAAAATTTCCTTGATTTTCAGAACTGAGGCCATGATTAAGAGGGAAACGTGCGCAGAGTCAAATTCTCCCAAAAATTTCCTTGATTTTCAGAACTGAGGCCATGATTAAGAGGGAAACGTGCGCAGAGGCAAATTCTCCCAAAAATTTCCTTGATTTTCAGAATTGAGGCCATGATTAAGAGGGAAACGTGCGCAGATGCAAATTCTCCCAAAAATTTCCTTGATTTTCAGAACTGAGGCCATGATTAAGAGGGAAACGTGCGCAGAGGCAAATTCTCCCAAAAATTTCCTTGATTTTCAGAACTGAGGCCATGATTAAGAGGGAAACGTGCGCAGAGGCAAATTCTCCCAAAAATTTCCTTGATTTTATTGAACTGAGGCCATGATTAAGAGGGAAACGTGCGCTGAGCTGACCATCTAAAACATTATGGGTGAGGGTCTGCTGCAGAGCTGACCATCCTAAACATTATATGCGAAGGTCCGCTAGTGAGCTGACGCTATAAAACATTATATGAGAGGGCCCGCTAGAGAGCTGACCCAATAAAACATTATATGAGAAGGCCCGCTGGTGAGCTGACCTATATAAAAATTGTCAAACAGGGCCCGCTGGTGAGCTGGCCCTATATAAAAATTATATCACAGGGCCCACTGGTGAGCTGGCCCTATATAAAAATTATAGCACAGGGCCCGCTGGTGAGCTGGCCCTATATAAAAATTATATCCCAGGGCATATGGAAGAGGAGGAGGAGGATGAGAAGATTAAGAGTCAACCATATACCTGTTTTTTGGGTGGAAGGGGTGAATGGGAATACAGAGTATTCCCATCATTGTAAATAACATATATAAAGTGAGTTTATGTTCCCCCGGGGCTTTCCTCCAGTGGAGTGGAGAAGTCAGGGGAAATCCAGGCCTTGTTCATTTTTATAACTGTCAACCTATCAGCATTGTCGGTGGAAAGGCGGATACGCTTATCTGTTATGATGCCACCAGCACCACTAAATACCCGCTCAGACAGAACGCTGGCGGCAGGGCAGGCCAGCACCTCCAAGGCGTAGAGTGCCAGTTCATACCACGTGTCCAGCTTGGACACCCAGTAGTTGTAAGGCACAGAGGGATCATTGAGGACGCTGACACGGTCTGCTACGTACTCCTTCACCATCTTCCAAAACTTTTCCCTCCTTGTGACACTAGGCTGCGCATCAGGGTGAGGGTGCTGGCGGGGTGTCATGAAGGTGTCCCACGCCTTGGAGAGTGTTGCCCTGCCTTTGTCGGAACTGCTGTGTGCTCCCCTATTCTCCCCTTCTCGGTTGGCCAAGGTAGCACGTACTCTGCCGCCAGCGTTGTCAGATGGAAAATTTTGGAGCAATTTTTCAACAAGAACCTTCTGGTATTGCACCATTTTGCTTGTCCTCTCCACCGGAGGAATGAGAGATGAGAAATTCTCTTTGTAGCGGGGGTCCAGAAGGGTGAACACCCAGTAATCCGTGTTGTCTAAAATGCGTATAACGCGTGGGTCACGGGAAAGGCAGCCTAACATAAAGTCAGCCATGTGTGCCAGAGTACCAACAGTCAAGATTTCGCTGTCCTCACCAGGAGGATGACTCTCAATCTCCTCATCCTCTTCCTCCTCTTCTGCCCACCCACGCTGAAGAGATGGAACTAAAGTTCCATGGCTACCCTCTGTAGCGGAGGCAACCGTGTCTTCCTCCTCCTCCTCCTCCTCCTCCGCCTCCTCCAATTGTCGCTGAGAAGACGAAGTGAGGGTGCTCTGGCTATCACCTTGTGTAAGCTCTTCCTCCCGCATTTCCACCTCTTCCACATGCAAAGCGTCAGTTTTAATTGTGAGCAGCGAGCGTTTCAGTAGACACAGAAGTGGGATGGTTACACTGATAATAGCGTTATCGCCGCTCACCATCTGTGTCGATTCCTCAAAATTGCGTAAAACCTCACAGAGGTCTGACATCCATTCCCACTCCTCACTTCTGATTACAGGAAGTTGAACGGAGAGGCGACGACCGTGTAACAGCTGGTACTCCACTACTGCCCTCTGCTGCTCACAAAGCCGGGCCAACATGTGGAAGGTGGAGTTCCAGCGCGTGCTCACGTCACACAGCAGCCGGTGAGCTGGCAATTGTAAGCGCTGCTGCAGCTTCAACAGGCCGGCCGAAGCTGTAGATGACTTACGGAAATGTGCACACACGCGGCGCACCTTGGTCAAGAGATCATGCACATTGGGGTAGGTTTTTAGAAATCGCTGCACCACTAAATTAAATACATGCGCTAGGCATGGTACGTGTGTGAGCTTGCCGAGCTCCAAAGCCGCCACCAAGTTACGCCCATTATCACACACAACCATGCCTGGTTCAGGTTGAGTGGCGAGAGCCACTGCTCGGTCTGGTGACTAATCCCCTGCAACAGCTCTGAGGCCGTGTGCTGTTTGTCCCCAAGGCAGATCAGCTTCAGCACGGCCTGTTGACGCTTCCCCACTGCAGTGCTACACTGCTTCCAGCTACTGGCTCATGGGGGAGTGGCGCTGCGTGTAGAGAATTCGGAGGTGGAAACGGAGGAGGAGGAGTCAATAACGTAGGTGCTGGCGGAAACCCTGATGGAGGTAGGGCCCGCAATCCTCGGCGTGGGTAGCACCCGTGCCATCCCAGGGTCCGAGTCGCTCCCAGCCTCCACGACATTCACCCAGTGTGCCGTCAGGGAAATGTAGCGTCCCTGGCCACAAGCACTTGTCCATGTGTCAGTCGTTAAGTGGACCTTCCCAGTAACTGCGTTGGTCAGGGCACGGGTGATGTTACGGGACACATGGTGGTGTAATGCGGGGATGGCACACCGGGAAAAGTAGTGGCGGCTGGGGACCGCGTACCGAGGGACAGCTGCTGCCATCAGGCTGCGGAAGGACTCAGTGTCCACAAGCCTAAATGGCAGCATTTCGATGGCCAGTAATTTGGAAAGGTGTGAGGTTAGTGCTATGGCCTGTGGGTGGGTGGCTGGGTACTTTCTCTTGCGCTCAAATGCCTGGGGTAACGACATTTGGACGCTGCGCTGGGACAGGGAAGTGGATGTGGTCGCTGATGGTGCTTCAGATGGTACAGGTGCAGGGCGGGAGGTATGCGGGCCTGCTCCTTCGACAGGCGATTGGCCGGCACCGAAAACAGGGGAAGAGGAGGCAGTGGTGTGGCCTGCAGACACAGATGGGCGATCCAGGCGTTCCTCCCACTTACTACGGTGCTTGGATGCCATGTGTCGGATCATGCTGGTGGTGGTGAGGTTTCTAGTGTTCATGCCTCGGCTCATTCTGGTGTGGCACAGGTTGCAAACTACAATTCTTTTGTCGTCCGCACTTTCCTTAAAAAAACGCCATACCGCGGAACACCTACCCTTTGGCAAGGTAGATTTACGCAAGGGGGTGCTCCGTGGAACATTTGCGGGCCGGTTTGGTGCGGTCCGCCTTCTTTCTGTAGCCACACCACTGCCTCTTCCAGCCTGTTGCGGTGCTGCAGATGGCTCACCCTCAGGACTGCTGTCACCGCTCGGCTCTACACCTTCCCAGGTGGGGTCAGTCACCTCATCGTCCACCAAGTCCTCCTCCACTTCCTCACTCTGATCATCCTCCTCAAGTCTTGATCCCACCACATACTCAGTCATTGACAACTGTATAACATTCTCCTCAACAAGGTCTTGAGACGGAAATAGTGGTTGATTTAATGGCAACTGTGTCTCATCATCATCATCATCATCCACTACTTCCTTTGACCTTAAATGCCGTTCACATCTGTCATCTTCTTGTGATTGGGTAGCCTCTAGAGGTTGTGAATCAGGGCACAAGATGTCATGTTCCTCTGCAAGCGTGCTTGGAGAGAGGGTCAAATGAAGGATTGGTGATGAGACGAGCTCCTCACTATATCCCAGTGTGGGATCACTTCTTTGACCAGACCGTGTATGGTGGGAGGAAGGATGATCAGAGTGAGGATTATGTTGACCAGACTCTTGGCTACTGAGAGTGGACTTGGTGGAAGACAGGGTGGTGCTTAACCGACTGGAAGCAGTATCAGCTGTCATCCAACCGACCACCTGTTCGCAGTGGTCGGACCTCGAGAGTGATGTCCTGTGACGCCCTGTAAAATTAGACATGAAGCTAGGTATGGTGGATGTCTTTCTTTCTTGTGCTCTGGCACCAGGCACAGTTTCTCCGCGTCCTGACCCGCGCCCTGAACTATCAGGATCACGTCCACTTCCCCGTCCCTTTTTACCCGCCTTCTTCATCTTACACGGAATATGTGACTTTAATATTTTAGTTTGAAAACTTAACAGTATTTCTTCCTATTCTGCAACTGTGCAGAGTACACAGAATAGGCTGCTAAACTGCGGTGACACACACTGAATGGAATATGTGACTTTGATATTTTAGTTTGAAGACTTAACAGTATTTCTTCCTATTCTGCAACTGTGCAGAGTACACAGAATAGGCTGCTAAACTGCGGTGACACACACTGAATGGAATATGTGACTTAAATATTTCAGTTTGAAAACTTAACAGTATTTCTTCCTATTCTGCAACTGTGCAGAGTACACAGAATAGGCTGCTAAACTGCGGTGACGAACACAGAATGGAATATGTGACTTTAATATTTGAGTTTGAAAACTTAACAGTATTTCTTCCTAGTCTGCAACTGTGCAGAGTACACAGAATAGGCTGCTAAACGGCGGTGACACACACTGAATGGAATATGTGACTTTGATATTTTAGTTTGAAGACTTAACAGTATTTCTTCCTATTCTGCAACTGTGCAGAGTACACAGAATAGGCTGCTAAACTGCGGTGACACACACTGAATGGAATAAGTGACTTTAATATTTGAGTTTGAAAACTTAACAGTATTTCTTCCTATTCTGCAACTGTGCAGAGTACACAGAATAGGCTGCTAAACTGCGGTGACACACACTGAATGGAATATGTGACTTTAATATTTTAGTTTGAAAACTTAACAGTATTTCTTCCTATTCTGCAACTGTGCAGAGTACACAGAATAGGCTGCTAAACGGCGGTGACACACACTGAATGGAATATGTGACTTTAATATTTGAGTTTGAAAACTTAACAGTATTTCTTCCTATTCTGCAACTGTGCAGAGTACACAGAATAGGCTGCTAAACTGCGGTGAC
Organism: Rhinophrynus dorsalis; assembly: GCA_037306005.1. Classification (NCBI taxonomy): domain Eukaryota; kingdom Metazoa; phylum Chordata; class Amphibia; order Anura; family Rhinophrynidae; genus Rhinophrynus; species Rhinophrynus dorsalis. The sequence continues at coordinate 460,936,347 of CM074723.1, forward strand.
GAACACAGAATGGAATATGTGACTTTAATATTTGAGTTTGAAAACTTAACAGTATTTCTTCCTAGTCTGCAACTGTGCAGAGTACACAGAATAGGCTGCTAAACGGCGGTGACACACACTGAATGGAATATGTGACTTTAATATTTTAGTTTGAAAACTTAACAGTATTTCTTCCTAGTCTGCAACTGTGCAGAGTACACAGAATAGGCTGCTAAACGGCGGTGACACACACTGAATGGAATATGTGACTTTAATATTTGAGTTTGAAAACTTAACAGTATTTCTTCCTAGTCTGCAACTGTGCAGAGTACACAGAATAGGCTGCTAAACGGCGGTGACACACACTGAATGGAATATGTGACTTTGATATTTTAATTTGAAGACTTAACAGTATTTCTTCCTATTCTGCAACTGTGCAGAGTACACAGAATAGGCTGCTAAACTGCGGTGACACACACTGAATGGAATATGTGACTTAAATATTTGAGTTTGAAAACTTAACAGTATTTCTTCCTATTCTGCAACTGTGCAGAGTACACAGAATAGACTGCTAAACTGCGGTGACGAACACAGAATGGAATATGTGACTTTAATATTTGAGTTTGAAAACTTAACAGTATTTCTTCCTAGTCTGCAACTGTGCAGAGTACACAGAATAGGCTGCTAAACGGCGGTGACACACACTGAATGGAATATGTGACTTTAATATTTTAGTTTGAAAACTTAACAGTATTTCTTCCTAGTCTGCAACTGTGCAGAGTACACAGAATAGGCTGCTAAACGGCGGTGACACACACTGAATGGAATATGTGACTTTAATATTTGAGTTTGAAAACTTAACAGTATTTCTTCCTAGTCTGCAACTGTGCAGAGTACACAGAATAGGCTGCTAAACGGCGGTGACACACACTGAATGGAATATGTGACTTTGATATTTTAGTTTGAAGACTTAACAGTATTTCTTCCTATTCTGCAACTGTGCAGAGTACACAGAATAGGCTGCTAAACTGCGGTGACACACACTGAATGGAATATGTGACAAATATTTGAGTTTGAAAACGTAACAGTATTTCTTCCTATTCTGCAACTGTGCAGAGTACACAGAATAGGCTGCTAAACTGCGGTGACGAACACAGAATGGAATATGTGACTTTAATATTTGAGTTTGAAAACTTAACAGTATTTCTTCCTAGTCTGCAACTGTGCAGAGTACACAGAATAGGCTGCTAAACGGCGGTGACACACACTGAATGGAATATGTGACTTTGATATTTTAGTTTGAAGACTTAACAGTATTTCTTCCTATTCTGCAACTGTGCAGAGTACACAGAATAGGCTGCTAAACTGCGGTGACACACACTGAATGGAATAAGTGACTTTAATATTTGAGTTTGAAAACTTAACAGTATTTCTTCCTATTCTGCAACTGTGCAGAGTACACAGAATAGGCTGCTAAACGGCGGTGACACACACTGAATGGAATATGTGACTTTAATATTTTAGTTTGAAAACTTAACAGTATTTCTTCCTAGTCTGCAACTGTGCAGAGTACACAGAATAGGCTGCTAAACGGCGGTGACACACACTGAATGGAATATGTGACTTTAATATTTGAGTTTGAGAACTTAACAGTATTTCTTCCTAGTCTGCAACTGTGCAGAGTACACAGAATAGGCTGCTAAACGGCGGTGACACACACTGAATGGAATATGTGACTTTGATATTTTAGTTTGAAGACTTAACAGTATTTCTTCCTATTCTGCAACTCTGCACAGTACACAGAATGTGCTGCTACACTGCGGCGAAGCACACTGAATGGAATATGTGACTTTGATATTTTAGTTTGAAGACTTAACAGTATTTCTTCCTATTCTGCAACTCTGCACAGTACACAGAATGTGCTGCTAAACTGCGGCGAAGCACACTGAATGGAATATGTGACTTTGATATTTTAGTTTGAAGACTTAACAGTATTTCTTCCTATTCTGCAACTCTGCACAGTACACAGAATGTGCTGCTAAACTGCGGCGACGCACACTGAATGGAATATGTGACTTTGATATTTTAGTTTGAAGACTTAACAGAATGTGCTCTAATCTGCAACTTTGCACACTAAACAGAATGTGCTCTAATCTGCAACTTTGCACACTAAACAGAATGTGCTCTAATCTGCAACTTTGCACACTAAACAGAATGTGCTCTAATCTGCAACTGTGCACACTAAACAGAATGTGCTCTAATCTGGAACTTTGCACACTAAACAGAATATATATTTTTTTTTTTTTTTTTTTTTCCCCCCACACAAAATAACCTGCTGCCCCCACACACAGTAGTCCTAAAAAGGACTTTTGGTTCTTTTTTTTCACAATTTTGCTTGTTTTCCTTCCTACACTGCCTTTCCCTTCCTATCCTCAACTCTCCCTGTCTAAGACTGAGCCGAACTCGATGGTCAGCTGCTATACAGCACCCAACCACGGGTTCTGGCCAGCCAATCAGTGTAATGCCAGCAGCCAACATGGCTGCTGGCATTACACCGATGTCAGAGCCTCCCTGCACGTTTATTGGCTGCGCAGCAGCCGCAAAACGTGCGGGGAGGAGACCCGAACATGGCGGGCGAGCACATGCGGTACTCGTACGAGTACCGCCATGTGCCGAGCAGAGCGATGCTCGAGCCGATCCGAGCATCGGCCGAGCATGCTCGCTCAACACTATTTGGTATGCATTCAGAGTAAAGTTGCAAGTGCATCCTATGAGCTGTTTGTTTCAGTTCCTTTCCAGTCTTGCTGTTTGTTCAGTCTCTGGCTCCCTTCTGAGTCAGGCTATGCTTTCTAGTAGCTACAGGGTTCCTGTTCCAGCATTATGAGTCTTTGCTGAAGTTTGTACCAGCTTGTTCTGCTTACTCACTTCTTGGCATCTGCCTGTAGGTCTGGTAAACTGCAAGAATATTTGTTGCTGTATCTTTCTGTCGCGGATAACTATGAGTGTCCCTGATGTGTATCTGATCTATTCCGGTCAAGTTGCAAGTGTAACTTCTACTTGATTTACTCAACTCTGGTCTGTCTTTCAGATAAGTTCTTTAATATTCTGTATCCTATTCAGCTTGCAGAGATTATCTTTGTGCTGGTCGGCATTATCACTTAGATTATCAGCTGACATCCTTCACCTTCCTTGCAGTACTGTGGTTGCTGGCCAGCATATTGTGTCTTTTGCTACGCCTTCCTTAGTTATCTTAAAGGGATAGTAATACTTCATTTTATCTTTATTTTATTTTGTAAGCATTAAAAAAACATGAAGAACAATATAAGTCTTATCTCTCAAACCTTTATGGTTTGAGAGATATTCACAAGCAAAGTTTCCCCTCCCGCCACTTTTACCTAGTGTAAGCCATCTCTTCTCAGATGTGGAATGCAGTCCATAGACCAGACAGATAACAGAAGGGGACAATCTTCTTCCTATGAGAACAATGAAGGCCCTGCCCCCCTTGACAAGTTTTTCAGGTTTTTCCCTTATCTTAACTGAAGATTTGTCCCTCTCTGCAGTTTACCTGGGCACCTCCCTTCTGCTCTGGCTGAACAGTGTTACATCAGTAAAAGGGGCGTGAGGGGGATACTTTTGTCATTGAATTACTCTTGAACTACAACCCTGACAGAATTGAAATAACACTCTCCAAAGTCCAAATACTATGATGATTAATTAGAGCTGCTTTTATTATGAAACATTACTATCCCTTTAAGATAACATTTCTTTGTTTTTGCTAACACCAATACATTTCCCAGAAGTACTTTCCTATATTTTTTTTGTGGCCCAAGAATTCCTGCTATTACTGGACTCAGTATGTGTGGTTCTATGGTTAATTGGGCCAAGGCTGGGGGTCAGTATATGTGGTTCTTTGTCTACCTTGAGACAGTATGTGTGGTTCTTTGGCTACACTGGTACACACTTTTTTGGAGGGGAGCAATTATGTGTGGTTCTGTGGTTACCAGTGCAATGGAACATGGCTGAGGGTGAGACTGTGCTTTTCTATGGCTACCAGTAGGACAAGGCTGGGAATCTGTGTTTCCATCTGCATTCTGTCGCTCTCTTTCTTTCTCTCTTCCAGTACAAACTGAAAATATGGTAAATTGACAATTCTTTTTATATGGTGGGAATACATGTGGGAGATTTCTACCCATGGGAAGGAATTATATTGTTATAACTGATTTCAATGTGTGGGGGATAAAAAAGTGGAAAAACAAATATTTTGGTTTCTTTCTCACACATTGAAATCAAAGATAACAATGTAATTGCATCCCATGGGTAGAATTTCCCTTATGTATTCCTGCCATGCAAAAAGAATTTTCAGTTTACTGTGTTCCAAAGGGAACATACAGAGTTATTCTGTTTATTAGTAGGCAGATCAGGAAGGTCTGATAAAGACTAACTTATTTGGTAGCAGGAAAGCTATAAAATTACTGGGGTATGAGGAGAAGGTTGAACATGATGGACTTGTGTCTTTATTCACCCTAATTTACTAAGTTACTATCTTACTATATTAATAGATTTTGCACATCCCTACTTGTTCCTATTGGTTCTGGTGCTGAGGTAGCATCACCACAAGATGCCACCACCACTTCAGGTGTGCTTGGGGAAAGTTGTTCAATCACCATAACCCTTTTCCTCCTCCACTTCCTATAAAATCTTGGATGTTGAAATATTTTTCCTTGTGGACAAGGTGAAACTGTATAGTTATCAACAACTGCAATGTGCATAGTGTGTGAAAACGTTGTGAAGAGGGGAAAGGACATGCAGTACACACCTTGGCACTTCTAATTGCATGTTGACTATGTTAAACCCTATCCCAACAAATCAGCTGGTGTCAGTCACTGTGCCTCTTTTCCATTCCACAAAAAACAAGTGACTGGTGTTAGTAGTGGTGGTGTGCAGTGGATGACTGACACTTCCAATGGGTCATTCATTACCACACAACAATATTCTGTATTCTGCAGCTGCTCTATTATCCATTTGAGTCACAGGAGATATAGCAGAGGTGGTAGCAGTGCTATCTGGTGATAGTGGGACATGACATCTCTGAGTAACAGGGGATGTGGTGGCATGATGACAACACTATCTGATGCTGGTGTGAGCGGGAATTTCAGTGGGAAAAGTGAAATACTGTGTTTCTTCAGTGAAATTTCCTGAGGAATTTTTTTTTTAACATTTCTCCCATCTCTATACCTGGTCGTGCAAGAATCAGTGAGAGACTGGGTGAGTGACTGTGTAAGTATTCACTTATGACTAACCTTTATAGCTTAGTGGTAGTCATCGACACATGGCCTTTTCAATAATCTAATTTAGCCTTAGGGTTTACTATTAGTTTGAGTGACAGGCTGTTTCCGTTAGTGGTATCAGACATAGTATTACCACTATCAGTGTGATTTCTAGGTGAGGGTATTTATATGCTGAGTAGTTCTCAATAGTTTTACTTTACATGTATCAGACAGAGCACATTGAGCAACTGTGACAGTTACAGTGCTATCAATCTATAGTGCATTTATTTTATTATACAGATTTCCATTCATCCTACTGTAATATTATTTATATTATTTATCTTGCATTTGCACACTACCATCTTGCATTTGCATAAGAATAAAAAAATCTCTAAAAAGGATAGTTTTATTCCATGTGAATGCAAAAAATATTATTTTACATTTAACGTAATCTCAACTCATGCATAAAAACATTGTTTTGTTTAACTCCTTGGATGCTACAAACATTTCCAATGGCGATGTTTCTAGCCCCCAAGGGGTTAAAATCAACCTCACCAGCTGCATAACTTGGCAGAAACACACAACAGTCTCACTTGAGGGAGAGTAAACAAAGCTTTCGCTGGACTACAGAGAGAAAAGGAGATAGGAAATATTTAAATTAGTTAATTTAATATTTACATTTTAATAATGAGCCAGACTTTTTTGCTTTGTTTTTTTTTTTCCTGTACAGCGTCAATGGACCTTATGTGTAAAGAGAGTGTGGAGCAATTCTTTGCTAGCTGCACAACAGAGGAGAAATGAAAATACCCATTGATTTAAATGGGGCTTTTTAACCTATCAAATGCTAGAAAAGTCTTGAACGCGCTGCTTTGCAGACCTATCTGCATAAGGATTTAAATATCCTTATATATCAGGGGTTTTGTATCTGTTCCCGGTGGTACAGCCATTTTTTCTGAATTGTTTCACTTTGCCTTTATACATAAGGCCAGTTATGCCTACAGTATAATGATGTAAAATGTCATCAGCAAAATGAGAAATGCAGCCATTACCAGGGGGAACAGAAGAGAGTGGCAATTTGCAGGATTTAGTTGATTTCTCTCTGGGCCTGAGAAAGTTTTGAAAATTAGCATCAGAGTCTCATGGAACCAATGCAACATATTGGAAGTACAGTTTTGAGGTAGTGATTTGCGGAGAGTGCATAATACTCTGCAGAACCAGGAAGTCCCATAGAATGTTCTACATGCTGCTCAGTGAATCAAATTTAAAGAATAATAATAATAAAAATATTAAAGAAGACAAACCCAGCCTAATTAATAATGATTGGTGCAACAGGAACCTGCATACAAAACACATATTCTTGCTTAACTAGGGAATATGGATGGGTGAAACTTTTTGCTTCAAAAGTGAAACAGAAGAAAAATGGCACTTCCCACTGAGCAAGAAATGTTTAGCAATATGTTCCAATGTTCCATATAGCTGCACGAAACGTGTATAGGTGTTCACTTACTCCATGTTGGAGCGTTTCCATGTTTGATGTTTTTATACATGTATATGCAATAAACTTAGAGTTTTATCAACAATATCAATGAAGTGAACGCAATCCTTGAGCTGGTTTCGTGAGCGCTCCCATACGGTTGGGCTTCTTGTATGTGGAATTCATGACAGCGATTGAGAGGAGTAGCACCGGGCCCACCGAGCCCTTAAGACAAAGGGTGAGTTTGATCTATTTCGTAATATGGTTTCCTTATGTGTTGTAGCGATCATAAACCCATGAGAGAGGTTAATATGTGCCGACTGTCCACTTTTTTCACCTAGCTCATTGCATTGAAATTATTGGACTGAATTTTTCCCACTATTTGGCAAGTTTACCTCCTTTTCCTGCAGGCATAGTATAAAACGGACATACCATTCTGTGTTTGTGAGAAGAAGAGAAATCAGCACATTCCTGAGCTAGAGAAGACAGGCTAATAAAGTGGAGCTGAAGTTTAGTTTAGGTTGTCTTTTAGGCAGGACATGTGTTCTCTGTATTAGGGGAGTCTGTTGGACTCTGGGGGACAGGAAGAGAGAAATGAGGTTGACCCCAAAATTTCATGTGACTTTTCGGGAAGACACAGGCAGCCGTGATCCAAGTTATCTTTGTACTAAGGAAGTCTGAGGTGTGAGACAGAAGCAAAGCAGATTTACCCCAAATACGCCAACATTTTGTGTGACCGAGTGACTGGGAAGACACAGGCAGCCATGATCCAGGTTTATAACATCTGGCTTTTATCTCTGTGCTATGGCAGTCTGGGTTGTGAGAAGGGAGCAAAGGAGAATGTCCCCAATACCCCCAAATTCTGTCTGACTGACTGGGAAGACACAAGCAGCCATGATCCAAGTTTTTCTAGATCTAATTGTTATCTCTGTGGTAAGGGAGTCTAAGTGGGGGGTGTTAGAAGGGAACAAAGGAGAATTACCACAAGTACCCTAAAATTTTGTGTGACTGACTGGGAGCCATGATCCAAGTTCCTTCCTGATCTGGCTGTTACATCTGTATTGGTGAAGTCTGGGGAAAGAAGCAGTAAAACAAGAAGTGTTTCGATTTGTTTTTTTTCGTAGGCACAGGGGGACAGTAAATGTAAAAAATGTATGCAATAAAAAAAAATCATAGGTGACAGAAAGAGGCACCCTGATGAGAGGCATGACTGATGCAGACTGATATTAGAAGAGACAGAGTATTTTATAGAGCGCCAGGGGAAGACATCACACACAAACAGTTCTATTGTGTACTTTATAGTAAAAACACACATTTTAGTAATGTCCAGCAATTGTGCTAGAGGTAGAGGGTGGGTGAAAGGAGTAGGAACATTGCAGGTATGTGTGAGTAAAGTGGTAGTCCAAAAACTGACTGTAGCCATGGTTGCTGCAGCATGTGCAATTAATGCTGGTGATCCCTGTCCTCTGGTTACAGTCAGCAGCAGTAATCTTACCTCCAGTTCTGGCACTATGATTAAAAGACAACAGCAGAGGGCCCAATAAACAGCACACCACCTTGTGCATGAAGAATTTTGAGAGACAGTCTTACAAAACTATAGGTGTATTAAGTAAATTATGGCCTTCAATTAGGTGAAAATTCACAGTGAGTGGGTAGGACCTTCTATTAGTGGAACACCTGCAGTAAGTGGGCAGGTAACTTCAAAATTTGGGACGTGTCCTCCTTCTTAGAACACACTGTTTACTTACAGAAGTCTTCCCCACCCTCTCTTATTTACTGCATAAAGCCTGAGTAGGCTCAGTGAAGGTGTTCCCTAATGGCAGGTTATTTCAAGTCTATAAATACTAGAAATGTCTCCATCATATTTCTTTAAGGTGTGTTGGGGGCATTTCTAGTATTCAATGGTTTAAAAGCCATATTTAAATCAAATAAATATTTATTCCCTATGCCCCCAAATTCCTTCACTTTTGTTTCTTACATAAGGCCCATATTCTCTGTTAAGATGTTTTTTTAATTTATATAATATGGAAGAATGTAATTGTGAGGACTGGCCTAGAATCATCGTACCTTGTCATTCCAGGCAAGCTAGAATATTTTTTGGCCAAACCATGCCACCAGAGCCTCAATTTGAAAGAAGTAAGTTACCAACTGGGTGCATGGGCAGTAATATGTGCTATAGACAAGTTCACATTGAAGCAATCTTTATGTGGTAGTGTAATTTTGTCTTTTAATTCAGGTATTTGTTCAGAGTGCCTCATATTTTGTTTCACTCCATGTTTGTGCATGGATGATGGCTGGTGGTTCAGCACTGTGTGAGAGGCCATATTTGGGCTACAAGCCCCTTGCCTTCTTGTTCCCCTCTGCATGGGGGGGGACTCACTGAGATAACAATTGAAGTAGGCTGGCTTACACTGGCAGGAAAGTAAGGGAGAAGATTAGGGAAGATAGGGGGGACAGATTAAAATTGGCTGTAGGTAAGGGACAGCAGGACAGTGCTATGGCAGAAGGCAGAATGGAATAGACAGATTGCACATAAAGAGCAACTGCCTTTATAATCATGGTTTACAGTGGGAGTAGAGGTATGAGATGTTTGAGGAATCCCGTGGCAAGTGGCGCAGCCCCAAAGATGTTGATCCAGGGAGCTGTCCAACTGCCCTTTGGAGCCAAGAAGGAATATTTTTCATACTTGGGGCCTAATTGGAAATTAGGTTTTTTTGCCTTCCTCTCTATAACCAACGGTGCTATAATAAAGGCTGAACTTGATGGATGCATATCTTTTTCTCATCAGCTATGTTGCTATATACTTGCATCTCAACCGGGTTCGTGGGCTTCATAAAACAAATCTAACACACATAACAGATATTCAAGACCATTTGTCCTCACAGAACTAATATGATCATAGAGTGTACAGACTTGAGTGAGGGGAGTAAGGTTGCCCACCACCACTGAAGGTTCTGGGAAGAAGGCAAACACCACTATTGCTAGATTTATTGGTTCACTACATCAAACACAATTAGACATAAAAAGAGAAGCACACTACGGGAGCCAGAACATTACAAAAGAGATGGTGTGCATCTGTCAGAAAATGGCTTGGATATCTGTAATTGGTGCTGTAAGGCCAGTCCTAGAAGCTAGCATGGGGTCACAGTGGAAGGGGGTGGGCAAAGAGGGTCTCGTGTTAGGAGTCCCCTCTGTGGGTGGTGGTCATGCTGAGCTCCAAGGTCCAGCCAGTGTAGCTTAGCTGAAGATGTTTACAGTTCAAGGGGCTCTGGCTCGAAGGTCAGGTCACCTTTAGGTAGAATATTACATTTAGGAACCAATGTATGGGGATGCCAGGTGGGCGGCCCTTGGAGGGTCCAATTTGTCTTCTCAGGTTGGAGGTAGCTGCAAAGCCTTAAAATTCCCTTCACCCCCAGTGGCAGACAGTGGTGTACAGGTTATGGTCCATGCCATGGCTACAGTTATGTTGCTTCACATTAGAGGTTTTGGGATGGTTTTCCTCAGGTGTCATTTTAACCCCTTGGTTAAGTGTGCCCTTAGACCTTTGTTCAACCATATTTTCCTCTAATTTATTTAGTATACCCACACTAACTATATACCATTCTTTTAAGCATAAGTAGGGATTTCTTTTAATACCACACTTATATAGATGAATAACACACCATTTCATTTGATAATGATTTAAAAAAATTTAAAAAATGAAAAAAACTTTTTTTTATAGCTTTTCTTGGGATAATTTGTGTTCATTTAGTTAATTTTTAACAGGAACTGGATAAAAGGTATGAACTTTTATTCATACCTCTCAATTGTCCCATTTTAGGGTCGTACTTTCCCTCTGAGTCAAAAATGCCTCTGTCCCTTTTATACATACCTCCCTGGTATCCCTCTTTTAGGAGATCAGACTGTAATATGTGTGTATATAAAACTCACATTAATGAGCAATAAAACTCAAATTCATTTTTGTTTAATCTTTGAAATATGTGTTTATAAATTAGACTGTGTAAATAAAATGCTTTGGTCTTGCTCTAAATTATACAGGGAGGTGGCAATAGGTTATCAAGTGGCCAAACCTTCTTTATCCCTAGTCCTGCCCCCAGCGCCAACCAATTAAAGTATCCCCCTCTTTGGCTATTTTCTCTGTTGGGATCTGTGTTCTCTGAGAGTCTCTCTTCCTCATGATCACAGTGCTCGCACACACAAATTCATACATACCCATATAAACACAAAAATGCACATAAATATACATACACAAAATACACAAGCATACATATACATATGTATAGACTCTACAGGGCTCAAAATTTCCACTCACCACTAGCCAATGGCGAGTGAAAATGTACCCCTGGTGAGTAGAAATTCAGCCCTGGTGGGTATGCTATGGATTGCAGTGGTGAGTAACTTTTCAGGTCTGGCTTGTAGCAAAGGACTTCAAATTTTAAGCCCTGGTAGACATACATACACAAATACAGACATGCACATAAACACACGGATTTACATACATGTTTACACAAACATACATATACAGAAACGTACAAACTCATGAATATACTCATACACACATACGCTGTCTCACGCTCACTATTTACTTTTATTACACAATGTTTGTATTTACAAATCTGCCATCGTTGCAATAAAACAAGCTGAAGATTATTGAGAATTCACACCAGGTAATAAAAGGCTTCCTTTCAATGGCTAGAATCAGACTATTTATTCCTTTAGAAAGACTGATGATACAGCTGTATTCTAATTCAACAATGCTTTAGGAGTTGCTGTCTGGTGTTATATAGTGGAAACGTTAACCCTTTATACTGTGTTCTTATCCAGTGAGTCCTTGTTAGTTGTCTGTTCTTTTATTAAGTGACTAGCAATTTAAATTGATAGCAAGTTGTCTGGGGAAAGAACCTTCAAAGTATAGGATATTACCTGACAGGTTTCTACCTGAAGATCTTCATGATCTGCAGGGCTAGGTGACATTAGTGCTCCAGTGAGTGCTTCTGGAATATTTCTATGCACTTCACTGAAGCCAATTTCAGTGAATTCTAAAACACAGGGCATTAATGGAGAAGGTGATTTTCTCATGTGTCTTCCAGATGTTTTTAATGAGATCTGCAGTACATGGGGATCTACAGGTGGAAAAAAGAAGAATATTGCAGATTTGTAAGATATGGGAACTCAACTTCTATATCTCTGGGAACTTTCTACACATGTAAACTTCTTTCCCAGACAATCTACTATTGCCTTAACCCCTTAAGGTCCCAAGACGTGTCAGGACCACCATGGGTAAACTTGCATTAAGGATCTATGAATTCAGGGGTCCCCAGGTGGCTGCATGCTGCTTGGGGACCCCTGAATTCATTTCGCAAAAAAAAAAAAAAAAAAAAAAAAAAAAGCTCTATGGTCCTTAACTGCTGGCAGCGCGGCAAGTCATTAAGGGGTTAATCTTTTGTGAACCAGAGTGATGCTCTTCTTTTACACTCAAAGGGTTTATAAAGCTAATGTAAATACAGTATACAGATAAGAGAAATGAGAAGATAAGCAAAGAATGAGAAGTGGAGGAGGGGGGAGAAGGCACAAAGAAAGGAGTAAAATAAAAAGAGGAGAGAAAGACCATCTTCTCTTCCCCCACACACATCTTCACTATACCAGGGATGATCAACTTATGTCCTTCCAGTTGCTGTTGGACTACAACTCACATGACATTGACATTGTAGTCCAAAAGCAGCTGGATGACCATGGGTTTCCCACATATACTGTGTTCTCAGGAAGCTAATCTATTAGCCCTTTGAGTGCCATATGCTTGTCCAAAGCATTTCAAATCACATCAGTGGTGACCACTGTGGCACTCAGGAGGATTATACAGAATTTCCTGTGGACGGGTCTGGGCACACTGATATGAAGGATACTGATAAAAGGCTCCTGCTGTCACAATACAGGCACTTGCTTCTGGAGGTTCCACCTGCTTTCTCTCTGAGTACTGGACTGGTTATAAATCAGCTCTGTGTGGGACAGGGAACACAGGCTTCTGTGTGTGTGCACTTATCCATTATCACTAATTTTACCACATGACAGGAGGCTTCATATTTTGCTTTACTTTCTTTACTGAAAAACTCCAATAGCAGCACAGTAACTCACATAGTGACAACCAATCAGAAAAATGAGAAACAGGTAATATAAGGCATGGCTCAACTAAACCACTCCTCTTTCTTTGCTGCTCCAACAAGCTGCACAGGTCAGAGTACCTCTACTTCTTTCAGTTATTGTTGTTTGCTCTTTTGCTAGCAATATTTTATGTCTATGTATTTTCAATGTTGGCCTAATGTTATCTACTCTTCTGAGAGTGTATCACATTTATTTTGCCATTAATATCGTTTCTGGAATCTGACTGCCTGGTTCCCTGCTCTCCTGGCATCTACTTGTGGATGCTGGGATTGAGGCTGTTTTTTCCCTCTTATGTGCCTCGTACCACTTTCTACCTGCTGGTAGCTGTGGCGTGTTTTAGGACCAGTTTGTTTTGTTTTGCCTGGCGGGGTTTGTGGCAGCCTGATTCTCTGTGTCTGCTCTCTCTCAGTTTGAGGCTCTTGGCAGTCCGTGGACCTCCGACATTGACGGTGGCCATTTTGGATCTCATTGGCCGCAAGATTCTTGGTGGCCATTTTGTTTTGTAGTTCAGCTCCTTTGCCGGGTGGCTCTGGTTGCGGTGCTGTCTTCCCTTACTATGTTTTTTCTATTCGAATGGTATTCTTATGAGTATTGAGCCTGTCTATACATTGACTACTGTACTGTTTTATATAGTGCACATTCACTAGCTGGCTTAGTACTGCTCTATGACCTACTGGTTTTATTCGGGCATGTTTATTTAAAGGGGTATAACCCTTTTTTATTGCCATAATTTTTTGCCTGGTTTGATTTCTCTTCCGGTTCTCTGGGCTTAAAATTGGGGGTTGCTACTTCCCTATCACGGTTCCCGTGATTCTACATGTCACGCTCATCTGTGCTGCTCCCGGATTGGTTGAGCTGTGTTGGCTCGCTGCTGGTTACCTGTTTTATTCTGGCCACTGGCACCGGTCAGGTGCCCTTTCGTGGTGTTTCTGAGCCAGCGTTGCTGTTGCAGTATTCCAGTATCCTGATCTCCCATGTACCGACTAGGCCTGTACCAACGACGTTCCTGTGTTCCTGTTCCGTGATTGACCCGGTCTGGCTGACTTCCTGTGTGTTACTGATCCGGCTTGTCTGCGAATCTCCTACGGCATCCGTCCCGGCCTGGCTGACGATCCTTCTCCGTTACTGATCCGGCTTGTCTGCGAATCTCCTGCGTGTCCTTACCCGGTCTGGCTGACGACTGACTCCTGCGATTGCCTCTGTTCCTGCCCTTCTGACGGACGGTTCCCGTTGTCACCTCGGCGACATTCCGATACTGCAGTGTGTGACTGAGCCTCCGTTTCTCCGTTGCTGAGCTATTGCTGAGCCTTCCATTGATTGTCTTACGTGTGCTGAGTCCAGACCCTTACTGTGCTGTGTCGTTCTCTGTACATAGACGCTAGTGTTGCCTAATCCGATTACTGCTACTCTTCCACCTATTGCCTCAGCCTGTTACGCTGTTTCTGTGAGCCGGCCGCTTGTGGGCCTCGGTAGTTGGCGGCTCTACCTTGACAGAGCAGTGGTTCCGTTACGCCCGTTGGCTGTTGGCAAGCAGTACCGAACCCAATGGTCTCCGTTACGCCCGTGGGGGCTACCGACACAAGCAATCACGATACTAGTAGTCTCCGGTTACGCCCGTGGGGGCTATTGGCTCAAGCAATCACGATACTAGTAGTCTCCTGTTACGCCCGTGGGGGCTATTGGCTCAAGCAATCACGATACTAGTAGTCTCCGTTTACGCCCGTGGGGGCTATTGGCTCAAGCAATCACGATACTAGTAGTCTCCGGTTACGCCCGTAGGGGCTATTGGCTCAAGTAGTCACGGTACACTTGGTCTCCGTTACGCTCGTGGGGGCTACCTTATCACTTGCAGTTCCCGTTCAGTTGCAGCTATATTCTACAGCTTCACACAGGGAATGGACTTGTATGCTATCATCCAGCACATATCACTCTAGGCAGCACCAAGGGCGTGCCTAACACCACACTTGTGACTGATTGCTAATACTATTTACCTCTTGTTCCCTATTTTGTGCTTAGAAACATAGTGACTTATTACCTGTTGCACCAGGTATTTCTGCCTATATTCTGCCTATGCCAGTACTGCCCCAGTGGTGACCTTGTCATTCATTTTGCTTTAATAAAACTCTATTAGTTTTATCTAACCATTGTCTGAATGTCTGAAAACCGTAACATTCCCCTTGGTTATCTGGGGTGAGACCATTTCTGGAGTGTTTTTGGTTCTTTTAAATAATTTGCTTTCACTCCCAGGGTGAGCCCCTGCTGTACAACTGGGGTGAGCCCCCAAGTTATAGGTATTGTGGATTTATACTCATTGATATTGGGTGAGCACCCGTTATGACAGGTATTCTTCCAATGTTGGCATGGGTTTTCACTGAGGGTTTCTGCTTCCCTCTGTCTGTATACACAGGGTGAGCCCCCTTTTTAATTATTACTATTTTTATTACTGTGTATATATATAAAAGAAGACTTTATGCCTGGCAATACACACCCAGGGGCGGTAGTAAGGAGGAGTTACTGCTCCCATTGGGTGTTTCAATGGGGGTGTAATTTTTCGCCCACCCCCACTATCCAGCCCGCCACCACTATCTAAGGCTGAAAAAAAAAATGACTGCCACTCACTCCTACACCACAGACACACACACTTGCCCAACCACACACTGGCAGACACATACACACATATACACACGCTCATACAGAGACACATACGAACGCTGAAGATGATGGGAACTATGTTCCAGCTACAGCTGGAAGGCCATGGTCCAAATCTGTATTATGCATCAGGGTTCCCAGCACATAGATACAGGTTATGGGCTCACTACAATAAACCACTCATATGCAGATTCTTCATTCCCTGTCTGTGACCCTGCCCAGCCCTGCCAATTACTACAAGTGAGATGATTTCTAACCAATCAGCAGGCAGGATTCTGAGGAGCTGACTTGCTGGGAAAGTGAACAACGGCAGAGACATGATCAGGCAGTGCAGAGCAGGGCTTCAGCTGAGCTGGTAAATGGCAGAGACATTGGTGTGACTGTATTTATATATTGCACAAAGAGAGAGAAAGAGAGCAGATTGTTTGTTAGTCTGTCTGTAAGTAGAGGTGCCAGTTCCTGCAATCATCTCCATTCTGTACATAACTCACTGTATAGCATGTATGACAAACTATTTATATATGGTGTGGCACTGTATAGTATACAGTCTGCATGTGCCTGTGTATAAGGACTGGCACTATACACTATAGGAGGGACAGTCCATGTTTGAGACCCAAATCCCTCTGCTCCTCTATTTAGGAGATCACATTGTGTGGTGTATATACCAGTGTATCAGATTGCTCCACATCAATAAAACCCACAGTAATGTGGGAATAAACTTCTGTATATGTCTGTTAAATTAGTCTGTGTAAAAATACTTTCATCTTCTAAATCATTCACTTACAGAAAGAGTAGCTTAACCATTTCAATGCCAGAGGAGATGCAATGCATTCCTTACCCCCTGGCACTCAAAGGGTTAAAAATTATCTACAACGGTCTGGCACTGTATAGTATACAGTCTGCATGTGTATGTGTATAAGGACTGGCACTATACAGTATAGGAGGGACAGTCCCTGTTTGAGACCCAAATTCCTCTGCTCCTCTATTTAGGGCAGTGTTTCTCAACTCCTGTCCTCGGGACCCACTAACAGGCCAGGATTTGAGGATTTCCTTGTTAGAGCACAGGTGAGTTAATCAATGTGAATGAACCTCTGATCACCACACCTGTGCTCTAGCAGAGAAATCCCTAAATCCTGGCCTGTTAGTGGGTCCTGAGGGTACTTTGAGAACCACTGATTTAGGACATCACACTGTGTGGTGTATATACCAGTGTATCAGATTGCTCCACATCAATAAAACCCACAGTAATGTGGGTATACACTTCTGTATATATCTTATAAATTAGTCTGTGTAAAAAATACTTTCATCTTCTAAATCATTCACTTACACAAAGAGTAACTTAACCATTTCACTGCTAGAGGGGTATGCATTGCATTGCTTACCTCCTGACACTCAAAGGGTTAAAAATTCTCTAAAATACGCCACCAGCCACGCCCCCAGTAACACCACCTAAAACACAAGTGTCCCTCTTTGGCCATTTGAAATGTTGGGAGGTATGCTACTTACACTGCTCACACTGTATGTATGTATGTTCTGATTTGCATCTGTGTGTCACTGTTTGTGTATGTCAGTGCATGTGTGTGTATGCGTCTCTGTCTATCACTGTGTGTCCCCCTGTATATGTGTGTGTTTGTGCATGTGTCTGTGTATCACTGTGTGTACCTTTCTGACACATACACCCTCGCTATATTTCACTATCATAACATTTATTTAAAAAAAAACAAAAAAAAATATTCCCTGTATAACATAACGGGCAAAGCTGTCCCACATTGCTAGTTATTTTATAAACATTGTAGTCTGGAAGAGGGGCACTATCCCTGACTTCTTAATCTATATATTTTTCCTTCTCCCTCCCTGTGGGGAGGGTTTAGGCTTCTCTTCTGGGTGAGCCCCAGTCGTAACTGGCAGGATTTTACCTCTTCCTGAGAGGGTGTTATTGGTTCTTACCCTGCCCTTTGTTTTTTGTTTTGCAGTTGACCATATGTGTCTCATTAACCTGTCATCATGGGCGAGTCTCCTTCTCAGGACTTCCAGGCACTGATTGTTGCAGCGGTGTCTGCCTTGGTGGAGAAGGTTTTGGCCAGAGTCATGTCGCAGAGTCATTCGGACCCTTTTTCTGATCTTTAGCCTTCTGCTTCTTGTCGAGACAGCGGGGACCCCCCTGTTCCCGCTGATTTACCAGAGGGGTTGTCCACAGCTAAACGTTTTTGGAAGAGGTCTACCTACAAACACGGCACGCCTGGGAAAGCACCTCTGACGAGGGCTCGGCGTAGTGATGCTGTATATACTGTTCCGCCTCCTCCACTTCTTTCCTCCTATGACAAAGCATTCTCTCCTCCGCTGGTGATCGTGGATGAGTGGTGTGCTCCCGACTCAGGATCTGAGGATGAGGCTCTCTGGGATGACCCTCGTGGTTCTTCTTCTCAGTATGTGAAAGAGTCTGTCGTGGGGGATCCAAAGTTGGAACGTGATGTGCTCCTACAAGAGGATGACAGATTCTATGACTCCAGAGGCAACCCACTCTTCGATCCCCGCTTTATCCGACATCCCAGGTCCTCAGAGTGGAGTCTCCCTGACCATCTGGCCCATTTTGTGCATTTCTGGTTGTGTCAACCGCTTGACCGTGAGGTGAGGAGTCATTTGAGGGCAGAGTGTCCGATACCTGTGCTTCCAGACAAGGTTGCAATCACCCCGGAATTTGATCAAACTGTACTCAATTCATGTCCTGTTCTGGCTGCGACCCTAGGAAGGGTATTGAGAAGAGGCTGAAGTCTTCTCAGGACAAGCTTCTGGATATCCTGGGCCCATTGTCAAAAATCTTATATTTTTCTGACCAGGAGTTAGTGCGAGGTTGTAACGGTTTGTTCAACACTCAGACACAGTGGTTTAGGATAAAACACAGTTTTATTGAAAACACAAATAATCAAGTACCCTTCACAGGCCTTGTTGTAACTCAGCAGAAACATACAGAGATAATACAGGTATATGATGCATATGCCTACACAGGCCCAGTATAATAGGAAGCAAGAGAGGTCTTATACTGACACAGGTAAGGCAGAAAAGGGTGAATACCCAAAGCATCAGTACAGCATGCGTTAAAGTCCCAATAGGTGTAATCAGTCTCTGTGTAGAGAAGTCTGTGGTGAGTTCTCTTAGTAACGCCCAGTATGATGGAAGAGCAACGAGTAGGAGACTGCAGTGCAAGAATTGAGACTAGAGCACTTGTAATCTGCCAGAGCAGAGCTGAGACTAAAATCCACTACCGTGGTAGTAACGGAGGCAACAATGATACTCTGCAAGAGCCAAATGGGAGTACAGCCAATGGCACTCTGCCGTAGCAGTAACGAAGGCAACACAGAGTTCTGCGTGAGTAACGGAAGGCTCAACCAATGGCACACTGCCGCAACAGTAACGGAGGCAACACAGAAGCTCTGCAAGACTTAACGGAAGGCCCAGCCAGTGGCACACTGCAGTAGCAGTAACGGAGGAAACACGGAGGCACTGCAAGAGTTAACGGAAGGCCCAGCCAATGGCACACTGCTGTAGCAGTAACGGAGGCAACAATGAAGCTCTGCGAGAGTTAACGGAAGGCCCAGACAATGGCACACTGCCGTAGCAGTAACGGAGGCAACACAGAGGCTCTGCAAGAGTTAACGTGAGGCTCAGCCAATGGCACACTGCCGTAGCAGTAACGGAGGCAACATGGATACTCTGCCAGGCAGGATACAGGCACAGCGGAAGTCAGAATGTCGCCCAAGCGACACAGCGATGCAGGAACAGGAAAGCCAGGTCAAATCACGGAGCAGGAACGTCAGACAAGCCGGGTCAGGTCACGGAGCAGGAACGTCAGCCAGGCCGGGTCGAATCACGGAGCAGGAGACAAGAAGCAGAGTAGTCAAACGGGTTGGTACACAGGAACACAAGCAGCTCAAGTAGGCACTGGTACTGGAACACCACGAAAGGGCACCGGATAGGTGCCAGAGCCCAGTATATATAGGCCATACTGGGCGGGTCAAACATAGCTCAACCAATTGGCGCGCATCACAACAGAGACTGACAGAGAGCAGCACAGAGAGCACTGGCACCGTGATAGAGGTGAACCTCTTGAAGCCAGTTCTATTCGCGAGTGGGCTCAACGATCAGTATGTCTCCTGGGCAACGCCAATGCGGCCATATCCACTGAAAGAAGAAAGGTGGCTTTGCTGCAGATTGATGCTAAGCTGGCAGATCTGGGGGCTAAGGAGTTGGGCCCATCAGCCAATGGCCTCTTGTTTGTGGAGCCTTTTATTGCGGAACTGAAATTACATGTTTCCCTTTTCACAAACCTCAACAAGGCTCAATCTTCCTTACGATAAGTGTTTTGCCCACCTTCATCCAGTGGTGTTTTTGGAAGAGCTGGTCGGCAGAGGGGCTGTGCCATCCACAGATTTTGATCCTCAGGCCCCCGTTCCAATCCACCTACGGCAGGTTTCTTCCCCATCAACCCTTACCGGTAGACATCTTTCTCCAGAGGGGAGGACAGGACCAGGAAGCAATGTGGAAGAGGCCTCTCCAGATTTCCTGCAGGTAAACATTCCTGTTTTAAAGAATGTCTCTCACACTGTGTTCACGTCAGGAAAGCGTTCTTTTCATCTACAGGCTAGGCAGGCGATATCTATTCAGGGATATGTCATAGAGTTCCATTCTTCCCTGGTTCAGGTGTCTCCTCCTCCTATGGTGTTGGTTTCCAGAGCAGATCAAGACATGATAGACTCCGAGATTCAGTCCCTTTTTTCCAAAGGCTCGGTTGAATTCACGCAGGACGAGACCGGTTTCTTCAGCAATATTTTTCTCGTCCGGAAGAAGAATGGAGATTTTTGGGCGGTCATCAATCTGCGGAACCTCAACTCTTTTGTTGTTTATTGCGATTTCAAGATGGAAGGTATTCATTAGTGTTGAGCGAGCATGCTCGGCCGATGCTCGGATCGGCACAGATCTGAAGATGCTCCGCTGGACCACCAGGGACTGGAGGTACGGGGGCATTGCGGAGATGAAGGGGGCATTGCGGAGATGAAGGGGAACAGTGTGGAGATGAAGGGGGACATTGTGGAAGGGGGACATTGCGGAGATGAAGGGGGCATTGCGGAGATGAAGGGGGACAGTGTGGAGATGAAGGGGGACATTGTGGAAGGGGGACATTGCGGAGATGAAGGGGGCATTGCGGAGATGAAGGGGGCATTGCGGAGATGAAGGGGGACAGTGTGGAGATGAAGGGGGACATTGTGGAAGGGGGACATTGCGGAGATGAAGGGGGCATTGCGGAGATGAAGGGGGACAGTGTGGAGATGAAGGGGGACATTGTGGAAGGGGGACATTGCGGAGATGAAGGGGGCATTGCGGAGATGAAGGGGGACATTGCGGAGATGAAGGGGGACATTGTGGAGATGAAGGGGGCATTGACCAGGCACCCTCCCCTCATCAGAGCAGGGGGTGCCTGGTGTAATGCTCGTGTCGCCCCATTGAAGTCAATGGGGCTCGGGTGCTCGGCCGAGCACTCGAGCCTCCGGCGGTGCTCGGTCAGAGCACCCGAGCACCCGAGCATCGGGGTGCTCGCTCAACACTAGTATTCATCTCTTGAGGGATCTGCTTGTCAAAGAGTATTGGTTTACTTGTCTTGACCTAAAGGACGCTGACCTTTCTGTTCCGGTTGCTCAGTGCTGTCGCTGCTTTCTTCGCTTTCGGTGGCGTGGCCACCCATTTCAATTTACTTGTCTCCTGTTCAGTCTCAGTTCGGCTCCGTGGTGTTTCACAAAGCTTCTGAAGCCGGTGGTGGCCCGTTTTCGGTCACTGGGGATTCGCTGTCTTATTTACCTCGATGACTTGTTGCTGTTTTGCAATGATGCCTCCAGAATTCGATTGCAGACTCATTTCGTGGTGCGCTTCCTCAAATCATTGGGGTTTGTTGTCAACGTGGAGAAGTCTGAGCTGGATACTTCTCAGGTGGTACAGTTCCTAGGGTTCGATTCTATTTACTGCCTTCTACGTCTTCCATTGTCCAAGGTTGCGGCGACTTGCAAAGAGATTTGTTGAGTACTTAGTCTCTAGCAAATTCCCTTATGTCTTTTGGCCCGCATTATGGGTCTTCTATCATCTTCAATACAGGTGATCTTCCCGGGTCCATTGCACTACAGGGCGATGCAATGGCTGAAGGCTCATTATCTTAGATTAGATCGATCCTACGATCATCTGGTAGACCTGTCTCAGGAGCTTGGAGCAGATCTCCGTTGGTGGCTGCTTCATATGCAGACATGTAACGGAAGAGCTGTTTTCGGCCCTTCTCCAAACTTTGTGCTAGACTCAGACGCCATCCTCTGGGGTTGGGGTGCTCACTGCATGGAATCATCCATAGGAGGTCCTTGGTCAGTGAACGAGGACGGCCTTCACATAAATTGTTTGGAGTTGACTGTGGGCTTGTTTGCCATTCGCAGCTTCGCCAAAGACAAAGCAGACTGCTAGATCTTGTTGTGGATGAACAATGTTTCTGCAGTCTAGTACATCAACAAGTTGGGAGGTGCCAGATCTTGGGACTTGACAGAGTCGGCAAAGGACCTGTATAGGTGTTTTGCTTCAATCGCAATATTTCTATCCGGGCCGAGTATCTCCCAGGGTCTTCCAATTTTACAGCGGAGTGGTTTTCTCTGCATTGGCAGAACAGCAGTGATTGGAAGCTAGATGAGTCTGTGTTCCACCAGCTGTGTCGCCTCCGTGGTCCCCTGACATTGGATTTGTTTTCTTCCAGGACCAATTGGCAACTGGCAGACTACTTCAGGTAGTTTCTGGATCTGGAGTGCAAGGCGGTGGATGCCTTCTTACGGATTTGGCCGACTCAGGAGACGTATGTGTTTCCTCCATTTGCCATGCTGGCGAGGGTAATTCATCAGGTTCGAGCTCAGGGAATGAACATTATTCTGGTCACCCCGTTGTGGCTGAGTCAACAGTGGAACTCGGACCTTCTTGAACTGTAGTAAGAAAATCCTCTTTGTCTTGCTTTTTTTCCACTCCTTCTTACGGACCATCGAGGGAGCCCTCACCCTCTCGTCCTTCAGGATTGTCTGCCTCTGGTGGTTTGGGTGATTTCAGGGGTTCCTGGTCAGTCGAGGGATTATTGCAAGAGACTAGAGAATCTCTTGTGGGACTCCTGGGCTCCTGGTACTAGACAATGCTATCTTTCAGTGTGCAACACTTGGTCTGGCTGGTGTCTGGAAAGGGTTTGCAATCCCTGCAATATTGAATTTTTGATCTTTTCGTTTTCTTTGAGTCAGTCTTTTAGGTCTCTTAATGTTATGCGTTCGGGCATTTTGGCGGTGCATGTCCCAGTTTCAGGTATCCCTGTGGCATCTGCTTCGAGGGATCAATTTGGCCAGAACCCCAGCACCTAAATATTCTAGGTTTTGGGATGTTGATGTGGTTCTGCATCTTTCGCGGAATTGGCTGACGAATGAAGTGTTATCTCTTCGGCAGATCTCGGCTAAACTGACATTGTTGCTGTGTTTGGTATCTTTTCACTGAGTCTCGGATGTTAGGACATTTGATGTGGATGGATTTTCTGTTGTCCCGGAAGGAGTGTCTTTTTCCATTTCCCGGCACACGAAGTCGGATTCCTCTTCGTTTTTTTATCCCTTTTTCTGGGAGATTCTGTGGTGGAGGTTTTGCTTTGTTATGTGGCTGTTATGGCTTCGTTATGCTCCTCGTCTTCGGGGCAACTCCTCGTTTCCTATGTTAGACCTCATAGGCTGGTTTCATCTACTATTTTGGCTAGATGTATCCATTGGGTTTTAGCTCTGGTGGGAGTGGACCCTGGTTTTGGGGCTCACTCGGTCAGAGGGGCGGCTGCGACTCAAGCTGTGGCGGCAGGAGCTTCTATTTCTGACATTTTGCGTTCGGCTGACTGGTCTAGGGAAGATAATTTTCGTGTTTTTTATTCACGACTGGTGGCTCATGCGTCTCATTCCCTTTTTTTCTCAGCATTAACAGTGCAAATATTTTCTCTCCCTTCCCACCCTTGGTTTTATTATGGTGTTTTTATGGGGTAAGTACCTGTTTCTACGGATGTCATGTTATATTGTATGCTACAAGTCTATTTCAGTGGTTGTTTCATTCCAGGTTGTATATTGCAATGTGAGATTCATGATATCATTGCAGTTGTCTTTCACAGTTTTCTTTTGTTTCAGTGGGATTTTATTCCCGTGGGACGAAAGTGGAATTCTGCGACGTTGATCTTCGTTCACAGGGGATTTCTGGATTCTGGATGTTTCTGGTCAATGTTGTAGGGTGTGATTTTCTCTGTTTACTTGTTGTTTTATTCAAAGAAAGAGGCCATGCCTTATATTACCTGTTTCTCTTTTTTCTGATTGGTTGTCACTATGTGAGTTACTGTGCTGCTATTGGAGTTTTTCAGTAAACAAAGTAAAGCAAAATATTCTCCTCCTGTCATTACTAAAATTAAGATTATAAGTACAATAACGTTAACATAATCTACAATTAGAGCTGTGGAGCCACCAGAAGGGAAAGCTTTGATGGTAAAAGCAACAGCTATTCTGTTTAACACCTTGAGGACCAGAGGGGTATGCAACACATTGTGAAGCAATGAGTTGCACCCCCTTGTGATCATCAAGGGGTTAACAAACTCAGCTGCCTCCTTTACACAACACACAACTCCCTTCTTACACCATCCACACCCTCTGCCCTCTCCTGTCTCAAACCTTTTTCACTTTCCTCTCCCTACCCATGGAACTCCATAACTCTCTCCCTACCTATGGAACTCCATACCTTTCTCCCTGCCTATGGAACTCCATACCGTTCTCCCTACCCATGGAACTCCATACTTCTCTCCCTGCCTATGGACCTCCATACCTATCTCCCTACCTCTCTCCCTGCCTATGGAACTCCATACCTCTCTCCCTACCTATGGAACTCAATACTTCTCTCCCTACCTATGGAACTAAATACCTCTCTCCCTACCCATGGAACTCTATACTTCTCTCCCTACCCATGGAACTCCATAACTCTCTCCCTGCCTATGGAACTCCATACCTTTCTCCCTGCCTATGGAACTCCATACCGTTCTCCCTACCCATGGAACTCCATACTTCTCTCCCTGCCTATGGACCTCCATACCTATCTCCCTACCTCTCTCCCTGCCTATGGAACTCCATACCTCTCTCCCTACCTATGGAACTCAATACTTCTCTCCCTACCTATGGAACTAAATACCTCTCTCCCTACCCATGGAACTCTATACTTCTCTCCCTACCTATGGAACTCCATACCTCTCACTCTACCTATGGAACTCTATACCGCTCTCCCTACTCAGGGAACTCCATACCTCTCTCCCTACCCATGGAACTCCATACCTCCCTACCTATGGAACGCCATAACACTCCCCTTACTAATGGAACTGCATACCTCTCTCCCTGCCTATATAACTCTATACCTCTCTCCTTACTTATAAAACTCCATACCTCTCTCCCTATGTCTAGAACAATCGCCCTCTGCCTTTAAGTCTATGGTGCTGCGTACACTGTGTGGCGCCATATAAATAAAGATATACATACATGCACACACACAAGTCCTAGATAAAAACTAAAAACACTAATGCTTTGCATGCAGATTTAGAACATCCCCTTGCAAAACAAATGGCCTCAGTAGCCGCAGTCAGTAGTGCTATTGCTTTTTAGGCCCAGGTTTCTCTCCCTTCCTAGGATATCCCTGCAGCAATACATGGTATGATTCCTGTGGCACAGCAACAGGTCAAAGATAAAGTTCTCTGCGCACCTCCCACCTTCCTTTACTGCCAGGTCAGCTAAAGTATCTCATAAGGTGCAGAAGCAGTACAGGATCCCTGGAACACTGGGCCTGGGTGCAGGTAACCTGCTTTACCACCTGTAGTTAAACTCCAGTTGGATTTCTCATATTCTTCTTTTGAGGACCAGACAGGTATGCTGCAACATGTGACTTCTCATTGAGCCAGTGAGTGGCCCATTCATATCAAGGTGGGCCCCTTGCTGTTCCAGGCTCCATACATGGGTGCTAGTAGTAGACCCTAATGACAGACCTACCAGAAACAAACACCAACTGCTGCACTGCCCAGAACTTGGTATTAGGCAGTTGTAGGGTTAGAAAACAGATTTCATACAAATTATCTGTGCTAAAATCTCCAGTACTGGAAAAGCTTCAAGCCTCAGTCTTAATTATTATGAAACTATCATTGTCAATACTACTCTAGTGATTTGACTTCAAAGCCTTGGAAAGCAATAAAAAAATGCAACCTTTCCTTGAATTATGGCAATAATAAATGTGTTCTTTCTGCCCTCACTACTATCTTGAAGGTCTAATTTATCAAGACTGAAGAATAGATTTTATTGTGGAAAAAAAATAAAATGAATTTCCAATCAATATGCCATGTATATATATATATATATATATATCTGCTGATGCAATTAAATGATTTGTGAAATTGCCATTTCTACAACTAGGAGTATTTGTTGTCCCTATTTTCAATGAGTTCTAACATAATTAATTACAAACTGAGATCAGCATAACTGTTACTATTGATTTTTGCTGCTTTTCTTGACTAACTTTCACTTAGGCTATTCTTTCAATTTCAAAATAAAGTTAGTTCCTGCTGGGAGATACAGTTCTACTTGAGTTCTTCACAAACAAAATATTCCTGTTCTTTTTTTCATTTATTTTCCAGTTAAAAAACACATTGATCCATTCCTATAGATTTTCTTAACTCTTACAGGCATAAAAATAGCCTGTAATATTTTGAAATAGAAAATGTAAATGCTTTGTTATAAATCATATTTATAACACAAATATAATACTGCAAAATACTATTCCACTAAGTCAGGGCTCAAAATTTCCACTCGTCACTAGCCAATGGCGAGTGAAAATCTACCCCTGGCGAGTAGAAATTCAGCCCTGGTGGATATGTTATGGCTTGCAGTGGCAAGTAACTTTTCAGGTCTGGCTAGTAGCAAAGGACTTCAAATTTTAAGCCCTGCACTAAGTACCTCTCTGAACTTACCTTTTGCACCTGTTGGCTCACCGATGGTTGCCTCCTAGCCTATTTCAGTCCAATCCAGTGCTTGTGCAAAGTGTCTCAATATGTAGTGTTGTCTTGTATACACTGATTGACCTGTATGTAAGACCCTTTCTTTGCTATACAACTACCAGGTGTGTAACTACAGTACAGAGGAGGAAGTCACACTGGGTCTGGCATCAAATAATTCCCATCAACCCAACAGATTTCAGTTACTGCCCTGGAAGGATATTTTTGTGTTAAGGAGTTGGGACTCTAAATAGTGTCTGCACCGGGTTACTTCAGTGACTAGTTGTGCCACTAGTTACTATGTTTATTTAATATCACATTTTACATTGTCACTCCTGATTGCATTCAGGACATTCCCTATTCAACATAATTTGCAATTTTCCTTACCCACTCAATCACCTTTAGAAGGTATTCTTAGTTAGTTTCAATTTAGATACAGGTGGGGGAGCTTTAGCAGGGGGTTTGCTTTAGAAGGAATGATTTTAGCTGCCACGCTGTTTCAAAGTGCACCTTTTTCTAAGTACTTGAGAGTTGGACAAGAGAGTTGGGCAGGAGAAAAGGACAGTTGACTTAATAGCGAACCTAAACTCAGCAACTGGCTATTTTCACTCAGAGTTCTTGCAGGTCTGTAATCTCGATACCACACTAAGGAAGGTCAAGGTATGGTGGGATGGGCATCTAACCTGGTTTCTGCTGACCTACTTGGGATGCATAAATGGACAAAATTTAGACAAACTGGCTCTTCTCCCGACCACACTGTCTACAGACCACTGCAGAATATCTGCACAAAGAAAACAAAACAAGCCAAAGCTCAATATTTCACTGACAACTTGAACAGTAACTTATCAAAACAGTCCAACTTTTAGAAGGTTATTAAAATATATATTTCTTACTCGTCAGCTATAAACATAGGCAGTGAAATACTACAATGCCCTATATAAATAGCCCTCATTCAACAGCTGTTTCTTTGGATGTGCCGCCTCTCTGATTGAACAAAAGGAGTTATATTACACTTAAAGATGTTTTGTGCGGTCCTACCCTGTCCTTGATCTCTTTCTTGGCATGTATGGTACTTCACACTGGAGGAATCAATACAAGCAAAGACAATGAAGATTAACTTATATTAAGGGGCCCACCTTTCTCCAAATACATAGGGATAGTGTGTGTCTATACATCATTGATGGCACTCTTAGTTACTATGACATATTTACCCCATTATATCTATGTCTCTCCATCCCACTCATAAGTCTTTCCTGAGTCTGAGAGCTGACCAGTCCTTGTTTTACTCTTTAGAACACAATATGTGTTTAAGGGGTAGTAATGTTTCACAATAAAAGCAGCTCCAATTAATCTTCTTAGTATTGGGCCTTAAAGAATGTTATTTCAATACTGTCAGCATTGTAGTTCAAGAGTAATTGAATGATAAAGTATCCACCTCCCCTGATGTAACACTGCTTACCTCTGAGCAGCAAGACTGTCCAGATGGATCACAGAGAGGGACAATTTTCATTAAGCATAAGGGAAAAACCTGTCAAGAGGTATGGGGTTTTCCTTATACTCACAGTAAGAAGATTGTCCCTTGCTGTGAGCTGTCTGGTCTCAGGACCAGAGTCCACATCTGCGGGGAGGTGGCTAGGTAAAAGGGGCAGGAGGGAGATAATTTATCATTCAAATAATCTTGAACTACAACTCAGACAGTATTGAAATTACACTCTCTATGGTTCAAATACTATGAAGATTAAATGGAGCTGCTGTTTTTGTGAAACATTACAATCCCTTTAATTGCTATGTCTCTCTTACACTCAGACTAGCAAGTGTGGTTCCCCAAGGCTCCATTCCTGGCCCTCTTCTATTTTCCCTATTTATAAATGATCTGCACATGGTTTGCACAGCATATTCTGTGTACAAGTATGTAGATGATACTACAATAAAAATCCAAAAGCATCACAACTTGAGGCAGTACTGCAACATTATTTCTATAGAGCTGAAAGATAAATAGTTAAAAACTGTTCCTAAACACTGACAAAACTGTCACAACAGTATTAGCATTGGAGCCAATGACCCAAATCATGAATAAATAGCATAAATTAGAAATATAGCAAAGAATGGGCAACATGCGAGCTATAATCAGGAGACAGCATAATTGAATAATTGGCACTTAGCACTTCCAGCTCAGTATTATTCCCATTCAAATATGTATTTATTCAATTATGCACTAATATTTCCCTATATAAATATGCTGATTTACATGCATGCATGAAGAGGATTGGCATAAATTCCTGCAATAATTTCACTCTGTGTTGTTGAGTGGATTATTAACTGTTCATCTTTTAAGCCTCCTTGATTTGGTTATTATCTAAGGGGGAATCAATGTTCCACCTACAATGTTTTATCACAGTTAAACTACATACATTTCCTTGGCGCATAACAAGATTCAGACAGAATCTCATAATGTTGCCATACCTGGGTCTGATATTATTAATTCTGTATTACATTCATTCAATTATTGGCTCTGCGTTCATCTGAGGATTTTAATACATATTTTCTCAAGAATCCTATATAATAGTTTGCTAGGATGTTTGTCAGAAGACATCATGCCCAGCAGAGACTGTGTGCGTTCTGCAGTCTCTACTGTGCATGATTGCATCGTGTGAGTGAGGCATGTGAGTGAGGTGATGCAAGACTGCATCGTGTGGAGCAGTGAGGTAGCGACTACTTACGGAGTTTACATATTTGAATAATATTAATAAAGGTTACATTTTATTTGAGTGCCTCAATTTGCAAAATGTTATTCTTTTTCTCATGAATTATATTGTTTGTTGTGGTTGCACCAAGGGTTAATTAAATACAGTGTCTGTCCCATTTCAGGGCATCCCTGTATCCTCTATGTAACACAGTACCGAATTTAGTGAAAGTCTAAAACAAGAGCATAATACAAAAAAATGTAAAAGCCGTATTTTATCTTGTTCACATAAAAACATATACTGATTGTAAAGAATACACAGAAGAGGGCACCTGATAGTGCCTGTTACCTTTAAAGGGATAGTAATACTTTGTTTTATCTTTATTTTATTTTGTAGGCATTAAAAAAACATGAAGAACGATATAAGTCTTATCTCTCAAACCTTTATGGTTTGAAAGATATTCACAAGTAAAGTTTCCCCTCCCGTCCCTTTTACCTAGTGTAAGCCATCTCTTCTCAGATGTAGAATCTGGTTGTAAGACCAGACAGATAACAGCAGGGGACAATCTTCTTCCTATGAGAACAATGAAAGCCCTGCCCCCCTTGACAAGTTTTTCAGGTTTTTCCCTTATCTTAATGGAAGATTGTCCCTCTCTGCAGTCTACCTAGGCACCTCCCTTCTGATCTGGCTGAACAGTGTTACAGTAAAAGGGGCGGGAGGGGGATACTTTGTCATTGAATTACTCTTTAACACAGGAATCTAGTTGATAGTAAAATTATACTCACAAAAAAATGGTGGTTGTGGAGGGGTGTATGCCGAAACACAACGAATCAAGCTTACGGAGAAATTGTCCTGTCTCTGATCAGGCAATCATAGTATCAGACTGAGGGGTCCACAACATGCGCTTATTTGTCTTCTTGATAATTTTCATTTTATCAAACCTTTAACAAAATAATCTAAAATATCAATATTATAAAATAATAAAAACAAAGGCGAGCTAAATATGATTATACGCCCCTCCACAACCACCATTTTTTGTGAGTATAACTTAACTATCAACTAGATCCCTGTGTTAAAGGTAACAGGCACTATCGGGCGCCCTCTTCTATGTTTTTCTTTGCATGTTGTTACTTCTGGCCAGGGCCGGACTAGGAATAAGAACTAGCCCTGGAAAAAATTGCTTACAAGCCACATAGCATTGTATCATTATACCAGCCCCATAGCATAATGGTATTTTTTTCTTGTTCATAACAGGGGAAACCATACATTTTAAAACACATTTGAAGAATATATTATTTATAGATAAGACAGATATGAAAGCACATAGGGATTTGTATATAGAGAGCAAATTCTGTGTCACTCTTAGTCCCCCCATCCCCTGTGTCACTGTTATCCCCCCCAACCACCGTTTCACTTTTGTCCCTCCTCCTAACCCCCTGTGTCACTCTTATTATTATGCCTAAAAACAGGATTACCTGCTATTGAAAAATAGCACCTTTGTTATCATGTTAGCCTCCTGGGTGAATTTATCACCAAACCTTGCTGTCTTTGCAGTTAGGGGACATTTGGAGGTCAACACTTGGGATATCTTGGGGCATCTTGTGGAACATAGTGTTGATCCAAAGTACACTGGGTGTGTAGGTGTGTATACGGCTGATGATCTGGCCTCTGCAGTCTATTGCTTACTATCCATAACTGGGATCATGTCTCTTAAGGAAGCAGCAAACCCTACAACTGTTCTGCCTTTCACTTATTATGTAGAGCAGTAGTCTATGACTCAAGCTCTCTCATAGAGAGAATTGTAAAAAAAAAAAATGCCTTTCAGAAACCGGCTTGCTCTGTTGCTAATAGTTTGCTTCACAAATAAGTTTGATCTGTAATACCGTTTGAATTGAAAAATCTCCAAGAAGCTAGAATACCCCTTCCTTACTAAACAGAGAAGCACTATAAAATAAGTTTCCTAAAAAAATTCCTGCTTCTTTAAACGACTGTGGCATACTAAATTGTCTTGAGGATGGAGTGGCTTCATAAAGGGGAAGTGGGTCAATAAGTGGGAAGGACCAGACAAATGATGGGAGTGGTTGAGTCAGTGGATATATGACCAGAATGGGGAAAGGAATGGGCAGGCTATAAGGATTCTCAATGAGCTGGAGAAAGGCTCAGTCCTTGGAGATTTGGTTCTGTACAGTAAATAAGGTAGCCTCAGGGGCAAATCCAAAGAATTTGCAGGTATGCTACATTCCCTTAGATTTCATGTCTTTGTTTCAGAAGTGTTCTTGAGCCTAGACTACACGCCTTTGAACCTTATTGAACATCATACTTTGCAAAACTAGTTAACCCTTTCAGTGCCAGAGGGGTACGCAACAATGTGTTGCGTACCCCTCTGGCACTGAAAGGGTTAAGGCAGTTTCCCATGACCTGGTCAGTGTATACCCAGAGCCTCTTCTTGATATGGAGAGGAGACAATATGAAGTCTTCCATATTTTAAATGTACTTATCAGGATAAACGTTGCATGAATGTAAGAGTAAGAAATACAATTAAGAGGTATTTCCCTGGTTACATTGCCCTAGCAACAAAATTAAGATACAACCGCTTTTCTGACCTTCTTATGCCAATTCTCAGATTCCTCTCCCCCATTACTGTGACAGCACAACTCCAGCCCCCTGACAGATTCAAACTACCGCAGGGGTAGTCAGAGAAGTATTAAGACTCAATGGGGCCCTAGGCAGGATCCCAAATTTGGTCCCCCCTGCCAGCTTAGGCCTACTACCCCACCCACCCTTGCCGAAATCCTCATTTGGCCCATTATTGTTGTGGGTAGAGGTGCCAGTGCCAACTTAATTGAAGACAAAATGACTGTTTTAAATATTTTAAAAATGTATAAAAAGCTTATAATTGAAATAGGGCT
Organism: Rhinophrynus dorsalis; assembly: GCA_037306005.1. Taxonomy (NCBI): domain Eukaryota; kingdom Metazoa; phylum Chordata; class Amphibia; order Anura; family Rhinophrynidae; genus Rhinophrynus; species Rhinophrynus dorsalis. The sequence continues at coordinate 460,968,560 of CM074723.1, forward strand.
ACATAAGTGATACCACAGAGCTTGCTATCAAAATGGGTGTACACTAGTGACACCACAGAGCTTACAAATGAGAGAGCTACACTAGTAATACCACAAAGACTGCAATTCTATGACTGATGTAATAAATATATTATATAGATATACATTAGTGTCGAATAAGAGGCCCTTGCCTAGGTAAGTCTTTCTGTTATCCACAGTAATTATATAGATACACCTGACTGCTGTATGATGGACTCCTACCTAGGTAAGTGCTTCTGTTACACACAGTAATTATATAGATATACCTGACTGCTGTATGATGGACTCCTACCTAGGTAAGTGCTTCTGTTGCACACAGTAATTATATAGACACGCCTGACTGCTGTATGACGGACGCCTACCTAGGTAAGTCCTTCTGTTACACACAGTAATTATATAGATATACCTGACTGCTGTACAATGGACTCCTACCTAGGTAAGCGCTTCTGTTACACACAGTAATTATATAGATACACCTGACTGCTGTATGATGGACTCCTATCTAGGTAAGTGCTTCTGTTACACACAGTAATTATATAGATACACCTGACCACTGTATAATGGACTCCTACCTAGGTAAGCGCTTCTGTTACACACAGTAATTATATAGATAAACCTGACTGCTGTATGATGGACTCCTATCTAGGTAAGCGCTTCTGTTACACACAGTAATTATATACATACACCTGACTGCTGTATGATGGACTCCTATCTAGGTAAGTGCTTCTGTTACACACAGTAATTATATAGATATACCTGACTGCTGTATGATGGACTCCTACCTAGGTAAGCGCTTCTGTTACACACAGTAATTATATAGATATACCTGACTGCTGTATGATGGACTCCTACCTAGGTAAGTACTTCTGTTACACACAGTAATTATATACATACACCTGACTGCTCTATGATGGACTCCTACCTAGGTAAGTCCTTCTGTTACAGTAATTATATAGATATACCTGACTGCTGTATGATAGACTCGTACCTAGGTAAGTACTTCAGTTACACAGTGATTATATAGATACACCTGACTGCTGCATGATGGACTCCTACCTAGGTAAGTACTTCAGTTACACAGTAATTATATAGATACACCTGACTGCTGTATGATAGACTCGTACCTAGGTAAGTACTTCAGTTACACAGTAATTATATAGATACACCTGACTGCTGCATGATGGATTCTTACCTATGCATCTTAGAGTATCGTAACAATTGTAATGATACTCTAGGATATATAGGGGTACTTACCCTTTATAACATTTTTTCCCTTCAGGCAAACAAACTATGCCCTTGTATCTCTATGGGCTTTAGTGCCTTAGGGTATGTATGTAGTGACACCCTTTTCCTAGGACCTTTAGGTACAAATTGAGTTTGCTAGATTAATATACAGACATTAATCATCCTTACTGACAAACCTGTATGTGTCCCAGTGTCCATCTTATTTAGTGATCCTTTTCTTTAATAAACATTTGTTCTGCATTTTACCATAAACACTCTGGGATGCTTGATAGCAGACTTATACTTACGAACTTAGGACAGAGTGTATAATATTCCTATATACCCAATATATGTATATTCCTAGCTCTATTTTCTTACTGATTTCATCTTATACTATATACTTTTGTGGCCAGCGAGATGTGCCCCGACAGTACACCATTCACTGGATACAGGGATTCATTTTGTATATTTTTTTTATTTTTCCTCATGGCTTCTTTTTATTTGGTAATATTTAACAAAAGTTATGTTTTACTTCCAATTTTATACCCACTATATTAATCATATCCACTTGTTCACGTAATGTAGAGCAGAATGCTTCATTATAAAGCTCTCTGCCTTTCAGATTCTTTTAACTCTTTGAGTGCAGAGGGGTATGTAACCCATTGCTCTGCAATGCGATCTGTACCCCTCTGGCATGCAAAGGGTTAACCCCCTTTGAGCTCCTACTAACAGTTGCTGAAGTAGTTAGATTGTGATATCAGATAGTAAGGACACTGGTGATTTGCTCACAGCTTCGGTTTGCATAATATATAATCATCATTGTACTGACCTGTGCTTTCTGTGTCTCCTCAGTGAGTATCTTGTGGGAGAAGTGTATTTGATGTAGCCCGCGCTAGCTACATGCTTACGCAGTGAGCAGCTGTTTGGCCTTACGTCACCCCGCCTCCAACTATTATACAGCTTCAGCAGAGAGCAGCTGAGCTGTTGGATGAGCAGCACCTCTGCACGCTTAGCCGGCAGAGGAAGCATCTTACCTTGATCAAGACTGCTTCTCCTAGAGACAGCCGTGTCGGTCCTTCAAATCTCGCGGCCATGGCAGTCCTGTAGCCTTGCGGTCGTGAATGGCATTTTAAAGCAGCCCCAGGGAAGCCCAGTGCAGATGGCCTACCAGGAATTTTCCCGGTATCTTGATAGGCCAGTCCAGCCCTGCTTCTGGCAAGTTGTATCGAAGAGCAGCCTGGTCGATTGATACTGTTGTGGGGACAGTGAGAACTCCCCTACAGCGTTTTTCCCCAACTGGCACATAGGTGTTGAGTATACTACCTTATGAGTATGTTTCCTGTTATGCTGAAGGGTTGGTGAACTAAAATTATACCAAGATGTTATTGCACTAGGAGCGCCTTGTGTTTGTTTTTTCTTTTAATATAGTGATTGTAGTTGCAGACTGTATGCAGATAGCTCGCGTTTAACCCTCCCAGGGTATCCCCGTCCAATGAAATTGCTCCTCTACTGGATTCAGCCCCTTTCACACCCTCATTCAAGTGCGTCTCATGTATAGGCGGATCTTGCCTTTGCCAAATTTTGTATGTACTTATGTATTTTGTTCAGTTGGGCAAGAATAGTAGAATGACTGGCCAAAATCAGTGTTGTTCTGGATGCGGGAGCTCACAGATTGTTGTACCTTGAACAGATGGGCAAAAAACGGCATCTGCCACCTGACTAATAGTCACCGCACGCATATGGTGGGCCACTCTCCTCACTTTCTCAAGGGTGAAAACTTAACAATAGTCAGTTTCAAATTGTTTGAAAGCACAGAGATTCTGGAGCAAGCTTACCATATCACCTTTGATTTACATGTGAGTTTTAGCCTATTAAGTGCCAGAATACCTCTCTGGCAATCAAAAGGTTAATACCTTTACATGTCAAAGAGGTCATCAAAGTATAGCACAGCAATAAGTGACAGACTCAATAAAGGGACAGTAATACTTTATTTTAAGTGTGCTTCATATTATAGACATAAAAAAACTACGAAAAACGAGGTAAGGCTTATCTCTCAAACCATTATGGTGTGAGAGATATACCTCTCTAAAGTTACCTTTACTTGCCTGTTTGAACAAAGTCAGAGCTTAGCTGACAGCTGCAGAATCCGGTCACTTAACCGGATGGAGGCTCTTCAGCAGAGCCAAAATCAAGCGATCTGAACATTAATACTTCATTGGAATGGTATACAAAGTGTGCCTGGTTTGCAAGCACACTTTGTAGACCGTTTCAATGAAGTGTTAATGTTCAGATGCACATTTTTGGCTCTGCTGAAGAGCCTCCATCCGGTCAAATGACCAGATTATGCAGCTGTCAGCTAAGTGCTGACTTCGTTCAAACAGGCAAGTAAAGGTAACTTTAGAGAGGTATATCTCTCACACCATAACGGTTTGAGAGATAAGCCTTACATCATTTTTCATATTTATAATATGAAACACACTTAAAATTAAGTATTACTATCCCTTTATGAAGTCAATAACTTTAACCCCTTAAGGTCCAGTGACGTGTCAGGACCATCACTGCAGTGATGGTCCTGACAGGTCACGTGAGAGTGCTGTGAGTAGTAGCGGGCACTGAAATTGACCTCTCCAAGACCAGAGCGGTCACTATCAGCCCCCCGTTCGGTGTGCCTGTGCGTCAAACTTCCCTATGTGGTTGTTAAAGGACAAAACACCCCAGGACCGCTGGTCCTTAAGGGGTTAAATTATCATTTAACCCTTTGAGTGCCAGGAGGTATGTTGGATACCCCTCTGACACTGAAAGGGTTAAATCAATGGGGATGTGTTGAATATTTATTCGTCTCCTATGGCACAGTTGGTTTATGCTAGAATTGCACCAATTTCTAAGTAAGTCGGCCTCAAGATGCAGTTAGAATTTAATATATACAACATTTCTAGAAATCCTACCTTAGAAATCCCAGCAAATCCAATCATTCTTTTGAAATGCCTTTTGAATAATGTGCATTAAGAGAAATGTTTGCATTTAATAAAGATGTCATTTAAAAGGAATGACAGGTCATTTGAAATCCTTCATTTTGCAAAAGCTTTGTGTTATATAGTTATGAAAATGAACAATATATTGCCTTCATTGGGTTTCCGCTGCATATTTTACACAAGATATTGAGATTGTTCCTTAGAAATAATGGATTATTTCTACATGTATTATGTTAGATCGTTCTATCTTTCAGCACCTCAAACCTTTTCCTTTCAATACTTTTTCAAACCTTTTTCTTTCGATACCATAGTTTCAAGTTGCTCTTTTAACTTAAAACCAACACTCACACCTAAATTGAAATTGATTTATATAATTTCAGATATCATGTATTTCCAGTTAGCATGAGGACAAATTAGAAATGTCACATTAGATCCCTAAAATCAAATCCTAAACACACATTTTCAATGAATTTGTAGATTATCCTATATAATAATTTGCTAAATTGTGTGTAACGCCGCGTCATGCGCAGTAGACACTGCTGCGTGTGCTGCAGTCATGCCCAGTAGACACTGCCCTCACTGCAGCTGATACAGAGCGGGGAGCTCCGAAGGAGCGTCCCGCTCTGTATCAGTCGCGGCGCGGGCAGTCTCTACTGAGCATGACTGCACCGCGACCGGCTGGCACTGTGGCCCGTGTAACGGGCTCTTCAACTAGTTTTAACACAATTTGGTTAATATATTTGTGTTCTTTGTAACGAGGGACAAGTTCTAACACAATTATTTTATTGAGATTAGTTCCCACCACCCCATAGTTAAAGGTTTAGTAATGTCTGATTTTAATAAAATGTAATATTGTAGATATAAAAAAATAAATTAACTGGTGCAAGTCCTGTCTCTCAAACCTTTATAGTTTGAGAGATATACGCTGATAAAGTCCCCCCCCCTACCCTTTCACAGACATCAGCTGTCTAGCTGATAGAAGGAGATTCAGGTTGTGCAACCCAATGGCGGATCTTCAGCAGAGACAAAATAGCGCAATCTAAAAAGAGAAACTTCATTGTAATGGTCTACAAAGTATGCCTGGTTTGCAAGCACACTTTGTAGATCGTTCCAGTGAAGTATTTCTGTTTAGATAGTGCTATTTCAGCTCTGCTGAAGAGCCGATGGCCGGTCCCTGGACCAGGATCTCCTTCTGTCAGCTAGACAGCTGACGTCTGTGAAAGGGGGGGGAAGGGGGAACTTTATCAGCGTATATCTCTCAAACTATAAAGGTCTGAGAGACGGGACTTGCATTGGTTAGTTTATTTTTTTTAATATCTACAATATTACATTTTATTAAAATCAGACATTACTATCCCTTTAACGAGGAAAATTCAAAAGGTACTAAAAGGGCCACAAAACAAAGTTCACTCCATTCTGTGTTTATTAAACAACTAGTCGGAGAGCCCCTTATACGGGCCACAGTGCCGCTGCCAGCCGGTCCCGGGGCAGTCATGCGCAGTAGAGACTGCCCGCGCCGTGGCTGATACAGAGTTGTAAGCTTCCTCAGAGCTTCCAGCTCTGCATCAGCTGCGGCGCGGACAGTCTCTACTGCGCATGACTGCAGCACGAGCAGCAGTCGCTACTGAGCATGACTTTGTCGTTACACGCGTTTTAGCGAATTATTATATAGGATTAAAAGGACAGGCAACTTGCCAATTATGTGTTATAGGTAGTGGAATACCTAATAGTTCAAATCAAGAGCAGGCTCTCACACAGTCAACACAGTCCTCTCCTTTCCCGCTGATTAAATATTGAGGAGATGTAGAGATCCCTGAATATTTATTCACTCAAGAGGTCTGTGACCAGCTTCAAAGGAACAACAAAAGAGCCAACAGCTTATAAGGTTGCTCTAATTAGTTAGTTTGCATTAATCTAATCTTAAACACATATTTTGAATGCATTTGTAAATTATTTTATATAAACTTCATTTAGTTATTTTTGTTTGTGCTCTTTGTAATTATGGACAAGGGTTAACCCAGTTAATTTATTGAGATTAGAACCCATCACTTCTATTCATTAAGGATGTTATCTTAACCTGTTTACAGACAATACAGTACTGTAAATTCTGAGGCACCTATTAATAATTCTTTGGTAAATCTAGTCAGGGAGCCCTGAAAGGAGGCCTCCACAGTTAATATGTAAGATAAATGTATACAGATATAGATGGGTATAGCTATATAAATATAGATCTATAGAAAGATATAGATAGATAATAGATATATTGATAAAGATCTATAGAAATAGATATTTACACACAAACAATGCCAGTTTTTTTTTAATTCATTTAAAGTAACACTATCACCTAAAATGAAATTGGGTAAAACAAATTCAAAAATGTGTTTCCAGCTAGCATCCGTACAAATTAATTACTTTACATTAGGTCTCTAAGATCTAATCCTAAATATGCATTTTTAACATATGTGTAGTCTATACTATATACACACCAATTGATTAATTATGTGTGTGTTCTTTGTAATAAGGGACAAGGTTATTGAGATTAGTACCTGCCTCTTTTTTTCAGGCTGTTATCGTATTTCAGTCCATTTACAGACAGTACAGTGCTATCTCTTCTCTATTAATATTGCTGGGGTAATGCTATTCAGGAAGACCTGGAATGGATGCCTCCTTAGAACATATGTAAGACTAGATTCTAGGCCTCTGATTGCTTAGTCATTCCTAATCTGTGCTCTCATTTGATGAGAGAAATTCATAATGGAACTTTCACCATAATTAAAGTTTGCATTTTGGAAAACTGCATGAAAGTGGAACCTCACCTAAAATAACTCCTCACATATCATTTTATCGTGCTAGACAAACTTAATACAATATTACCCACATAAATTGGCCACGACATTCTTTGCAGGGAAGTATAGGGAGAATACTGCCATATTCATGATGTTTTGTTTGATTGGCGGTGCACCCCCCCGATTAGGCTACACTGGTGGCTGGAAATCATCAAACATGGCCAAGGGAGCGTTATAAGAAGCTGTGCGGCACAGCTTCTGCCTCAAGATGAACATCACAATGACATTAAAATATGTTTTTACAGCTTCTGCTTCATCTAAAAAAAAAAAAATATTACAGATCAACTCTAGTCACCAAACATGCCTTCAAATTGTGGTAATCATACAGGACGTGAAAGTTCTGCTTTAAAAACTGTCTATGTGTCATATTAACCAAAAGACCAGCAAATGTTCAGTTCAAGAGATATTCATACCTCTTTCCTATACTAATGTATGCTAATTGTGGTACTCCTTTAGTACCAGTGACATTCTCATATTCTAATTAAACTACTCAATGACATTTCATATGCTAATGAAGTAATTTCAGTGGCATGCCATATGTTAATGAAGGTTTCAATGATATTTCATATGCTAATGAAGCTCTGCACAGTACCAGAAAATGTTCACTTTCACGTTTTCCTAGAAATAAAATTGTGAATATCTCCTAAACTATACATCTGCTGGACTTTTGGCTAACATGACATATAGGCAGTTTTTAATGTAGAATTCAAATATGCAGACTTGAAATAAGGTGAAAGTAACACTTTAAACAATTTTGCATAACTCCCAACATTTCAGATTGCCAAAAGGGACACTTGTGTTTTAGATGGTGTTGCTGTGGGCGTGGCTGGTTGGCAGGGCATTACTGAGAATTTTTAGGCTGTTTCATGACTTATTGACACCTCTTTGTGTAATCTAATGAATGACTAGACCAAAGTATTTTATTTACACAGACAAATTTATAAAAACATACACTGAAGTTTACACAAACATTATTGTGTGTTTTATTGCTGTAGAGCAAGGTGATACACTTATATACACACTACACAGTCTAATCTCCTAAACACAGGGACACCAGGGTGATACACTTCTATATACAGACCACACAGTCTGATCTCCTAAACACAGGGACACCAGGGTGATACACTTCTATACACACCACACAGTCTGATCTCATAAACACAGGGACACCAGGGTGATACACTTATATACACACCACACAGTCTAATCTCCTAAACACAGGGACACCAGGGTGATACACTTCTACACACACCACACAGTCTGATCTCCTAAACACAGGGACACCATGGTGGGAAAGAGGGACAGGGGGATGGGGGTCTAAAAGAGGGACTGTCCCTCCTAAAGAAGGACACTTGGGAGGTATGATTTTGGGGTGAACCATTTGCACCATAATAGATAAATAGGGATCACTGATTACATGGCCTTGGAAAGTCTTCTCAGACTCTGGTCAAGTGATTCCATGATATAACAGCAAGCACCCCTGCTTTGCCTTTGTGATGATAAATTTAGGGAAGCTCCATATGGTGCTTTCACAAGCGCTGACTGGGCTTAGAATGGATCTGGAAGTAAATTACATTCAGCTGCCATAAATGAAGGACGATGCCTGCAATAGTGTAGCTTCTCCATTCTATTAACAATTTATAATATCAAATAAAATCTTAAATCCATGCTTTGAAGTCAGACTGCTTACCAATAAAATCAAGAATATAAACAAATGCCAGACTTACATGTAATTTACTGCTCTGATACTCCATGTTTACTGAGTTTCCCTAATAAAAATTTTAATTCCCTATAAACATTGCAATTCTTTTGGCCTAGCCGCAGACTACAATTCTGCCATTGTTCTATAGTCTTTTGGGTTTCATCCTCATTTTTCTGACTTCACCTAAGACAATAAGTGTTTCACAAAACACATTGATTATTACGTTTCCCAAGGCTAAGCTGCATTAAAGCTGCTACTGAATGTTCTATTTCCTTCCCTAAGTAAAAATACATATTTATGAAGTTTGATTTTTTAAGTGATCCAGGCCTGAACATAACAATGCTTTAGAGGGCTATTCTTTTCACAGTATGTGCTGGGGGATTCTTGCAGCTGTTTGTATGAATTTGATGAGGTGCTTTGTTAGGAACTGAATTGTCTCTTGTGTGCAGTGGAGTTTGTATAAATAAAACATTGCATACAGGTGGTTTCAACAAACTGAATAATTATACTAATTCTGATTCCTATTGGCTGCTGCCCTTCTTTACAGGTACACTGTATAACCCTTTAGGTGCCAGAGGGGTACTGCGTAGCCCTCTGGCAATCAAAGGGTTAACGTCACGAAACAATATTTTGCATAATTAGGGTTGCCACCTTTTCTTCAAAAAAAAATACCAGCCATGGCATTCCCTCCATAGACTTAACTTTGGACAGAAGCCAATTTTTTACCGGCCTGCCGGTAAAATACCGGCTGGGTGGCAACCCTATGCATAATAGACAATTCATATTTTCCACATAATTATTTTTAAATTGCTAGGCTGCTTGTAAACTGTAAAAAAATGTATGCGCAAACTATTAAATAAATACAAAATAAATAATCCGATTGATGACTGTCTGAAGGCGTAAACGCACGAACACACAAGCACACACACATATACACACACACAGTGTTGTGAAGACTTTTAGAAAGATCCCGAAAGACGACCAAAGCATTTTTCCTTCCTTGCTACTTTGAATTAACTACTATTTCGTTAAGACTGTATCTGTCTCTCAGTCTTTCTACCTGTCTGTCCAGCAATCCATAATATACAAATATATGTGAGTGCCCTGAATGCATTTATATGGGTCTTATAGAATATATGTTTGTATTATTTTTGGTGGAAAGCATACCTCCCAAGTGTCCCTCTTTAGGAGGGACAGCCCCTCTTTGCGACCCAAATCCCTCTGTCCCTCTTTCCCACCCTAGTGTCCCTCTTTTTAGAAGGTCAGACAGTGGAGTGTGTATCACATTGCTCCACAGCAATAAAACTCACATTAAAGGGATAGTAATGGTTAATTTTAAGTTGATTTAATATTGTAGACATTAAAAAAAGATTAACATCAATGTAATTCTTATCTCTCAGACCTTTATGGTTTGAGAGATATAACTTGCTAAAGTTACCTTTTCCTGGCTGTTTTACTCAAGTCTGCCATCTAACTGACACCTGCAGATTCCAGTAATTTGACCAGACAGAGGCTCTTCAGCAGAGCTGAAATCACGCTATTTAGAAATAAATACTTCATTGGAATGGTCTACAAAGTGTGCTTGCAAGCCAGGCACACTTTGTAGACCGTTCCAAATTAAGTATTTATCTTTAGATATCGTTATATCGGTGCTGCTGAAGAGCCACATCTGGTCAAGCGACCAGAATCTGCTTCTGACAGCTTTACAGCTCGTCAAGCAGAAAGGAAAATAAAGTGCTCTGGTCCCTCCCCTATATCTCTCAAACCATAACAGTTTGAGAGATACGAATAAGTGCAAGTATTTTCTTTTAATTGTATATACCATATAGTTAATACTTTCTTTCTGACATTACTATCCCTTTAATGCCTGAATAAGCATCAGTGTATGTGTTTATAAATTATACTCTATTAATAAAATACTTTGGTCTTATGATAAATCATTTATTAAGTTAAATAAATAGGTGTCAACAGATCATGAAATAACCTAAAAATTATTGGTAATGCCCCGCCCACCAGCCACGCCCCCCAGCAACACCCCCTAAAACACAAGTGTCCCTCTTTGGCCATTTGAAATGTTGGGACTTATGGGAAAATATCATACAAAAATGTACTATAAAATGGTTTTAACTCAGGGGGACTTTAAAATCATACAAGAAAAATAAACAGGAACTTACAACGTCATGAAAAAATACTTAAAGGGATAGTAATACTTAAAATGTAAAAAAAATATGTTGTAGAGCTTATCCCCCTGAGTAAAACAAGGGCACTCCCACTGCTGAAAGGCGTTTCATTCAAAAGTTATTAATTTTCAAAGTTGAATTTTTTAGGTGCAATATCACAGTGGCCTGAAACTGTACAGTGGCGCTGTTGCTACACCATCCTATGGAGATTTATGGTCAACTGACCAGAGCTGTCCATAGGATCGTGTAGCAACAGCGCCACTGTACAATTTCAGTCCACTGTGATATTGCACCTAAAAAATTCAACTTTGAAAATTAATAACTTTTGAATGAAACACCTTTCAGCAGTGGGAGTACTCTTGTTTTACTCAGGGGGATAAACCCTACAACATATATTTTTTTACATTTTAAGTATTACTATCCCTTTAAAATAACAACCCTACTATTGGGCAAGTGCTACACAGTACTTTCATTTGTTGTCTGGACAATCCTTAGGACCAAAGACTAAACCACAATCTTAAATGTGCTCCTCAATTTGCTTGCAGCTGTATCTTTAGTCGCTTGGCTATATGACTCCAAAATGCCAACCGGCTGTAGAAACGAAAAAGAAGAGAGACAGTGCAAATAGTGGATCTAAAAACACACTATCTTCACAACGTGATTTCAGTATAACACCCCCCCCCCCCTTTCAAGCTGGGTACTCACTTGACCTGGAGGCTTAAAGGAGCAGTAAACTTTTTTTTATGAAAAAATACATTTTGTAGGGATTCCACTGCCGAGAGATTTATATTTCCAGAGTTATTACAGTTTAAACCCATGTTTTTTTTTACATTAGCAGTGCCCTCTAGTGGTCAAATTCTAATTAGATTTCCTGTTAGATTCTAATGGAGAGGAAAGTCAGAAATGTCAGAGACATACAGTTCTCTATAGAATGTGATAGAAACTGCCTGTCACTTCCTGTCAGTTAGAACTATCAGGAAGTAAATAGTGATGAGCGAGCGTGCTCGGCCGATGCTCGGATCGGCTCGAGCATCGCTCTGCTCGGCACATGGCGGTACTCGTCGAGTACCGCCATGTGCTCTCCCGCCATGTTCGGGTGGCGGGGATCTGTGCCGGAAGAGGCACAGATCCGAAGACGCTCCGCTGGACCACCAGGGACTGGAGGTACGGGGGCATTGCGGAGATGAAGGGGGCATTGCGGAGATGAAGGGGGACATTGTGCAAGAGGGGCATAGACTCTATGCCCCTCTTCCACAATGTCCCCCTTCATCTCCGCTATGCCCGTCTTCCACAATGTCCCCCTTCATCTCCGCTATGCCCCTCTTCCACAATGTGCCCCTTCATCTCCGCTATGCCCCTCTTCCACAATGTCCCCCTTCATCTCCTCTATGCCATAGAGGAGATGAAGGGGGACATTGTGGAAGAGGGGCATAGCGGAGATGAAGGGGCACATTGTGGAAGAGGGGCATAGCGGAGATGAAGGGGGACATTGCGGAGATGAAGGGGGCACTCGGAGATGAAGGGGGCATAGCGGAGATGAAGGGGGCATTGACCAGGCACCCTCCCCTCATCAGAGCAGGGGGTGCCTGGTGTCGCCCCATTCATTTCAATGGGGCTCGGGTGCTCGGCCGAGCACTCGAGCCTCAGGGGGTGCTCGGTCAGAGCACCCGAGCACCCGAGCATCGGGGTGCTCGCTCAACACTAGAAGTAAACACAGTAAATTCACTTCCTGTCAGTTAGAACTATCAGGAAGTAAACACAGTAAATTCACTTCCTGATTATTTAAACTGCTATAATCCTATATAATAATTTGCTAAGTTGTGTGTAACGCCGGACATGCGCAGTAGACACTGCTGCGCGTGCGGCAGTCATGCACAGTACAGACTGCCCGCGCCGCGGCTGATACAGAGCTGGGCAATGGCGCGGGCAGTCTCCGCTGCGCGTGACTGTCCCGCGACCGGCTGCCAGAGGCACTGTGGCCCGTGTAACGGGCTGTTCAACTAGTTTTTTAATAAAACATCTGACAGCGATGGGAGTGACCTTGTTTTATTCAGCAGGAAATGCTCTATAAAATATGTTTACATAAAAAAAAGTTTACTGCTCCTTTAACCCGCCTCTGGGTTTGAAGGCTTTTCAAATCAATAGAATCTTTTTCACCTTCCTCCTTTCAAAGCCAATCTTCTTTTCTTGGGTCGAATTTTAAGGTAAAGGAAAATATCTACTCCCTGGGCTGTTTTAATGTGCCACCATTTATTGTGGTAGTAGAAAAGTATAAAACCATTTATATTTTAAAATGCATGCATTCAATTGTGCCAATATAAAAATCACCCCTATCTTCAAGGATAATGATACCGCGTAACACTATCCCTGCGGCAGAAAAGACTGCCTCTAGTCTATTAAATACAGAAAACACAGTTCTGCAGGGATAGTGTTACATTGTATCTCCATCCCTTATTTCACAGTCACTCACAGAAATCTCTCTAGAAACAGACATTCAGAAAACGCACTCTCAGGGATATAAGTGTAAAAAATGTGAAAAAAAGAAATTATAGGCATTGTGACTTCACAAACTGCACTAACCGAATATTTTAAATTCAAACTGTAAGTTTTCTAACACTTTAAAAAATATGCTTTTAAAAACATTTGCATCAATTTTAAAATTAATAGCAAACAAACTGCAGAAATTAATTGTCATAGGCGCTCAGTCATCTGCTCACCTAAGACAAGTTGGTGTTAAGAAATGAATTTGGACCAAACATGTTTATAGTGAAAAAGGAAGAAATTCAGTTTATGTAACAGGGGGCCTTTTCAATATGTAAACCGTTTGGAAAAATCACTTGACTGCCAGATGATTGCTGCATCCAGAAATAAAGCCGACCACTCCCAATCTTGTACCTAAACCCCCAAATTCTTAAATTGTTTATTTGGAAAAAAAAATAACATAGTAATTTAATTAAGAACTAAGCATAAAACTATAGCAATAATTAGAGTCTTCAAAACGAGAACACATTAACACATAAACCCTCAACATACACATGACAAATAGGAGGGATGTTGGCCTACCTGACTTAGTCCCAGAAGGAAGTAGTAATCCTTACCCACCGCCTACATTCTTCCAGACCCAAAACCCCTTAGCCAATCAGTAGCGTTAACCTACAAAACTTCTATACCATGCTCCCTTAGTCCTGAGTGCAATGCACTGGATACCTCGCTGGCACTGAGAATTAAACCTCACTAAACGACCTTCCCGATGGATTCCCACTGACAGTCAAGATGGCTCTCCTTCTGGGTGCCAATTTTTTAATATCAGATATACTAGATTTTTTAAACTTCTTACAGACTTCTTTGATCAGTTGTTTCCATGATATAAAAAACAGCACTAGTAAGTCTTATTGTTGGTGAAATGTTCTTATTTGAAAGCCTTAAGAAAAAATTATATTTTGAGATTTATTTAGCCCTGTATGAGAAAGTTTATATATCATCTCAATTTGAATCCCTTTAACACTCTCTAGTATTCAAGGAGTTAGTAGTAATTTTTTTCAGGGCAGATGAATATGAAAGCTTGGTTCCAATATAAAAGAATGGGAAATGACCAGAACGCTTTTTCTATTTACATTTATTGATATGCCCTATGCTTATTTCTGTTGCAATGCTTACAATCTTAACCCCTTAATGACCCATGAAGTACATGTACGTCACGAGGTGGATGTCCCTAAAGGACCAAGGACGTACATTACGTCATGGAATTCTGGGCTCCCCACGCGGCTGAACTCTGTTCGGGGAGACTGGAATCAGCAAAAAAAAAAAAAAAAAATGCTCAGTAGTCCTTAAGTGACGTGCGTGCGTGGCCGGTCCTCAAGGGGTTAATGGAAAGCCTCCCATTTCATCTGGTGAAAAAGTAAACGTCTGATATATATTTTTAATTTTTGAGCAAACAAAATAGAAGTTTTTGCATGGTATCTGTTATTTACCTTACACAAATTAACGTGAGATACCCAGATTATATTTTTTTAATTAACTGTTTTTTATCAGCCCGATGCCTTGTCCCTAGGGGTGGGCAAAAAGTGGGAAACATTTCCTGAATGACTTTTTTGCGTAAAACTGCCGATTTTTTCTTTTTTCATGAAAGTTTTCTTTTTTTCTGCATTGCAAAATTTTCCTCCGTTTTGACTACTCTAGCAAATTCTTTTACTATCCCAGCACATTATTGTCCTATTCTAACACATATTTTGCATAGTCTAACACATTTTTCAACTGTTCTAACACAGTAGGGATGGGCAAAACTTTGCACCTCAAACTGAACTCGGCGAAAAATTTCCTGCGGAAAATGCAGAGTTTCCGCTTTTTTCACCCATTGAAATCAATGGGAACATAGGCGTTACACACAACATATTATAAATATTATTTTATTTCCCAAAGGCACAGTATAAAAGGGGCATGAGGGTGCCTGTGTTGGTGGGGTGTGGGGAAAGAATCAGTTGAACAGGGGATGATTTATGAGGGGTTGTTTACTGGGATTTGGGGGAACTTAATAAAAAAGAAATCCTAAATAAAATAAAAGAAAATAAAAACGTTAAGACATGGTATAAAGGGGTCTGAGGAGGGTCCCTGTGTTGGTGAATGAATGAATCTTTTGAACAGGGAATTTCTTTTGGGGGGGTTTCTTGACTGCTATTGGGGTGACAGTTAATAAAAAAATAAATCAATAAAATAAAATAAGACATTTGCATTTAAAGTGACAGAGACAGGAACCCCCTGACATAAGCTGCCACTGGGGTGGACTGATACTTGACTTGATAGAGTATTTTGTAGAGGATGATTTGTTGTTAGAGGCCTTTGTAGGACTTAGACTTATTAGAGGCCCAAGCCCTGAAGAGACATTGATTTGTAGAACTTAAGCTTGTTTGGCACAAGCCCTATGGAAACATTGATTTGTAGGACTTAGGCTTGTTAGAAACAAACCCCCCAAAAAGTGTTTATTTTTTTTGTTGGACTAGTATTTATTTATTTTATTATTTATATATATATATATATATATATATATATATATATATATATTGTTTTTTAAACACAAGCCCTGCGAAAAAAATAAAAATGCTTTACTGTCCTAATGCCAGCAGGTTATGTTGGCCAGTGGCCAATGTCAAATGTCCTCCTGAGTCCTGAGTTGCAACTGCTATTCGTACTGCTGCTGCTGAGTTGTTTAGGCAGCAGGATGATTAGGCAGCTGAAATGGAATGGGATCAATAATAGCAGTAACATGGAAGATGGAATGGCTCCAGTGATGCGCCTGAGGCAGTAGCAGCAGAATCAGTAGCCCCCAGTATTTGTGGAGAAAAGAACAAGTTGGCCATTAAATCTTCTCTACCTGCACCTCCTCCAAAATCATTATGGGTGTGTTGTTATTAGAATATATTTTTTCCCTTTCGATCAGGATCAGTGGATCTCCTCAGCAACTGCAATGTGCACAGTGTGTGTGTGGTAAATAACATCTGGGGGCACAACTGTATCCAAACACCATGACACCCGAAACCAAGTACTGGCGCTGTCACTGTACCCCTTTTCCACACCAGCTAAGGACACATGTCAACTTGCTGACAGTTTAATAGTAGTGATGAACCTCCCTGCCACCATTTTAGAATATTCTGCAGGATGGAATCTCCTCAGATGCCGCTTGATGCACTGATTGCGATTCTCCTCCACCACACTGATATGTGTGGTCAGTGCACCACATAGTGTGCAGTGGGTAGAGACGAACTGCCACATCCTAACATCAACAGAGTGGTTATCATTTTGCGGGGGAGGTAATGAACAAGGAGGATTGTCAGAAGATGTAGTTACCCTAGAAGGTGATGGCGAGCTAGTTGCTTCATTCATCCTGGAACTTCCAGTCTCTGCCTATGTTGTTCTATTCCTCCTCCTCTTTGCTCTCCGCCTCCCCTCAGGGACAGCAAAAGCGGTGCTTGCTTTCTGTGGTGGGTGTTTGGCTTTAACATGTTTGGAGTAAATGTCATGGTGTCTGTGTTTCATGTGTGAAATGAGGGAGCTTGTGTCAAGATATGTTCCCTCATTTCCTCTTTTCACTGACTTGTCACAAATTGTGCACAGTGCCATTGCTGATGACTGTACCGTGCCTGCCCCAATAGAAAAATAGTCCCACACCCATGATGACTTCAGTGGGAAGGGGAAAGGTGGAGAAGAATGGCCTCTTTCTTGTCCTCCAAATTCCCCTTCATTGTCTGTGGAAGCGGATAATGTTGCTGCTGTTGCTCCTACTGCCTCAGAGTCAGCACTGCAACTAGGAGTATTGATGCTGCTGACAAATGGAACCTGTTCTAGTCCCGCATCGCTTGTTGACCACATTCTCACTGTGTCCACGGTGGTCTGTGGCACACTAACCTGCTCCTCAGCATCCTGCTGCCCTTGAATCTCAGCATCAGAAGGAATTAGAGCAGTTGCAAATTCCTCTAATTCCAAGATGTCCTCGTTAGTCGTGGTGGTAATGCACAGCCTCATTCTTGTCTCCCATTCCTTCTCAATTTCTGCTAAAAAGGCCATCAATGTCTCTTCCACCCCAGCTTCTCCAGCATCATCACCACCACCACCACTTGCCCCTACATGCTGTTGTTGCTGCTGCTGCTCTATTCCAGACATCTCACTGCTGCTTGGAGGAGGTGATGAGCAATGTGACAGAGGGTCCCCTAATGTCACACTTGCCATTGCCTTTGACCTGAAGAAGAAGGCAGACTAGCACTAGCAGTAGTAGCAGCAGGCACAGGCATCTGATCTGTGCTCCTGCTCGTGGTGGTGGTATTAATTCTCAGCCTGCTCTCCCCCAACACCAGTACTGGCCTCTTCAGGTTCATGTTCCACCTGGACACTGTAGTGAAGAGAAGGGGAAGACTCCCAATCCCAGGGTCAGGAGAGTGGTGTGGGCTCTCTTGACTGCTAGTCTGGATGCTGTAAAATGTTTCCCCTACCACTACGGCTGCTTCACCATTACTGCTACTACTAACACCAACCACATCAAGTTAAGCCGCAGAGTCTTCCTCCTCAGTCTCCCAGTCACTAGTAATATCAGGATATTGTTGATTACCCCCTACTTCACTCCTAAGGCTAATAAGCTGCTGGACCTTAGTAGCAGTGGTACTATCAGTGTAAGGACTGCTTGGGAATGGCAAGCGTGGCTTAGGGTCCCTTGCTGTCACACTTGGCATCATTTTCTCCCCCCCCCAGAGTACTACAAGAAACACTAGCAGCAGGCAAAGTATTGGTGGCAGAAGGTTCAGCACTGGCAGCAGGTTCAGTACTAGCAGCAGGGTCAGCACTGGCAGCAGGTTCACTACTAGCAACAGGTACAACACTAGTAGCTGCAGGATCAGAAATGGTGGCACTGGCAGCAGGGGCAGCATGTCTGGCAACAGGTACAACGCTAGTGGCTGCAGTTACAGAAATGGTGGCATTTGCAGCAGGGGCAGCACATCTGGCAACAGGTACAACACTAGTGGCTGCAGGATCAGAAATGGTGGCACTGGCAGCTTCTATTGTGTCTGCCTTCAGTGAAAATGTCATGTTTTTATAGCGGAAGTGCAAAAACAATTAAAAAATGGCGAAAGATTTTTGGCCAATGGGCGAAAGATGCGAAAATTGTAACTGCTAGTTTTAAATAATATTTTTCTGTGAAAAAGCAGATAACGTGGTTTTCGCAAAATTTCTCATGGGAACACGGCGACAACTTTCGCCTATCCCTACTTCTGAGAGCTGTAGTGGAGAAATAAGTAGCTGGAAGTCAAAGTTGTGAATCCTACAGCAACATATACCTTGAAAAATGTGTTAGCATGCACAGTGTCTTTGTCCTTTGCCCACAACACTTACTTCCTGATTAAGTGACACTGGCACATATTCCTGATGATGTCAAGTGATCAAATAAAATAAAGTAAAACCTACAACTACAATGTGGCAGATGTGTATGATAGTGGTGGTGGAGGACTGGCATGGTGTGATTGGTGGGACCTTGTCAAACTGCATTCAACTCAGGAGGAGAGGGATCATCATCATTTATTGCACATACTGCAGCAACCATTGCTATAGTCAGTTTTTGTACTATCTTTTTACTCCCACGTCCCTGCACTGTTCCACTTTCCCCCCTCCCACTTGTGCATTTGCTAGACATTACTGAACTACTGTGTGTGTTTTTACTCTCTACAGTGCACAACTGATGGAGTGTGATGTCTTCCCTTGGCCCTCAACAAAATTCTCAATGTCGTTTGCGGTCTATCAAGTCTGCCTCAGTCACAGAGCTCCCAGTCATCTAATATATTTTTTTGTTTAATTATTTATGTTTTTTATTTTTATTTTTTTAAGTTGTCCACCCTATCTTATCACAGTTAGTCCCCCCCCCAAAAAAATAAAAAAAATAAAAAACAAAATCAGCAGCTTCTTTCCCCAGACTTCCCCAGCACAGAGACAATTAAAGTAAAATCAACAACTTCTTTCCCCAGATTTCCTCAGCAGAGAGACAATAAAAGTAAACTCAACAAGCAATTTGGACCCCAGCTGCCTGTGTCTTGCCAGTCATTCACACTGAATTTTGGAGTATTTTGGGTTATTGTCCTTCCTCCCATCTTCTCCCCCATTGTGCCCCCAGACTCCCAGACCCCCTACTACAGAGAAAAAATGTCCTACCTAAATGATTCTCTAAACTAAGCTTCAATGTCCCTTTACTTGCCTGTCTTCTCTAGCTCAAAAACATGCTGCTCTGTCCTCTCACAAACACAGAATGGCTGCTGTGAGAGCCTGACAGCCTTTTATTTGGCTGTAGAAAACTTTTTTTGCGGTGGAGAAAGCATTTTCTATTCATTGATTTCAATGCAATGAGCTAGGCAAAAAAGCGGGAAAAAGCAGGAAAAAATGGCACTTTTCGTTGGAAATTTTTCACCAGACAGAAAGTACCATTTTTGCCGATTTTAGTATGAGGTGAAATTTTTCACCCATCCTTACTTGTCCCCATGGATGACTTGGCTGTACCCTTATTTAGCTAATGCCAAGCCGCACATGTTTACTTACCTTTGTGGGGAGATTCATTAAGCGGTGAAAAGAAGTGGTAAAGAGGAGATAAAGTGGTGATGACTTCTCCAGTTTTTCATGGTTTTCAGGCAAAGAAGGACAGACACGAATATAAAATATAAATCCACCTTTATTTAATAAGTACAGAAATAATAATATAGCCCACACAGACAAATGTAAATTGGACACAAGGTCCCTCTGGAGCTGCACACTGTGCTGTTGTAACGTTTTTTTAAGACACTCAGACCAGTTAGTAGAATAAAACACAGTTTTATTAAATGAAAAGTTAGGTGAATGATCTCCCTCTACAGGCAACACAAAATAATAGCAAAATATGGACAGATATGCCCCCACAGGCCCAGTATACAGAACCAGAGTATCACATATACTGTCTCAGGACAGGCAAACAGTAGTGAAACACATCAAGGGTTAAATGCAATAATCAGTCAGTCTCTGTCGTGGTGTTTGGCACGCCCAAGGTGGTGATAGAGCAGCTGTACATGTAAATGGTGCAACACCTAGAGTTCTAAAGGCTGGGAAGCTGCTAGGCAATACGTGACCAGAGGTAGAATCAGCAGAAAAGTTGCACAGAATAGCCCCCACGGGTGTAGCCACAGATACAACTTAATCTGCAAGTGTGTGAGTCGGTAGCCCCCACGGGCGTAACAACGGTAATAGCTTGCACTGCAAGAGCTGGCTAATAGTCCCCACGGGCGTAATAACGGAGACCAACTGAACAGAGATAGTTTGAGCCAATGGCCCCCACGGGCGTATACCGGAGACAACCTGCAAGAGCTTGAGCCAGTAGCCCCCACGGGCGTAACAACGGAGACCACACTACGCTGCAAACGGTGAAGCCAATAGCCTCCCAGTGGAGATCACCCTTTGCTGCAATAGCTTGAGCCTATAGCCCCTACGGGTGTAAACCAGAGAACAAACGTATGAGTAAGAGCCAATAACTCCTTACCGGGAGCGTTAACGAACGCGACTACTCTGCGGTTGACAGGATGAGCCACCGACCAACCCAAACATATACACGGCCGGCTCAGCAGAAGTAGTGTGATATAGCTTAGGCTCTGTACAGGTGTGAGAAGGCTCAGCTAAGCAGGTGGCAGCACAGCAAGGGTTAATATGCAGCTTTAAGGATCGAAGACTCGGTATAGAGGAATACCTCTGCAAGTACAAAGGAGGCTCAGTAATGGAAGCACAGCTCTGCAAGTGAGCACGGAGACTCAGCACTGGGGACTAGGCACTGCAAGGGTTAAGGAGGTCACACTATCAGCCCGGTAGGCAGTTGCGGCGGAAGTCAGAATATCACTACGGTGACAACCGGAGCAGGAAGCAGGAACAAGCAGGTCACTGGAGCAGGCTAGCTCGGGTCACGGAGCGGGAAGTCAGCCAGGCCGGGTCAGATCACAGAGGTGGTACTCAGACAAGCCGGGTCAATCACGAGCAGGAACGTCAGCCAAGCCAGGTCAGATCACGGAGGTGGTTCTCAGACAAGCCAGGTCAATCACGAGCAGGAACACAGGAGCGTAGTCAGAACAGGCCAAATCGGTACACAGGAATCCGGAACACAGGAACACAGCAACAGCAACACTGGCTCAGAAACACCACGAAAGGGCACCTGACAGGTGTCACGGCCAGGCATAAAAAGGTCACCAGGGGTGGGCCAAACCAACTCAGCAAATCAGAGCATACCACAAGCGAGAGTGACAGAGGAGGATCTCAGGCACTGTGATAGCTGCGCACTGCACTACTCCAGATCTCGAGACTAGGGAAGTGGCTCAAGTGGGACAACAGAAGAATGGTAGAATATGTGTAAGTCACCACTTGGTCTGTGAACGGAGGCAACAGAGAATGAGAGCAGACCAGAGCCAGGAGGCACCAAGACAACAGGTCAGGAAAGCAGGTAGTGTAGGGCGCTAGTAGGCAGCCAGAGTCACAGGTCAGACAAGCCAGGGACTACACAGAGCGAGAGTAACCAGGCCACTGGTCAGTCAACCGGAGACTATGCTGAGCGAGTAGGAGCCAGGGCCACTGGTCAGGCAAACCGAGGGTCATACACAGAGCGAGTAGTCAGCCATAGCCACAGGTCAGAACCGATGTGGGTAGTCAGACAAGCCGGGGTCATACACAGAGCGAGTAGTCAGCCAGAGTCACAGGTCAGAACCGATGTGGGTAGTCAGACAAGCCATGGTCATACACAGAGCGAGTAGTCAGCCAGAGTCACAGGTCGGAAACGATGTGAGTAGTTAGACAAGCCATGGTCATACACAGAGCGAGTAGTCAGCCAGAGCCACAGGTCAGAACCGATGTGGGTAGTCAGACAAGCCGGGGTTATACATAGAGCGAATACTCAGACAGGCACCATTGAAAAAAAGGTTTTAAGAAAAGTTTTCATGTAATGGGTACACAGCTCTACAAAAAAAGGAGTCCATCCAAATCAATGCATTTCTGGGCTAACAAATCTTATTCTTTAGGGTAGGCAAGACATGTCAAACATGTAGTCCATGGGCTGCACACGGCCTGTGGGCCAAAAAAGTATGTGCTGTCCATGGGTCAGTAGCCTTAGGTCCTCCATAGAGAGAATCATTTTAACTGCCCTGCAGCCCAACATCAAGAGGTTAAAATAGACACTTAGAGCAATGGGACTATTCTTTCTACACTTTACATTGAGTGACTGTGCCAGAGAGGTATTGCCATCTAACACCTCATCAGTACACATGTGTAAATGTAACATATATATTATTAAGCAATGAACAAGTTACATTTGCACATGTATAATTGTGGGGTGTTACGTGGACACCCTGCTGACCATATGTAATTCATGTGGACACATTGTGTATGGTGAACTTTTAACTTTAAAGGGATAGTAATACTTCGTTTTATGTTTATTTTATTTTGTAGGCATTAAAAAAACATGAAGAACGATATAAGTCTTATCTCTCAAACCTTTATGGTTTAAGAGATATTCACAAGCAAAGTATCCCCCCCCCCCCCGTTCAGCCAGATCAGAAGGGAGGTGCCCAGGTAGACTGCAGAGAGGGACAATCTTCAATTAAGATAAGGGGAAAACCTGAAAAACTTGTCAAGGGGGGAAGGGCTTTCATTGTTCTCATAGGAAGAAGATTGTCCCCTGCTGTTATCTGTCTGGTCTATGGACTGCATTCCACATCTGAGAAGAGATGGCTTACACTAGGTAAAAGGGGCGGGAGGGGAAACTTTGCTTGTGAATATCTCATAAACCATAAAGGTTTGAGAGATAAGACTTATATCGTTCTTCATGTTTTTTTAATGCCTACAAAATAAAATAAAGATAAAACGAAGTATTACTATCCCTTTAAGATGTTTTATGCACTAATTCGCTTTGCCTTTAATTTTCCTAAGGTACTTAGAGCTGTATGCACCCATGGCCAAATGACATGCTTTGTGGATTGTTGAAGTGAATCAAAGTTAATGCAGCCTCTGAGGTGAACACACGTAAACTTGACATATTTATACAAATTGTAAGGCATAATTACTATTTATTTGCTGAATTCAAAAGCTGGAGAAAAAAACAAAATAAAACAGAAAGTGAATCATGTGCAAATGTTTCAGCACTCTGTCAGTCAGTACTTACTTACACTCCCTTTGTTAGAAATCACAGCCTCCAAAAGTTTTCTTTTTGTAGTCAGTGAACAGTAATTCTACTCTTACTTTAGGGATTCTAATCCACTCTTATTTGCAGAATGCTTCTAGTTCAGAAGTGTTCTTGGGTGAACTTACATGCACTGTATGTTTGAGAGCCACCCACAGATTTTTAATAATATTCAAGTCTAAAGACTGTGAAGGCCATTCCAAAACATTAAAGGGATAGTAATACTTTGTTGTATCTTTATTTTATTTTGTAGGCATTAAAAACATGAAGAATGATATAAGTCTTATCTCTCAAACATTTATGGTTTGAGAGATATTCACAAGCAAAGTTTCCCCCTCCTGCCCCTTTTACCTAGTGTAAGTCATCTCTTCTCAGATGTGGAATCTGGTTGTAAGACTAGACAGATAACAGAAGTGGACAATCTTTTTGCTATGAGAACAATGAAGGCCTGCCCCCCTTGACAAGTTTTTCAGGTTTTTCCCTTGTCTTAATTGAAGATTGTCTCTCTCTGCAGTCTACCTGGGCACCTCACTTCTGCTCTGGCTGAGCAGTGTTACATCAGTAAAAGGGGTGGGAGGGGGATACTTTGTCATTGAATTACTCTTGAACTACAACTCTGACAGAACTGAAATAACACTCTCCAAATTCCAAATACTATGATGATTAATTAAAGCTGCTTTTATTATGAAATATCACTATCCCTTTAAGCTTTTGTTTCTTGAAGCAGCTCATGGCTGATTTTGTGGCATGTTTTGTCTTGTAATATCCAACCTCTTTTCAGCTTCAGTTTCTTCAGTTAGTATATGACATTAAAATCTGCAAAAATCTGCCAAATTTAAGTTTGTTTGCTGCAGAGGTTGTATTAAAAGCAGCTCCAATTAATCTTCATAGTATCTGGGCCATGGAAGTGTTATTTCAATACTGTCAGAGTTGTAGTTCAAGAGTAATTGAATGATAAACTATCCCTCTCCCACCCCTTTTACTAATGTTGTAACACTGTTCACCTCAGAGCAGTAAGGTGGTGTCCAGATAGCTTGCAGAGGGGGACAACCTTCAATTAGCATATGGACAAAACCTGAAAAACCTGTCGAGTGGGGCAGGGTTTTCGTTGTTCACACAGTAAGAAAATTGTCCCTTGCTGTGAGCTGTCTTGTCTTAAAACCAGATTCTGAGGGGAGGTGGCTTACACTAGGTTAAAGGGGAGGGTGGGGGATACTTTATCATTCAGCTATTCTTGAACTACAACTCTGACAGCAATAACACTCTCCCTGGCGCAAATACTATGAAGATTAACTGAAACTGTTTTATTTTGAAACATTACTATCCCTTTAACTTATTTTCACTTAGAGAATCAAAAAAATATGGAATTTGGCCAGAGGTGCTCAAACATTTGCATGCAGCTGTAGATAAGGATTTATATACTGTTGTTTTGAGTTTTTTTCTGCTGTATTGTGTTACAGTGGATATAATTAGGTAAAAATTTCTGTACTACTTCGGTTGAAGCAAATTTCATTTACCCCTCCACACCCAATTTGGTTAGCCAGAATTTCAGTGCCAAACAGATTCCCTGATAGTCCAAACATTAAGTATCCCCTAATCATCACTTGCCTTGATGCTGGAGACCCAGCTGTGTTTTTTCAATGAAGATTTTAATTGTTAAACAAATGGTCCGATATTCTGACTATTAAGTACCCTCTAATCGTCACTTACCTTAATGTTCGAGGTCCACTGGCATTTTTCTGCCCTGGTCCTCCTGCATCTTGTGTCAAAAAATAAACCCTAAAACCCTGCCACCGCCATCCCCGATACCTCCTACAAATTAAAAACAAAAAAGCCTTAATCCTGCTCTGGCCATTTGCCGAGCCAGAATGAGAAAATATTGAACATGGATTGACTTTTATATGGATCAACAAGAAATGGCAAGTGTGATATTGGGGGACCCACTGTCACATTTCTCATCACCTCCAACCGGTGAGATGTATGTAATAGAGCAGCAGCAGCAAGGAGGGACTCTTGTGGTGATGATCATGTGGAGAAGCTGGGGTGGAAGAGACATTGATGGCATTTTTAGCCTAAATAGAGAAGGAATAGGAGACAGGGAGGGGAATGGGCATCACCACCACCACCATCACCATCAGTGAGCTTTTGGAATTTGCGGAGTTTGCTGCTGCTGTAATTCCTGCTTCTGCTGCATTGTAAGGACAGCAGGTTGCTGAGGAGCAGGCTAGTGTGCCACAGACCACTGTGAACATAGTGGGAATGAGGTCCAGTGATACGGGACAAGGACAGGTTCCACTTGCCAGCAGATACTCTTGGTCCTAGTTGCAGTGCTGATTCTGAGGCAGTAGCAGCAACAGCAGTAACATCATCCTCTGCCCCAGCCAGTGTAGGGGAATGTGGAGGAAAAGAAGAAATAGGCCATTCTTCTACACCTTTCCTCTCTTCCCCTGAAGTCCTAGGTGTGGGACTATTATCCTCTTGGGGCAGGCACAGTGCAGTCATCAATGATGGCATGGTTCACAATTTGTGATAAATCAGTAAAAAAAGGGGAAAGGAGGTAACGCACCTTGGTACAACTTCCCTGATAACACACATGAAACACAGACATCATGACATTTATGTGAAACATGTTAAAACCAAACCCCCACCAAAGAAATCGGGTACCACTGTTGCTGTACACCCTGACTCTCCCCATAGGCAACAAGAGGTGAGGCAGAAATCAAAGAGGAAGAATAATAGCCAAAGCCTGAAAGTTTGATGACGAGCAAAACAACTGACTTGCCATCACCTTCTCTGCACTAGGGTCCAGACATGGGAAGATCGTGTTACTACCTCTTCTGGTGATCCACCTTATTCGTTTTTACCTCCCCCACCACCTGATAGCCATTCAGTAGATGTCAGGATGTGGCAGTATAGTGTCCACCCATTGCACATTGTGTTGCGATGACCACACATGGCAGTGTTGTGGAGGCTAATCGTAAGCAGGGCATCAAGTGGCATCTGAGGAGATTTTATCCCATCATTAAGCTGCTAACAGGGAGGGTTCATCATTATTATTAAACTGCAAGTTGTCACGTCTTTAGCGGGGAGTGAACAAGGGGCATAGTAACAGCAG
This sequence comes from Rhinophrynus dorsalis, assembly GCA_037306005.1. Classification (NCBI taxonomy): domain Eukaryota; kingdom Metazoa; phylum Chordata; class Amphibia; order Anura; family Rhinophrynidae; genus Rhinophrynus; species Rhinophrynus dorsalis. Next base: position 460,995,323 of record CM074723.1, read on the forward strand.
TAGTACTTGGTTTCTGGTGGGATGTTTTCACTGCGCTTTTTGCTGGAAATTATTCGACAAGCGGGACTAGGAATTATTTGACGATTTTGACTTGAGGCAAAAATTTTTGGCCATCCCTAAAATATCAATGTGTTTATCAGATGGAACTTCTTTTGAACTAACAAAAAAATTACCAGGACCAATAGAATTGAGCCCCAATGGTGCATTTATCATGCTGATAAATTACTGCTCTTTTGCTTTCTGCATAAGCCCCTAAATGTAAAGGAGTCATGTAACGCTCCAAATAGACCACCATTTAATTTATGAGCTGCTCAACTAAAACCACAGAAAGAATATGAATAGAAATTACAAACAGTGCTTTAATGGAATATTGAACATTAGGGAGTCATAATCATAATTAGTCCTATTGGAGTATCAGATGATTCAAAGTGAAAACTGTACTTTAGCTATAATTAAAATTCCAGCAACTCAACTAGTTAACCAGGAAACAGCTGAGAGAATTTTGTAAAATAAGTGATTTATTTGTATTGAAATGTAAAAATATATATTTTGCAATCTGTTTGTTTTTAGTTTCTTTTTCCAAGACTGACCTACAGTAGGGGCTGTTTCACACAGGTGACTTTTATTGTACAACTAGTTGAAATGTCCGTTAGACTTGTGCACAGGCAACATTTTCGGTAAAATTCGAATTCGGACGAATTTTTTTTTTCTAATTCGGATGATCCTAATTTCGGACCGGGCCTATTCGATTCGGACGAAATTCTGATCCATTCGGAATTATTCGGCCGAATTTAACATGGGTTAAATTATAGCAGTGCGCCTCCGTGCACGCTGCTATCATTATTTGCAGACAGGGTGTGCATTTAGAAAAAGATCCATCCCAAAAACGGACATTGTCATACATTGAAAGTCTGTGCATGCCTCTACTCTAGCATGGGATGCCAGTCACAATGCAAACGTCGAACAACGAAAACCCATGCCTGTCATTCAATTTAGCATGTTCGAACATCGAAACCCCATGCCTGTCGTTCAATTTATCATGTTCGAACATCGAAATCCCATGCCTGTCCTTCAATCTAGCATATGTTCGAACATCGAAACCTCATGCCTGTCATTCAATTTAGCATATGCTCGACATCGAAAACCCATGCCTGTCACATCCTACTCAACATAAGTGGTCGACTCGAATATGGACAAACTACATGTCACATTCTATGTTAGTACATGGGTAAAGATTAAGGTTTCATTTTCTGGTACCAGCCTCCTACCCTACTGTCCCTCTTTAGTACCCAAATTCCTCTCTCTCGTTTTCCTATCCTGATTTCCCCTCATATCAGATAACTCTATGTGTATATACATTGTAGAGTTTCATACTACATCAAGAATAAACATCAATGATTGTAATGTGATAGATGTAATGTGTTAACCCTTTGAGTGCCAGAGTGGTTACGCAATGCATTGCAAAGCAATACGTTGCATACCACTCTGGCATTCAAAGGGTTAAAAAGAAAAATTGAGACATTCTGTTGTGAACAAACTGCAACACAGGAGAGAAATAAAAAAAATGCTTGACATCTATACTGAAGAGGGGTCCACAGCATTGTCTTAGTATAGCAATATCACCGTTTTCCGTGAGTGTGCAATACAGGTCTCTACGGTAATTGCTGGGCATTTCCCAATGTCATAATCAGGGGATGATGGGAGTTGTATTCTAACTACTGTTAGGAAACACATAAGTGATGCACATTCATCTCCCACCTAGAAATTATTTACACACGAGGCAACTCCCCCAAGTAATACCTAGCCCCTTTCCAAGTGAAAGGACTTCCAGAAAGGCTTCAGATCTCTTAGTGACTCACCTGTTATTGCCAGTCAGCGGGACCCGGAGAGTAGGAGGGGGTGATGCTATGGCTGCACGGCACGGTGCTCTTAGTTGGTCACTTGTCGCAATGTTGAAGCTCAGCCCGGCCAGCACCTTCTGGGTGGAGACACCTCACAGCAATCCTGTTCAGGACACATCATGCACTGTTGTGCACTCATACTAGGGATCCCAAATGTTTAGACTCATTTCGTACAGGGGGCACCCTCCTGTATTTGTAAAACCTCTCTAGCAAATCTGGGATGGTAGACCTATTTACTCAAGTCTTGACTTTAGGTGGGCGATAAACAATACAAGATAGGCATAATGTTTCACTATCACATAATTCACGTCACTGAAGCAGCCAGCAGGCATCACCACTGAGTGAGCATAGGGCTGCCCGGCTGCTGACAGTCACACTGATGGGACACCCTGCAACACAGAAATGGCGGAAGAGCACAAAATAAACATGCTATGGGACGGCAAATTGCCGCCCCTGTCAAAGTGCCGCCTGGGTCCATGGACCCACTGGGACCCATGTAAGGGCCGGCCCTGTATTCGAACAAATACCTAATATTTTTTTATATTTTGCACAGGAACAAATATTACTTGTTCTTGCAGTGGCAATAACTGGAACTAATGCTGGCTGCCTACCTATGCCTAGCCTAATGCTACCTGCCTGCCTACACAACAACTGTACACTCTCTAATCTCTTCTCTCTCTGAGCTCCAACAACCCAATGAGGAAATGCAGGCTGTCTGTCTGTGTGACTGTGTCATTAGTCCAACCCCCATCATGAAACGAAGAAGGCTATTCGAATACAGACAAAAGAGGGAAGTAGTGCATGAAACGGAGAATGGAATTGGACTAGAGACATGGAGGGAAAATTATGGAGGGAAAGTAATTGAGCGCGCACAGGAAGTACAAAATGTCCTGGTCAAAAGTAGTCAAAACTTTTGGAAATGTGTCGATTGCCGAAACTTCCGAAAGTTTTGACGAATTTCGGACCTGGGCTGTTCGGAGTCGGATCATTTTTTCCGAATGACCCTTGAGTTTCGGATTGGCCGAATGTCTCCGAATGACCCCATTTTCGACGAAATCCGAATGTCTCCGAATGAATTCGCACATGTCTATTAAAGATTAAGGTTTCATTTTCTGGTACCAGCCTCCTACCCTACTGTCCCTCTTTAGTACCCAAATTCCTCTCTCTCGTTTTCCTATCCTGATTTCCCCTCATATCAGATAACTCTATGTGTATATACATTGTAGAGTTTCATACTACATCAAGAATAAACATCAATGATTGTAATGTGATAGATGTAATGTGTTAACCCTTTGAGTGCCAGAGTGGTTACGCAATGCATTGCAAAGCAATACGTTGCATACCACTCTGGCATTCAAAGGGTTAAAAAGAAAAATTGAGACATTCTGTTTTGAACAAACTGCAACACAGGAGAGAAATAAAAAAAAATGCTTGACATCTATAGTGAAGAGGGGTCCACAGCATTGTCTTAGTATAGCAATATCACCGTTTTCCGTGAGTCTGCAATACAGGGCTCTACGGTAATTGTTGGGCATTTCCCAATGTCATAATCAGGGGATGATTGGAGTTGTATTCTAACTACTGTTAGGAAGCACATAAGTGATGCACATTCATCTCCTACCTAGAAATTATTTACACACGAGGCAACTCCCCCAAGTAATACCTAGCCCCTTTCCAAGTGAAAGGACTTCCAGAAAGGCTTCAGATCTCTTAGTGACTCACCTGTTATTGCCAGTCAGCGGGTCCCAGAGAGTAGGAGGGGGTGATGCTATGGCTGCACGGCACGGTGCTCTTAGTTGGTCACTTGTCGCAATGTTGAAGCTCAGCCCGGCCAGCACCTTCTGGGTGGAGACACCTCACAGCAATCCTGTTCAGGACACATCATGCACTGTTGTGCACTCATACTAGGGATCCCAAATGTTTAGACTCATTTCGTACAGGGGGCACCCTCCTGTATTTGTAAAACCTCTCTAGCAAATCTGGGATGGTAGACCTATTTACTCAAGTCTTGACTTTAGGTGGGCGATAAACAATACAAAATAGGCATAATGTTTCACTATCACATAATTCACGTCACTGAAGCAGCCAACAGGCATCGCCACTGAGTGAGCATAGGGCTGCCCGGCTGCTGACAGTCACACTGATGGGACACCCTGCAACACAGAAATGGCGGAAGAGCACAAAATAAACATGCTATGGGACGGCAAATTGCCGCCCCTGTCAAAGTGCCGCCTGGGTCCATGGACCCACTGGGACCCATGTAAGGGCCGGCCCTGTATTCGAACAAATACCTAATATTTTTTTATATTTTGCACAGGAACAAATATTACTTGTTCTTGCAGTGGCAATAACTGGAACTAATGCTGGCTGCCTACCTATGCCTAGCCTAATGCTACCTGCCTGCCTACACAACAACTGTACACTCTCTAATCTCTTCTCTCTCTGAGCTCCAACAACCCAATGAGGAAATGCAGGCTGTCTGTCTGTGTGACTGTGTCATTAGTCCAACCCCCATCATGAAACGAAGAAGGCTATTCGAATACAGACAAAAGAGGGAAGTAGTGCATGAAACGGAGAATGGAATTGGACTAGAGACATGGAGGGAAAATTATGGAGGGAAAGTAATTGAGCGCGCACAGGAAGTACAAAATGTCCTGGTCAAAAGTAGTCAAAACTTTTGGAAATGTGTCGATTGCCGAAACTTCCGAAAGTTTTGACGAATTTCGGACCTGGGCTGTTCGGAGTCGGATCATTTTTTCCGAATGACCCTTGAGTTTCGGATTGGCCGAATGTCTCCGAATGACCCCATTTTCGACGAAATCCGAATGTCTCCGAATGAATTCGCACATGTCTATTAAAGATTAAGGTTTCATTTTCTGGTACCAGCCTCCTACCCTACTGTCCCTCTTTAGTACCCAAATTCCTCTCTCTCGTTTTCCTATCCTGATTTCCCCTCATATCAGATAACTCTATGTGTATATACATTGTAGAGTTTCATACTACATCAAGAATAAACATCAATGATTGTAATGTGATAGATGTAATGTGTTAACCCTTTGAGTGCCAGAGTGGTTACGCAATGCATTGCAAAGCAATACGTTGCATACCACTCTGGCATTCAAAGGGTTAAAAAGAAAAATTGAGACATTCTGTTTTGAACAAACTGCAACACAGGAGAGAAATAAAAAAAAATGCTTGACATCTATAGTGAAGAGGGGTCCACAGCATTGTCTTAGTATAGCAATATCACCGTTTTCCGTGAGTCTGCAATACAGGGCTCTACGGTAATTGTTGGGCATTTCCCAATGTCATAATCAGGGGATGATTGGAGTTGTATTCTAACTACTGTTAGGAAGCACATAAGTGATGCACATTCATCTCCCACCTAGAAATTATTTACACACGAGGCAACTCCCCCAAGTAATACCTAGCCCCTTTCCAAGTGAAAGGACTTCCAGAAAGGCTTCAGATCTCTTAGTGACTCACCTGTTATTGCCAGTCAGCGGGTCCCAGAGAGTAGGAGGGGGTGATGCTATGGCTGCACGGCACGGTGCTCTTAGTTGGTCACTTGTCGCAATGTTGAAGCTCAGCCCGGCCAGCACCTTCTGGGTGGAGACACCTCACAGCAATCCTGTTCAGGACACATCATGCACTGTTGTGCACTCATACTAGGGATCCCAAATGTTTAGACTCATTTCGTACAGGGGGCACCCTCCTGTATTTGTAAAACCTCTCTAGCAAATCTGGGATGGTAGACCTATTTACTCAAGTCTTGACTTTAGGTGGGCGATAAACAATACAAAATAGGCATAATGTTTCACTATCACATAATTCACGTCACTGAAGCAGCCAACAGGCATCGCCACTGAGTGAGCATAGGGCTGCCCGGCTGCTGACAGTCACACTGATGGGACACCCTGCAACACAGAAATGGCGGAAGAGCACAAAATAAACATGCTATGGGACGGCAAATTGCCGCCCCTGTCAAAGTGCCGCCTGGGTCCATGGACCCACTGGGACCCATGTAAGGGCCGGCCCTGTATTTGAACAAATACCTAATATTTTTTTATATTTTGCACAGGAACAAATATTACTTGTTCTTGCAGTGGCAATAACTGGAACTAATGCTGGCTGCCTACCTATGCCTAGCCTAATGCTACCTGCCTGCCTACACAACAACTGTACACTCTCTAATCTCTTCTCTCTCTGAGCTCCAACAACCCAATGAGGAAATGCAGGCTGTCTGTCTGTGTGACTGTGTCATTAGTCCAACCCCCATCATGAAACGAAGAAGGCTATTCGAATACAGACAAAAGAGGGAAGTAGTGCATGAAACGGAGAATGGAATTGGACTAGAGACATGGAGGGAAAATTATGGAGGGAAAGTAATTGAGCGCGCACAGGAAGTACAAAATGTCCTGGTCAAAAGTAGTCAAAACTTTTGGAAATGTGTCGATTGCCGAAACTTCCGAAAGTTTTGACGAATTTCGGACCTGGGCTGTTCGGAGTCGGATCATTTTTTCCGAATGACCCTTGAGTTTCGGATTGGCCGAATGTCTCCGAATGACCCCATTTTCGACGAAATCCGAATGTCTCCGAATGAATTCGCACATGTCTATTAAAGATTAAGGTTTCATTTTCTGGTACCAGCCTCCTACCCTACTGTCCCTCTTTAGTACCCAAATTCCTCTCTCTCGTTTTCCTATCCTGATTTCCCCTCATATCAGATAACTCTATGTGTATATACATTGTAGAGTTTCATACTACATCAAGAATAAACATCAATGATTGTAATGTGATAGATGTAATGTGTTAACCCTTTGAGTGCCAGAGTGGTTACGCAATGCATTGCAAAGCAATACGTTGCATACCACTCTGGCATTCAAAGGGTTAAAAAGAAAAATTGAGACATTCTGTTTTGAACAAACTGCAACACAGGAGAGAAATAAAAAAAAATGCTTGACATCTATAGTGAAGAGGGGTCCACAGCATTGTCTTAGTATAGCAATATCACCGTTTTCCGTGAGTCTGCAATACAGGGCTCTACGGTAATTGTTGGGCATTTCCCAATGTCATAATCAGGGGATGATTGGAGTTGTATTCTAACTACTGTTAGGAAGCACATAAGTGATGCACATTCATCTCCCACCTAGAAATTATTTACACACGAGGCAACTCCCCCAAGTAATACCTAGCCCCTTTCCAAGTGAAAGGACTTCCAGAAAGGCTTCAGATCTCTTAGTGACTCACCTGTTATTGCCAGTCAGCGGGTCCCAGAGAGTAGGAGGGGGTGATGCTATGGCTGCATGGCACGGTGCTCTTAGTTGGTCACTTGTCGCAATGTTGAAGCTCAGCCCGGCCAGCACCTTCTGGGTGGAGACACCTCACAGCAATCCTGTTCAGGACACATCATGCACTGTTGTGCACTCATACTAGGGATCCCAAATGTTTAGACTCATTTCGTACAGGGGGCACCCTCCTGTATTTGTAAAACCTCTCTAGCAAATCTGGGATGGTAGACCTATTTACTCAAGTCTTGACTTTAGGTGGGCGATAAACAATACAAAATAGGCATAATGTTTCACTATCACATAATTCACGTCACTGAAGCAGCCAACAGGCATCGCCACTGAGTGAGCATAGGGCTGCCCGGCTGCTGACAGTCACACTGATGGGACACCCTGCAACACAGAAATGGCGGAAGAGCACAAAATAAACATGCTATGGGACGGCAAATTGCCGCCCCTGTCAAAGTGCCGCCTGGGTCCATGGACCCACTGGGACCCATGTAAGGGCCGGCCCTGTATTCGAACAAATACCTAATATTTTTTTATATTTTGCACAGGAACACATATTACTTGCTCTTGCAGTGGCAATAACTGGAACTAATGCTGGCTGCCTACCTATGCCTAGCCTAATGCTACCTGCCTGCCTACACAACAACTGTACACTCTCTAATCTCTTCTCTCTCTGAGCTCCAACAACCCAATGAGGAAATGCAGGCAGTCTGTCTGTGTGACTGTGTCATTAGTCCAACCCCCATCATGAAACGAAGAAGGCTATTCGAATACAGACAAAAGAGGGAAGTAGTGCATGAAACGGAGAATGGAATTGGACTAGAGACATGGAGGGAAAATTATGGAGGGAAAGTAATTGAGCGCGCACAGGAAGTACAAAATGTCCTGGTCAAAAGTAGTCAAAACTTTTGGAAATGTGTCGATTGCCGAAACTTCCGAAAGTTTCGACGAATTTCGGACCTGGGCTGTTCGGAGTCGGATCATTTTTTCCGAATGACCCTTGAGTTTCGGATTGGCCGAATGTCTCCGAATGACCCCATTTTCGACGAAATCCGAATGTCTCCGAATGAATTCGCACATGTCTAATGTCCGTTACACGGGCCACAGTGCCACCGGCAGTCAGTTGGGAGGCAGTCATGCGCAGTAGAGACTGCCTGTGCTGCAGCTGATACAGAGCTGGGTGCTCCTTCGGAGCGTCTAGCTCTATATCAGCCGCGGCGTGGGCAGTCTCTATTGCACATGACTGCAGCACGTGCAGCAGTCTCTACTGCGCATGACCTCGTCGTTACACACGTTTTAGCGAATTATTATATAGGATTTTTTCATTTAGTTAAGGAAAATTGTGTTGCTTTTTAAGCGCTACAGAAGCAACTCAACTAGTTCACCAGGAAACGGTTCAGAGAATTTTGTAAAAGAAGTGATTTATATGTATTGAAATGTAAAAATATATATTTTGCAATCTGTTTGTTTTTAGTTTCTTTTTACAAGACTGACCTACAGTAAGGGCTGTTTCACACAGGTGACTTTTATTGTACAACTAGTTGAAAAGTTCGTTACATGAGCCACAGTGCCACTGGCAGCCGGTCGTGAGGCAGTCATGCGCAGTAGAGACTGCCCGCATAGCTTTCTGCATAAGCCCCTAAATGTAAAGGAGTCATGTAACGCTCCAAGGAGACCACCATTTAATTTATGAGCTGCTCTAAAACCACAGAAAGAATATGAATAGAAATTACTAACAGTGCTTTAATGGAATATTGAACATTAGGGAGTCATAATCATAATTAGTCCTATTGGAGTATCAGATGATTCAAAGTGAAAACTGTACTTAAGCTATAATTAAAATTCCAGCAACTCAACTGGTTCACCGGGAAACAGCTGAGAGAATTTTGTAAAATAAGTGATTTATTTGAATTGAAATGTAAAAATATATATTTTGCAATCTGTTTGTTTTTAGTTTCTTTTTACAAGACTTACCTACAGTAGGGGCTGTTTCACACAGGTGACTTTTATTGTACAACTAGTTGAAAAGTCCGTTACATGAGCCACAGTGCCACTGGCAGCCAGTCGCGAGGCAGTCATGCGCAGTAGAGACTGCCTGTGCTGCAGCTGATACAGAGCTGGGTGCTCCTACGGAGCGTCCAGCTCTATATCAGCCGCGGCGCGGGCAGTCTCTACTGCTCATGACTGTAGCACGCTCAGCAGTCTCTACTGCGCATGACTTCGTCGTTACACACGTTTTAGCGAATAATAATATAGGATTTTTTCATTTAGTTAAGGAAAATTGTGTTGCTTTTTAAGTGCTACAGAAGCAACTCAACTACTTCACCAGGAAACAGCTTAGAGAATTTAGTAAAAGAAGTGATTTATTTATATTGAAATGTAAAAATATATATTTTGCAATCTGTTTGTTTTTAGTTTCTTTTTACAAGACTGACCTACAGTAAGGGCTGTTTCACACAGGTGACTTTTATTGTACAACTAGTTGACGAGCCCGTTGCACGGGCCACAGTGCCACTGGCAGCTGGTCGTGAGGCAGTCATGTGCAGCAGTCTCTACTGCGCATGACTTCGTCGTTACACACGTTTTAGCAAATTATAATATAGGATTTTTTCATTTAGTTAAGGAAAATTGTGTTGCTTTTTAAAGGGATAGTAATACTTCATTTTATCTTTATTTTATTTTGTAGAGATATTCACATGCAAAGTTTCCCCCTCCCGCCCCTTTTTCCTAGTGTAAGCCATCTCTTCTCAGATGTGAATCTGGTTGTAAGACCAGACAGATAACAGAAGGGGACAATCTTCTTTGTATGAAAAGAATGAAAGCCCTTCCCCCCTTGACAAGTTTTTCAGCTTTTTCCCTTATCTTAATTGAAGATTGTCCCTCTCTACAGTCTACCTGGGCACCTCCCTTCTGATCTGGCTGAACAGGGAGGGGGATACTTCGCTTGTGAATATCTCTTAAACCATAAAGGTTTGAGAGATAAGACTTATATCGTTCTTCATGTTTTTTTAATGCCTACAAAATAAAATAAAGATAAAACAAAGTATTACTATCCCTTTAAGTGCTACAGAAGCAACTCAACTAGTTCACCAGGAAACGGTTCAGAGAATTTTGTAAAATAAGTGATTTATTTTGTATTGAAATGTAAAAAGATATATTTTGCATTCTGTTTTTAATTTCTTTTTACAAGACTGACCTACAGTAAAGGCTGTTTCACACAGGTGACTTTTATTGTACAACTAGTTGAAGAGCCTGTTACATGGGCCACAGTGCCACTGGCAGCTGGTCACGAGGCAGTCATGCGCAGTAGAGACTGCCCGCGCAGCGGCTGATACAGTGCCACTGGAAGCCAGTCACGAGGCAGTCATACTCCCCACGCGGGCAGTCTCTACTGCACATGACTTCGTCGTTACACACGTTTTAGCGAATTATTATATAGGATTTTTTCATTTATTTAAGGAAAATTGTTTTGCTTTTTAAGTGCTACAGAAGCAAATATTTTAAAAATGTAAACAGCATTGACAATATTGCAGGGAAAACATAGGTATCTGAAATAGATATGCGACTCCAATATGATTCCATTGAAACCCATACAACAAATAGATGAAATATTGCACTGTCAGGGAAAAGCTACTGGACTGAAACCACAGAAAGAATGTGAATAGAAATTACAAACAGTGCTGTAATGGAATATTACATCTCTCTGTGACTCCCATGTGAAATGCCCCATAGGACAAAATTATTCATATTCATTTTATTTATTTATTTTATTTAGAAAATGTTTTACCAGGAAGAATACATTGAGATTTCTCTTATTATCAAATATTTCCTGGAGAGTTTATAGTAAGGAGCTGCACATTTACACAAATAGAGAAACATTACACACATAAAAATGCATACATACTAAAAAATTACATAGAGTTACATATTGTTTTTAGATATAAAGAGGCAGTTATTTTTAAGGAGAAGACTTTTCTTGCATAGATTATGGTGTCATCTGCATACTTGTTCACAGAATAGAAAAAGAATTTTGAGGAGCACCCACCGAGCACGGACAAGATAAAGTGTCTTGTTCTAGGCATGGTAGCCTCTCAATGGTGCTACAACTCATGTTTTTCACTCCCATGTGCAATTGCAGAGAGGAAATCTCCATATCAGACTGGTCCCACCCACAGACAGTCCAGCTCCGTAAAATGTCAGGCAAATCCTCTCGGCACAAGAGAAACAGCATAACCACAGATGTACGTTTTGGCCTATGTGGGCCTCGTCGGTGTGGTGCAGCTGAATCCCTCTAGGCACATGGAAGCAAGGGCCCATGCCTGGGATGCCCTTATACTTAGGGAGACAAAGACTTGTGAGGAGCACCCATCAAGCACGAACAAGATAAAGTGTTTTGTTCTAGGCATGGTAGCCTCTCAGTGGTGCTACAACTCACGTTTTTCACTCCCACGTGCCACTGCAGAGAGGAAATCTCCATATCCTTATCAGACTGGTCCCGCCCACAGACAGTCCAGCTCCGAAATGTCAGGCAAATCCTCTCCGCACGAGGGAGACAGCATAACCACAGACGTTCATTTCGGCTTATGTTCACAGAATAGCTTTGCAAACCATGGGTAAATCATGTATAAATAGAGAAAATAGATGAGGTCCAAGAATCTAGCCTTGAGGAACCCCACTTGTTACTATGAGTGGAAGGGAAGTATTGTCAGCAATAGACACATATTTGGGGTCAGGGCTCAAAATTTCCACTCGCCACTAGCCAATGGCGAGTGAAAATTTAGCCCTGGCGAGCAGAAATTCAGCCCTGATGGGTATGTTATAGCTGCAGTGGTAAGTAACTTTTCAGGTCTGGCTAGTAGCAAAGGACTTCACATTTTAAGCCCTGTTTGGGGTTATACACTATGGCATGATAAAGACTAGAGGTGATAAAGTGGTGATGACTTCTGCAGTGATACCACTTCTCCAATTCTTATGTTATTCTATGATGCCAACTTTGGAGATCTTAGTGCATAGGCTTCATAGAATAAGGCTGCATAGAATAACATAGGGAATGGAGATGGAATATCACTGGAGAAGTTATCTCTGCATCATCACCTCTTTATCACTCCTTAGTGCATAACCCACATTGCATTCTGTCTGATACATAGGGTCATAACCAAGTTTAGAGAATGATTACCCAGTCCTGAACTTGGGAGTTTGCTTATCAAAATATTATGGTATACTGTATCAAATGCTTTTGCAAAAGCTAGGCAAACTCACAGTGTTTAGACACCATAATATACATAGGCAAACACTTTAAAGGGATAGTAGTACTTCATTATTACTATCCTCCATGTTGTAGCCCTTAAAATTCTGAATTCAACGATACCAGCAGCATCTCTCAAACCTTTATGGTTTGAGAGATATCCACTTTCAAAGTTCCCTCTTCTTGGCTTTTCCCCTGATGTCAGCGTTCTAGCTGAGAGAAGGGAATCCGGTCAGTGAGCAAACAGTGGCTCTGCAGGAATCCTGAGATCGCTTTATAGAAACAGAAATCCTTCACTAAAATGGTCTTCTACATGTGCTTGGTTTGCTCTTGTTTTGCAAGCACACGTAGAAGACCATTTTAGTGAAGGATTTCTGTTTCTATAACGAGATCTCAGCACTGCTGCAGAGCCGCCGCCTGTCCCAGGACCGGATTCCCCTGCTGTCAGATAGAATGCTGATGTCAGGGGAGAGGGAACTTTGCAAGAGGATATCTCTCAAACCATAAAGGTTTGAGAGATGCCGCTGGTATCGTTGAATTCAGAATTTTAAGAGCTACAACATCATGAAGTATTACTATCCCTTTAAGAAGAACAGCAGGAAAGAGGGAACTTTCCTTAAATCCCCACAATAAAAGCAAACCAAACAGACCACAACCTTGTCCTACTTCATATAGATTGCCTAAATGTGAACCAGTGTACAGCATAGATTACTACCTCCCACATCTTAACCCTTTGAGTGCCAGAGGGGTATGGAATGAATTGCAAAGGGAACTCCCACATAGGGATGGATGAAAATTTTCGCCTCAAACCAAAATTGGCGAAAAATGGCACTTCTCCCTAGTGGGAAATTTCCAGTGAAAAGTGCTGGTTTCTCTCTTTTTTCACCTAGCTCATTGCATTGAAATCAATGGGAAGACTGAATTTCTCTCCACCACATGGCAGTTTTCTCTTTATACTTGATAGATAGCAGGCAAAATTGAGAATTTTGTTGAGGGCCAAGGAAAGACATCACAATCCATAAATTGTGTTGTGTGCTTTAGAGTAAAAACACACACTGCAAGGGGCAGGAGGAGCAAAAGAGGAGCAGTTCAGGGATGTGTTTGTAAAGTGGTCGTTCAAAAACTGACTGCAGTCATTGTTGCTGCAGCGTTTGCAATAAATGATGATGATCGCTCTCCTCCCTGGGAGGATGAAGTTTGTCAAGGTCCCACCAAAAGTTCCACTACCATCAGGACCAGTACTGTAAAAAAAGAAACATGTAAGAACATTGAATATGGCAACAAGTCACATACTAGTGTTGATGATGGCATAATGAAGGAAGGTGAAGCAGCTGAACCAACTTCTGCATCTGACAGTGAGACAAACATACACCAAAACACCTGCCCTCAAAGTAGTAGCAAACTTTGTGAAAGTATAAAGAAATTGTCCCCTCTTAAAGCTTAGAGGAATATAAGGGAGATGATGGGCAAGCAGAGGCGGGAGATGCTGAGAATGGCCTAATGATGACTGATGATGATGATGATGATGATGAAAGTCTAGAATATATCCCTCCAGAATCCTCCTCTTCTTCAGATATAGATGAAGTTGAACATTAGATGATGACATAGGGGGAAAGTTAGGAAAAATGCAAAGGCTCAGTCTTCCACCACTGAAAAAGAGCACTGTGCCTATCTATTAACTGTTTGAGAAAACCAATGGAAAATATGACCCTGGACAAGCAAATTGTATACAGTCATCCTGCCGGTCATCATCAGCATCGTTGCCGTGTACAAGTCCCACTCTATTTCACACTTGTGTTGAGTAACCAGCAGCGACAGCAACACAGGTTATTAACATCAACAACCTTAACTATGATGAGTGCCTCTGCTGCTACTGGAAGCAGTGCACCTTTGACACCTAGTAGTAGTAGCAGTAGAATTATATCAACATCTAGTCCCAGTAGTAGCAGCAGCAGCCCCTCAGTCCATGAAGTCCACAGTATAGAGATACTTCACTCTGGATCCAAAAGCAAGGAATGTTGATATCTGTTGCCTATGCAAAAAGCACATGAGCAGGAGGAAAGCAGGCTCACTCCTAGGCACCTTCTGTATGATATCCTACCGGAAGCACAACCACAGTTCTGACTGGGAGACACACTATCAGCAGGTCAGAGGTGCCACAACTAGCAACAGCAGATGCACTCCAAAAAGTTCCCAGAGCTCTGGGGCAGATAACAGATGTAACAGTTATCTCATTCCAAATAACAACTATGGCTCCTGCTGCAGAGGAATATGATGACTCTGGGTTTTCTGTAGAGATAGCAAGGGTCATAGACTGCCCACACATGCTGCCTCTACCTCCACCACCTCTTCTATAGTGTTGAGCGAGCATGCTCGGCTGATGCTCGGATCGGCTCGAGCATCGCTCTGCTCGGCACATGGCAGTACTCGTACGAGTACCGCCATGTGCTCGCCCGCCATGTTCGGGTGGCAGGGATCTGTGCCGAAGGAGGCACAGATCTTACAGACGCTCCGCTGGACCACCAGGGACTGGAGGTAGGGGACATGTGGAGATGGAAGGGGGCATTGCGGAGATGAAGGGGGACATTGTGGAAGGGGGACATTGTGGAAGGGGGGCATTGCGGAGATGAAGGGGGCATTGCGGAGATGAAGGGGGACATTGTGGAAGGGGGACATTGTGGAAGGGGGGCATTGCGGAGATGAAGGGGGCATTGCGGAGATGAAGGGGGACATTGTGGAAGGGGGACATTGTGGAAGGGGGGCATTGCGGAGATGAAGGGGGCATTGCGGAGATGAAGGGGGACATTGTGGAAGGGGGACATTGTGGAAGGGGGGCATTGCGGAGATGAAGGGGGCATTGCGGAGATGAAGGGGGACATTGTGGAAGGGGGACATTGTGGAAGGGGGGCATTGCGGAGATGAAGGGGGCATTGCGGAGATGAAGGGGGGCATTGCGGAGATGAAGGGGGACATTGTGGAAGGGGGACATTGTGGAAGAGGGGCATTGTGGAGATGAAGGGGGGCATTGACCAGGCACCCTCCCCTCATCAGAGCAGGGGGTGCCTGGTGTAATGCTCGAGTCCTCCCATTGAATTCAATGGGGCTCGGGTGCTCGGCCGAGCACTCGAGCCTCCGGTGGTGCTTGGTCAGAGCACCCGAACCCCCGAGCATCGGGGTGCTCGCTCAACACTACTCTTCTAGTTATGTTGTTAAAGCAACAAAGTTACAGGATTATTTTGCCATGTCCTGCCAACCCACACTGACTGAGTTCCTGGAAAGTCTTGAGAGTCAATAACTTCACAAAAACAATATCAAAATGTGCCTGTGGAATGGCAAAGTTGCCAAGACGTTTTCAGTGGACAAGATGCTGTATTAGTTTGTAGAAAACCGAGGTTTCAAAGATCTGATATTATGTATAGCTCCATTCTGGCATATAAAGTATATATTATACCTCTGTGTTGATACATTTTAGTTTTTTGTTGCATAGTTTGCCAAAATATGTCTAAGCTCACTTCTATCTATTACACATAATCATCCCTATCTAAATAAACGCGTAGAGCTTAGTACCTAGTTAGAAACATTTAAAAACAGAATTTCTAATAACCCCTGAAGGACGGCCGATCGCGCATACGGCTGTCACTTAAGGACCACGGACCTTTTTTTCTGCATCTGGTTCAGGGCTCTGCTCCGCGCGAGGAGCCCTGAATTCCATTATGGTCCTGGCACGTCATGGATCCTTAACACAAATCTAACCATGACGTGCCAGGACCATCAAGGGTCGTTAAGGGGTTAATGATAAGACTCACTTGCTTTCAAACAATATTGGCTTGTAAGTCACATGGGGTTTTTAATATTACCTTGATGACCAGACCATAACTGTGTTATGCTAATAATGATCTTAATAAGAAAAACTGGACATCCACCTACAAACAAGTTGCCAGCTTCAACAAATTCATTAATAATAACAAGTCCCTTTAGAACAGTGATTCCCAAGCAGGTGGTGTGCCACGGATATCCACGTAGGGTGCCCCATCAATTCTAAAAACTCTCACACAATGTGAATACTGAGTTTCAAAATGTATATTTCTGGGAATGCTTCTGCCCAATATGTTTGTTTTTGTTATTCAGATTGTGAGACATAAAAAGAACTATATATTTATGCATTAGTATTCTCCATTATGTGCTTGATAAAAGACCATAAGTCATTAGTCTTAAGTGTGCCCCAAAATTTCCAGACTGCATGTTAGGGGTTCCTTCAACAAAAAGGTTGAGAACCGCTGCTTTAGAATGTTAGCTTCTCTCACATTTTCTATCCATCGATTCATTGGCCTTGACAGTGAAATACTTCCTACTACTTCTTTATATAAGCACTGTTAGGGAGTCATGAGAATAGGATTTAGTGCCCCTGGTATAAGGATACTATATTAACCCTTTGAATGCCAGAGGAGTACGCAACACATTGCTTTGCAATGCGTTGCGTACCTCTCTGGCACTCAAAAGGTTAAGACATAAAAGAAAAATCTATGATGATATACAATTAAATGTAATCTGAAGTATGGGCATAAGCATTGCATTCAACAAGTTGACGTCTTATCAGCATAAATTCAATTAGCACTACAAGTCAGGAAACTGCAGTAATGCTGCATGCAATTACTGCACAGGAAGCCATAACTTCATAAACCTAATTAAAGGAAAACTAAAATGGTAAATTCCTTAAATGTTATCATACGATTCTTTAAAGGAGCAGTAAACCTTTTTTTATGAAAACATATATGTTATAGAGCTTTTTCTGCTGAGTAAAGCAAGGGCACTCTAACTGCTGTCAGTTGTTTTATTAAAAATTTATAATGGTTCATTTAATCAGGAAGTGAATTTACCGTGTTTACTTCCTGATAGTTATAACTGACAGAAAGTGACTCAGCAGTTTCTATCACATTCTGTGGAGAACTGTAAGTCACTGACTTTCCTCTCCATTAGAATGTAACAGAATAATTAATTGGAATTTGACCAATAGAGGGCACTGCTAATGTAAACATAGGTTTAAACTGTAATAACTCTGGAAATATGCATCTCTCAGCAATGGGAGCACACTTATTTTACTCACCAGGAAAAGCCATACAATATATATTTTTTCATAAAAATGTTTAAGGCTCCTTTAATGAAAGTTACTGAGGGAAATATGTTAACCATGAGGTTATTAAGGAGACAGCATTTTGTTAAGCAATGTGCTGTAGACTTCTCTAGCATCCAAGAAGTTAAAAAAGTCAGTCACTAAAGGGAATATCTTTCCAAAAATAACTAAGGCTAACCCCTGAAGATGTGGAGTCGTAACTCCACGATACGCGTTAGGTCTTCTTGCACGTCACCCTAGGTCCCTCCTATGCCCCCTGTGGTATCCCCGCCAACTTAGACTCTTTCCATTCATGCTGCTTTACGGCCCATAGCATGGGCCTGTACCCACGAGGTATACACCAGACTTTCCCGGTCTACTATCCCCCATTGGAACTTTTAGTCTGTCTTCATCACTCCACATACTAACGGAGATTATTTTGGGTCCAGTTTGTGAAACCCCTCAACCAACTATTGGAAGCACCAACTTAATATACAACTCATGGATACGGGAATCACATTGTATCACACCATCCAGGAGCAACACATAGGACTACGCAGAATAAGGATCTCGTAGAGCAAGGATTTCGGGGACGCAGTTCTGTTGGCTATCTGAGGAAAGGACCTCTGTAATGTACAAAGCCCAAGACGGGCTAAATGTGAGTGCAATTTTTTATACTTTTTATATGTTGATGACCAATAAATACTACACTTAGTTTCTTTTTACTCTGTGTTTGTCTAGTTTAGCGCTATTCCATCTCTACTACATGTTAAAGGCTGAAAGGAACACTAACATATCCTAATTATAAAAAGTCTTAATTTAATTTGGATAGAAAATCCTAATGGCCACTAAGAATAAATGCTATGTGGATTGGTTCAACTAAACGAATCAATAATTGGTACTGTTTAATAGAAATATTGAGCTACTACCACCTATCTAAGAGAATTATCTTTATGGCAGAAAATGAAAAAATAGAATGGGGATAGTAAGCTAATAAAATATCAAATGAGAATACCGTATCTTTGTCCTGTATATAGCAAAAAAAAAAAAAAAAAAGTACCAGATGGTGAATGACATATCCTATATAATAATTCGCTAAGTTGTGTGTAACGCCCGACATGCGCAGTAGACACTCCTGCACGTGCGGCAGTCATGCACAGTACAGACTGCCCGCGCCGTGGCTGATACAGAGCTGGGCGCTCTGAAGGAGCGTCCAGCTCTGTATCAGCAGTGGTGCGGGCAGTCTCTACTGCGTGTGACTGCCCCGCAACCGGCTGCCAGAGGCACTGTGGCCCGTGTAACGGGCTGTTCAACTAGTATGTGTAATAACAAACCATATACCAAAAGCACACTCACAAATTAAATATAAAATGAAGATCTTGAGTAAAATATGTCCTACAATGGACATATAATATAACCATAATACCTGTAAATACAGTCCATGTGAAGTCCAAACAGTCAGCAGATGAGAGAATGATGAATGAAATGGAAGAGGAAATAACGTGATGAATGATGAATTGATGAAATGAAATGAGATGAAATGGATACAGTAACAGGCACCGATTCTCCTTATAAAATCTGTATATCTGTCCCTTGTGCAGCTCACATTTGCCGGGCTTGTGCAGACCAGCCAAACAAGTGAAAATCGAAATGGAAGTCAGCGCTCAAAGGGAAGAGATAAGAAAAAATGATAAAAAGCATTTAAGTGTAATAAAATGTATTTGCATAAAATAAATACAAAAACAAATGCACACTCACAAAACGCCACCTTGACAATAATGCATCTCGAGGTCCCAGCCTCCAAAACAGTCTCAAACTGTGTCCTCCTTATTGTCCAGGATACCTCCGTCCAATACACCAGGTAAAATGATGTTCTGTGTCCTCAGGACAAGCGGTCCAAGCCCTAATGATGATGCAATGCCGGCTTGGACCGCTTGTCTGGAGGACACCGAACATCATTTTACCTGGTGTATTGGACGGAGATATCCTGGACAATAAGGAGGACACGGCTCGAGACTGTTTGGGGGCTGGGACCCCGAGATGCATTATTGCTAAGGTGGCGTTTTGTGAGTGTGCATTTGTTTTTGTATTTAGTTTATGTGAATAAACTTTATTACACTTAGATACTTTTTATCATTTTCTCTTATCTCTTCCCTTTGAGCGCTGACTTCCATTTCAATAATTGGTACTGATATAATTTCTGTGGAGGTGGACATGATTCTTATGGAGTGCTGGTGCACTCAAGTTTTCTTAGAAAGCATTCAGTGGGAGGGGCTTAACTTCTAGGAGTCTTGCAACAAATACTCATGTCTGCCTCCATGGATATTATCCTTTACTAATTAAAGATTCATTTTGGAGAATCATTCCACCCAGATTTTATTCATAGTGGCCATCAGTATTTTCTGCCCAGATTATGATAAATTAGGTTTTACTATTTCGAGGTCTTCATTTAAAAAAAAAAAAAAAAAGTGTAGATTTTTCCTTTTGCTTGTTCCTTTGATTGGGAAATCCGTACAGCAAATATTTTAACCCCTTGAATACTAGATAGGTCTCCAATGCATTGCTCTAGCATCCAAGAGGTTAAAAAAAATAAATGAATACCTCACATAAAAAACAATAAGCTAGGCTTCACCAATTAAAAAAAAATGTAGCTTTTCCTTGTCTTTTACTTTTTCATAAATTGGTGAGGCTCATTTACTAAGAAGTTAGGAACAATTCTGGGGAAAACCGACTGCATGACAAGCAAGATTTCCCATTGATTTATATGGTGCGTTTAACCTCTTAAATGCCAGAAATGTCTTCAACTCATTGTGAATGAATGTTTCATTATGAATGTATGTCTCCAATTCATTGTGAATATATTGGAAACCCTTCTAGCACTGAAGGAGTTAAAAGACCCATTTAAGTTGATTACAATTTGAAGAATTTTTATTTGTTCCTCTATGGTGCACAGGACCAGACTTACATCCCAGGCTCCCCTAGGCAAGGCACTTTAGGCACCATTAGCACCGCCCATGGCCACACCTCGGCTCCTCACATTGCCCCACCCCCTGTCCCATTCACTGTTTCCTGGCACAGAAAATACCTTTTGGTCTATAACAAGGCACCCTTAGGCAAGGCACTTTAGGCACCATTAGCTCTGCCCATGGCCACACCTCTGCCCCTTACATTGCCCCTCCCCCTGTTCCATCCACTGTTTCCTGGCAGAGGAAATACCCCTGGCCTACAACAAGCAAGAACACTAAAAAAGCTTTAACTCCCTTGGTTGCTAGCGAGATCTCCAATGCATTGCAGAGCAGATCTCTCTAGCATCCAAGGGGGTTAAATAAAATCGTGCAATGGGGTATAAAACTGGTACAGAGACACTGAAATTGTTGTGGCCAGCACAGATGTGGCACCATTCAAAATGTACAGCTCTAAGCTGTTGCCCACTCTGCCTATAGGAAAATGCGGTCATGGTGTTGCAGCAGGTTTGCTCCAGAATTTCTCCAGCTCCTCTTAGTAGACCAACTTCAACGCTGCAAGTACTTAGACCCCTTAGATGCACTGCAGATCACTCTATCATCCAAGTGGTTAATAAGCCAATATTCTCTATATTTCCTCATTCTCCCCGATGAAACCTTTTCTGGAGATGTTGGCAATTATAAACCGTTACCCTGCTGTTGTCCTTCAAGATGAAATATAGTGTACATATAACCCACTGAACTTGATTTGAAATGAAGCCTTGTAGAATTTCTCTTGCTTCATATTAAAGATAAATGATTTCACTCTTCCACTTTGTTTTTGCTTATTTTGATATATTTAATGTTTCTCCATAAACTTCAGTGAGCAATGCCAAGCATTCAATTGCTTCCTAGTGTTTTTGAAATTGAACGCATTTCTTTGTACCATTAGACTGATGTCAGTTATGAAATTCTCTCAGTCCCAGTTGTCAGAAAGAAAACAGAAATTGGTATCCTGGGGTAAAAAAAAAGACTGATGATTTTGCAACAGCCAGTGAAGGATAAAATAGGAAGAAAATACAAAACAATTCAAGTGATCTGCAATGTACACAAGTGATTGGATAGTTTTACAAGAAGCTGAAAGAATGATATGCCCTTGTCCAAGTGTCTGTATCAAATGTAAAAAAGAGATATGAAACATATTGAACATCTCAGTTATGTTTCTATGACATCTTGAAGGAAATGCATAACTTCTAGCAGAGTTCATTCTCTGCTCTTTCATATTACCCTCGAAATACTGAGCTGGCACTGTTGGAGCATGTATTAGAGCAGGGATGACAATTATTTTGGCACGAGGGCCATATCTCTGTTCAAAATATTGCTGGAGGGCAGTTACTTATTAGTGTATCTGGACTTTGATTAATACCCCCTGCTACATTAGTATTTTCCTTCCTGATTGAGATATGAATGAAAGTCACAGAGGAAATTTCTTGTGCTTCTGTTTAAGGGTTATGTTACTAAAAAAGAATATCAATTCTAGCATTTCCTCCACTGGTAGAATGATACTTTGCAGGGAAAATCAGAAGTGATATTTTATCTGTATAGCAGCACTGCGGTGTTTGTACAGCCACCTTGACCCAAAGGCAGAGGCATAGAAACCCCCACAAATCTGGGGGGATTGCATTTTTACTGTCCCCCTGTGTGTCACTTTGCACCCCCCCTGTGTGTCTCTTTACCCCCCCAGCCCTCCTTTGTGTCTCTTTGCCCCCCAGCCCCTCTGTAGCTTCTTCGTAGCGTGGCCGAGCGGACTGCAGTAGAGGAGTTTCTGATCCTCTACCTGGTCTGACAGGAAGCTGCTTGTTGCACTCAGCAGGCAGCTTTCTGTCAGACCAGGGTAGAGGATACAGAAGCTCCTCTCCCCGCAGTCCGCTCTGCTTGGCCACGCTACAAGGAGGTGAACGGTAGGAGGGAGTGATGTGCGGTGCGCTCCCCTCCTGTCGGTCACCCAGAGCCTGCACCCCCCAGGGCCAGTGCGCCTAGCACCTGGGGGGGATTTCTACATTATCTGTCCCCACCTGATTTCCTGGGGGGGATGCGTCCAATGGTGTCCGTAGACATTTTTCCAGGGGGGGCAAAGCCATAATATAACCCCCAGGCCAGCCCATCTAGCCCCTTTATTTATATGGAGGAGGGTAATTGTAGGGGGGGGCAAGTGCCCCCCTTGCCCCCCCTCCGGACGCCCATGGATGCGTCCCCCCATCCCCCCCAGGTTCCTACACCCCTGCCCAAAGGCCAGATAAATTTAGCCTGAGAACCAGATCTGGCCTGGGGGCCTCATCTTCCTCATCTCTGTATTACAGTAAGGATGTTCAGACTGTGGCTTGGGACCATGTATGTCTCTTTGACATAGTCAATCAGATACCCCAAACAAGTCAGTTGAATAAGTTGGTGGTTCTCAAACGTTTGGCAGAAGAAGGCTTGAATTTCACGCACAATTGCTGGGTAAACCTAAAATCCTAACCCTTTAACTATATGGATGCGTTGGAGACCTCTTTAGCAACCAGTGGAGTAAAATAATATCATTATCATACAGATCTGAAGGCTATTTTGTACAGGTAAAATAAGACAAAATTATAATACTATCAAAGTATTTTACCAGGAAGGATACACTGAGATTGTCTCTTGTTTTCATTTATGTCCCGGGGTATAGATGTTATTTGTAATTAGCTTAATGATACTCTTTTTATCAACCTCATAATGATGAAAGGTTGAGTTGACACTGCTGGGAACAGAACCTGTGACTCAAATGAAAAAACAGTCTGCACCATGAGGTAGTATCAATCCATTGATAAAATCAAAATATTTATTCAAACATAAGTAAGCATGGTTCATGTGAAATGCGTTGATGAGTGTGGACTGTATCCCTACACCTCGGAGGTCGTGAGTGAATTGAGAATTGTTATGATTTTAAATGTTTGAATAAATATTTAGATTTTTTTCAATGGATTGATAATACCTCATGGTGCAGCCTATTTTTTCATTTGAGTTATATGTTGCAGACCTGGGGAGGTCTTTTTAGGCTGGCACAGAGGCTGTGGTCTCTTCATATGTTTGTGCACACTTCAGAGGCATATTGATATATACAGTAATGTGCAAAAGTCTTAGGCAGGTGTGAAAAAATGCTGTAAAGTAAGAATGCTTTAAAAAATACACATGTAAATAATTTATTCTGTTCAATTGCAAAACGCATAGTGAGTGAACAGAAGAAAAATTTAAATCAAATCAATATTTGGTGTGACCAGCCTTTGACTTCAAAACAGCATCAATTCTTCAAGATACACTTGCACACAGTTTATTAAGGAACTTGGCAGGTATGTTGTTCCAAACATCTTGGAAAACAAACCACAGTTCTTCTGTGCAGCCTCCATTGTTTCTCTATCTTCATGGAAACTCAGATCAGGGCTCTGTGGGGGCCATACCGTCACTTTCAGGACTCCTTGTTCTTCTTTGCACTTGAGATAGTTCTTAATGACTTTGGCTGTATGTTTGGGGTCATCATGATGGAGAATAAATTTGGGACCAACCAGATGCCTCCCTGATGGTATTACTTGATGGATAAGTATCTTCCTTACATCTCAGCATTGAGGAGACCATTAATGCTGACTAAATCCCCAAATCCATATGCAGAAATGCAACTCCAAACTTGCAAGGAACCTCCACCATGCTTCATTGTTGCCTGAAGACACTCATTTTTGTACAACTCTCCAGCCCTTAGGCGAACAAACTGCCTTCTGCTACAGCCAAATATTTTAGATTTTAACTGATCAGTCCAGAGCACCTGCTGCCATTTTTCTGCACCCCAGTTCATGTGTTTTCATGCATAGTTGAGTTGCTTGGCCTTGTTTCCACATTGGAGGTATGGCTTTTTGGCATCTACTGTACTCAGCATTGCCTGTTTCTTTGTGCTTCTTCAAAAGAGCTTGGAAAGCACATCTGGAAACCCCTGTCTGACTTGAAATTTCTGCCTGGGAGAGACCTTGCTGGTGCAGTATAACTACCTTGTGTCTTGTTGCTGTGCTCACTCTTACCAAACTGTTTTCAGCATCATCACCTTCTTAGCTGTGTTTGGCTGTTCCTCACCCAGTTTTATTCCTCCTACACAGCTGTTCCTGTTTCAGTTAATGATTGTGTTTCAACCCCCATATTAAATAGATGATCATTAGCACCTGTTTGGTATAATTGTTTAATCATACACCTGACTATATGCCTACAAAATCCCTGAATTTGTGCAAGTGTACCTAGAAGAACTGATGCTGTTTTGAAGGCAAAGGGTGGTCACACCAAATATTAATTTGACTTAGATTTTTCTTCTGTTCACTCACTATGCAGTTTGTTAATTGATAAAAAATAAACAAATAAATGTCTATTTTGAAAGCATTCGTACTCTACAGCATTTTTTCACACCTGCGTAAGACTTTTGCACAGTACTGTATATACATATATATATATATATATATGTGTATTTATGTATAATAGTGTTTTAAATGTTGAGTAAAACAAGGATACCCCACTGTCGTGAGATGCTTAAATTACAAGATATTAAACCTCAAACTATCACAAAGAGGTTGGATTTCACATTTCACGGAGAAAAGTCTAATACTCAGGTCTTTCACAGAATGCAATATAAATGTTTATGTGTACAGCAGGTGGTGCTGTTACAAGCAGTTTAATATACGTGAGGTGCACCTGTTACAACATTTTACCAGCACACCTCCCAGCAGTGACTGTACACTTGTCTTGCTTAGCAAGCAAAATCCTAGAATATATTTGGGTGGTGCTGTAACTAGAAGTTTAATAAATGTGGGCTGTAATAATGTTTCAGTGACACGTCTCCCAGCAGTCACTGTACGCTTGTCTCACTCAGCAGGAAAAATCACAAATCACAATTAAACTTACTGATCATTTATCATGTAACATATAAACAGAAAAAACAATATATTAAGTGAACAGTTAACAGTACAGAATTTATAATATGGACAATAGTAGTAGCATTACATAATTATATAAACTTGTAAATAAAACAGAACTCAGCACAATAAAACAGTATCCCTTGCCTCTGGAGACTGTATTGGCAGAAATTCTAAATATGCTCAAAATACTTTTGAAATCCTTTTTAGACAAGAGCAATGTAGAAAATTATGACAATTTTCATTGCAGGTAGTATATTGCTCTAGAGAGAAATGTGACTGTCTTTGGAGTTAGGAAGCAATTATTGATTTTAATCTCTTAACTGGAAATGGATTCCTTGGGCTTTTTTGCCATCCTCTGGATCAACAAAGGAGAACTTGATGGACTCATTACTTTTTTTCAACCAGATCAACTATGTAACTATGACTGAGGACTGAACAGCTCCCAAATGGTTGTTATCTTAAAGGAGCAGTAAACTTTTTTTAATGAAAACACTTATTTTACAGAGCATTTCCTGCTGAACAAAAACAAGGTCACTCCCGTCGCTGTCAGATGTCTGTGAGTGACTGTGAAATAAGGGATGGTGATACAATGTAACACTATCCATGCAGAACTGTGTTTTCTGTATTTAATAGACTAGAGGCAGTCTTTTCTGCCGCAGGGACAGTGTTACGCTGTATCATCCTTGAGGATAGGGGTGATTTTTATATCGGCACAACTGAATGCATGTGTTTTAAAATGTAAATGTTTTTATACTTTTCTACTACCACAATAAATGGTGGCAAATTAAAACAGCCCAGGGAGTAGATATTTTCCTTTACCTTAAAATTCGACCCAAGAAAAGAAAATTGGCTTTGAAAGGAGGAAGGTGAATAAGATTCTATTGATTTGAAAAGCCTTCAAACCCAGAGGCGGGTTAAAGGAGCAGGAAACTTTTTTTTATGTAAACACATATTTTACAGACCATTTCCTGCTGAATAAAACAAGGTAATTCCCATCGCCGTCAGATGTTTTATTCAAAATTTATAACAGTTCAAATAATCAGGAAGTGAATTTACAGTGTTTACTTCCTGATAGTTCTAACTGACAGGAAGTGACAGGCAGTTTCTATCACATTCTATGGAGAACTGTATGTCTCTGACTTTTCTGACTTTCCTCTCCATTAGAATCTAACAGGAAATCTAATTGGAATTTGACCACTAGAGGCACTGCTAATGTTAAAAACACATGGGGTTAAACTGTAATAACTCTGAAAATATAAATCTCTCGGCAGTGGGAGTACCCTTATTTTACTCAATAGGAAAATCCCTGCAATATATATATTTTTCATAAAAAAGTTAACTGCTCCTTTAAATAACAAGTTTTTATTCTTTGTTCATTTTATCGGACACTCTTATCACACCTCTTTATGTATCCTTGTACTTTTTCTTTGATAAATGAACCTGATGACAGTCACACTCCAAATACCCACTAGATTAAGAGTTAGTTTTTAAAACTGTGCTATCCCTTTTCCTAATGTCAGCCTTTTTCCCTAGTAAGAGGGGAACCCAATGAGATTGAGTAGTTGCCATGGCAACCCTCACAACTTTCACTCATATGGAGATGCTTGTCTCTGTTTCAGTAGTTGTAATGATTTCTGACCTTCCATATGGGTTATCATGACAATGGGTCTTCTGACCATCTGTTTGATTTTCAAAAGAATTGGCTGACATCAGGGAAAGGGTGGGGGGGTTAAAAACTAAGGGCTCGATCCAAATGTTGGAGACGGCTGTTTTTTCTGCCGATAGCATTTTTTCCAGCACAGTAAGTTATTCAAATGTCTGTGCTGTGAAAAAATACCAGCAAAAAAAGAGCACTTTATATGTTCCTGTTGCAGTTTATTGAAGGTTGGAAGATGCAACCACTGATACATCTATCACCTGAAATACAATCTAGCTCCTCCCACCCTCCCTCCATCCTCCCTCCTCCTCTTTCTCTCTTTCTCCCTCTCTGTACTTTCTTCTTCCTATCTCCCTTCCTTGGAGGCTGATGTAGTTAGATGAACTGGAGTGATTCTATTGGGTATTAATAACAATTCCCATTTTTTAAATTAGTATTTGACCCTTTGAATGTATTGGGTTAGAAGTTCCATTTAAAAGAATGGGAATCCTTATTTGTCCCCCCATGTATGTGTTAGCATCTCTCACACTTTCTTTTTCTCTCCTATACTTACTTTTTCTTTCTTTCTTTCTTTCTTTCTTTCTTTCTTTCTTTTTCTATATTTGTTTCCTTTTGTTTCTCTCTCTCTCTTTTTCTTTTCTTCTCTGTGTCGTTTTCTGTTTCACTTTCCCTAATTCTCTCTCTCCCTCTCTCTTTCTCTCTCTCTCCATGCCTCCCCTTCTCACATGTTATGTCCTTCCTTTGTTCTCTTTCCATTCCATACACTATGTAGCTCAGCAGCAGCTGGAAGACTTGTTGTTCACCTTCCCTGCTTTACATGTTTTAGGAATATATATAATGTGCAGCAGGGTATAAACATGCTAGTATTATCACTCTTTGTATGACCTTTAGTTTGTATAAATCTTGCTGAAGATGTTGGGAGTTGTAGTCCTCAAAAGATGGAGGGTCCCAGGTTAATCAAGCCATTACATATCCCTATACCTGTGCTTGTTACGGTTTATACAGAAATGTAGGAATGGTTGAAAACTTAAAAAGTGAAATGTGAAAAAAGCAGCACTTTTTTCTTCTGAAGGAATTCTCAACTTTTTCTTCTTTATTTCTGCCATGAATTCCAGTCTTGAGTAACTGCACTAGCCATGGAACTACTCATACTGACCCCAAGTCTTAACCCATGGTAGCCCCAGAACCATGAAAAACGGACCCCTTCCACCTTGTCTCACTGCATTAGCAGCCATCTGCCCTATCCCACTAAAGCCATAGAACCACACACATACTATACATCCAGCCTTGCCCAACTTTCTGGTCACTGGGATGGACAACATAAGGTGCATCAGCTGCTACCAGACTACAACTCCCAACATCCCATCCAATGACTGACAAGGAATGATGGGAGTTATAATCTGGCAGCCACTGGAGCCATAAAACCACACATACAGACCCCCAGCCCTGTCCTACTGCACTGGTAGCCATACAACCACACATATTGACCCCAAGCCTTGTCCTACTACACTAGCAGCAATAGAACTACACATGTTAACACCTTGACTTTTCTTACAGTAACTATAGATACACATTTGGCAGCCAGCTTTGACCCACTTCACTGGTAGCCATAGAACCACATATTTAACCCAGCTCAGAGCCCCAAACCCCTCATAGGAAATGGATTAGGGTTACTGAAAAAGCTGAAATCTTAGGGGTTTCTAGGTGTGGGAATGTTTGCAGAAAAAGTGTCAAGTTTATGGTTTTCTGCCAAATTCATGCAGGAAACAATGGGAGATTTTGTTCATCTCTACAAATAATATGAATATATTTACCATCATGGGGAAGGCTCTTTTACAGAAAAGCAAGCAAGGACTTTTGAATTCCTAATCAGCTCTACAGTAATTTGCACCTAGTGAGTAATGGCTAAATAGCCAGGCGAACAGATGGTATATTTTTCTGCTAATCTTTAGGAAACAGAATACAGTGTTTTATTGTACAGAAAATGTGTTTTAACAGGAGAATGTTAACATGAGTTTCTGCTTTAAAATAGTCCATTAGAAGAATAATCTCTAAAGGTCAATGATATACCTAAGGAAAATGAGATGCGATATTACATTCATTGCATTAATTATGCATTCTTTTTTGTCATCATTACAACATTCCTTTGATGCAACTGCAGAGCAGTAATAATAACCACCAGAATGCATTTCACTTGACATTTTCAGCCTAATATTGTATTTTTAGCATATTGAAAGACACAAGGTTGCTCTGTCATTGTTATGCAGAAGTAATACAGGAAAATCAATACAATATGAAAATGGGGTGCATTTCGTAATAACAAAGTTGTTTTGCTGTGACTTGGATTTGACAATCGCTAATTGCTATTATCAAATATAAAACTGACTTTACCACAGTCTGTCATCATTACAAAAGGCATCCAAATTTGTTATTAATTCTCATGACATAGGCATCTAGACTGAAAGTGTGTGTTCATTTATCATTAACTGATTGAGAGCGAGAGAAAGAGAGTTTGCATCACTATCAACTGCAAAAGATGTAGAGAGCTCTTATCCACTATCAATTGAAAGCCACAAAGAGGTCTCATTTACCATCAACTGTTAGGATGAAAGAGAGAGAGAGAAAGAGAGAGAAATAAAGAGCACATCCCCACTATCAACTGCAAGAGAAACAGAGAGTATTCACTCATCATCAGCTGGAAGAGAGACAGAAAGCTCTCATCTACCATCTACTACAAGGGAGGCACAGAGCACGTATTTACTGTCAATTGATAGGCGGACAGAGACAGAGAGCTTTCATCTGCCATCAAATGAAAGATAGAAAGAGAGCGCTCATGTAACATAGTAATTTAGGTTGAAAAAAGACTTGCGTCCATCTAGTTCAACCCTTTTCCTATTCCTGTTTACCATCGTTGATCCAAAAGAAGGCAAAAAAACCCCTCCATACAGCAATTTCAAATTGTGCCTTGAATGGGGGGAAAAAAATTCCTTCTTGATTCCAAATGGCGATCAGATTTCTCCTTGGATCAACAAGCACTAACTAAATATTAATCCCATTACTGACAAGAGGAACAGGGCGTAGTAAACATCAGATGCTAGGTAGACACAACATTCTCACCTGCCCTCAACTAGTAGGGAGACAGAGAGCACTCATGTACCATCAACTACTAGAGAGCATGGCTGAAGTGGGAAATTTATATTTGGGGAGGCTGATAAAACCCATCTTTCTCGTAATCTGAAACTTTATTAGATATATCAATGTTTCAATAGGAGTCACTCATGGCAAAAAATGTACATTGTGAGAAGTGAAGCCTTACACCGTGCTTTTTCTCATGTAGTACCTACCTGAGTGGTAATATGGCAATCTGGTTATTGACTTTGAATAATTTTTAACATTCAACCAATTTTGTAATGTCACAGAGCTTGCAGTTGAAATAGAGCTACACAGGTGATACCACAGAGCTTACAAATGAAATTGGACTACAATAGTGATATAATTGGGCATAAAATTAAAATATAGATACACTATTAATACACAGACGTTACAGCTGAAATGGCCTACATAAGTGATATAACAACACTTACAACTAAAATCGAAATGGAGCTACACTAGCGATTGGGGGTGGGCAAACGGTCTCGCTGTGTTCCCACGAGAAATTCCGTAAAAACAACTTTATTGTCCACTTTTCACGTGAAAATTCACTTTAAAACCAGAAATTAAAGTCTTTGCATTTTTCACCCATTGGTCAAAATTTGTAAAAAATTTTTCAATGGCTAGAAAGTTTCCGCCCATTGATTTACGTGTTTTTCGCCTTTTCGCTATAAAAACATGACATATTCCAGGAAGTAAAACACAACAGAAGCAGCTACAGAGAGAGTATTCCTTGTTCATCGGATCAAGACTTTGTGTTCCTGTTCCTGTTCTTGCTCCTGTTCCGTTCCTGTTCCAGCTCCTGTTTCCAGATGAGACTACCAATGGCTTCAGCCTAGTCTCCAGCAATGTGGTCAGTCTTGGCAGCCTACTATTCCTGATAGTAGCACTTGCTGGCTGTGACCATCTGCAGGAACGTCAGCCAAACCGGGTCAGGAACAGAAGCAGGAACGTCAGTCAAACCGGATCAGGAACGGAAGCAGGAATGTCAGCCAAACTGGATAAGGAACGGAGGCAGGAACCACTCTGGAGTGTATACTGGCTCTCTGGGTAGGTAATCTGACACTGGAACAGTAGAGGATTCAAGCAGGCCCCAGTAGACACAGGAATCCATAGGCAAGTGATCACTGACATAGAGACACCACGAAAAGGCAGTGAAAGGATGCAGGAACCCAGTCTATATAGGCAATACTGGGCGGACTAATCACTGGCAACCAATGGAGAGCCCCCACAGCTAACTGACAGAAAAAGCCAGCAATCATGGGCACCGTGATAAGCCCATAACATTCCTCTGGCCCTGGGAGTCCCCTTACCTTCACGACAGTGTCCAAGTGGAACATGATCCTGAATAAACCAGAACTTTTGGTGGAAAGCAGGAGCAGAAACAATAATTCCACCACCAGGAGTACAGATCAGCTACCTGTGCATGCTGCTACTGCTGCCAGTCTGCCTTCTTCAGGTCACCAAGAAATGGCAAGTGTGACATTAGGGGACACTCTGTCACATTGCTAGTCAACTCCTGCAACCAACAGTGAGATGTCTGCAATAGAGCAGCAGCACGTAGGGACTAGTGGTGGTGGTGATGATGATGCTGGTGAAGTTGGGGCAGAAGAGACATTTTAGCAGAAAATGTGAATGAATGGGAGACAGGGATGAGGATGGGTCTCACCACCACCACAGCCACCACCAGCACTGAGCTTTTGAAATGTGCAACTGCTCTAATTCGTGCTGCTGCTCAGTTGCAAGAGAGCAGGATGCTGAGGAGCAGGCTAGTGTGCCACAGACCACAGTGGACACAGTGGGAATTGGTTCAACAAGTGATGAAGGACTAGGACAGGTTCCACTTGCCAGCAGCAGCAATAATCCTGGTCCTAGTTGCAGTGGTGATTCTGAGGCAGCAGCAGCAAACATCATCCTCTGCCCCAGACAGTGAAGGGGAATCTGGAGGAGAAGAAGAAAGAGGCCATTCTTCTCATGCTGTTACCTATCCCCTGAAGTCATGGGTGTGGGACTCTTATTCTCTTGGGGCAGGCATAGTGCAGTCATCACCAATGGAACTGTGCACAATTTGTGACAAGTCAGTGAGACGGGGAAAGGAGGGAACGCACCTTGGCACAACCTTCCTGATAAAACACATGAAACACAGACACCAAGACATTTATGTCACACATGTTAAAGCCAAACACCCACCACAGAAATCGAGCTCCACTGTTGCTGTACCCCCTGAATCTCCAGAAAGGCAACAAGAGGTGAAGAGGAGATCAAAGAGGAGGAAGAATATAGAAACTCAGGCAGAGACAGGAAGTTCCATGACGAGAGAAACAACTAGCTCGCCATCATCTTCTTCCTATTGGGGTAACTACATCTTCTGCCAATCCACCTCATTCATCGTTACCTTCCCTGCCAAGTGATAGCCATTCTGTAGGAGTTAGGATGTGGCAGTTCGTGTCCACCCATTGCACACTGTGTGGTGCACCGACCACACATGGCAGTGTGGTGGAAGAGAATCGCAAGCAGGGCATCAAACGGCATATGAGATTCCATTCCGCAGAATATGCTAAGATGCTGTCAGGGAGAATTCATCATTACTGTCAGTAAGTTGTCATGTGTCCTTAGCAGGGTGTGGACAAGGGGTATAGTGACAGTGGCAGTACTTGGTTTTGGGTGTCATGGTATTTGGATACAGTTGTGCCCCCAGATGTTATTTACCACACACACTGTGCACATTGCAGTTGCTGATGAGACGCACATTTCCTGCTCTCAAGGGAAACATTTCTATTCTAATAACAACATCCACGATTTTGGAGGAGGGGCATGTGGAGAAAAAGTATTGGCCAACTTCTTTTCTCCACATATACTGGGGCTACTTATTGTGCTGCTACTGCCTCAGGTGCATCACTGAATCTAGTAGTGGCAAGTGGAACCTTCATTATCCATCACACATGTTACTGCTGTTGTTGATCCCATTCCCTTACAGCTGTGTAATCATCCTGTTGCTTAACCCCTTAACGATCCATGACGGTCCTGGACCATCATGGGTTGTTTTGCACGCTGCTGTCATTAATTCTCGGCTGAGACTGAACACTCCGGGACCAGAGCATTCAGTCTCAGCCACTTTCACAAGTGCCGGTTTATGGGATCACTGCATCAGTGATCCCATGTACCGGCATTGTGAAAGTGTGAATGAGGCAGTGTTCTACACTGCCTCTAGTGTCTCTTCTCAGACGTCTGTCCCTTGCTATCAGAGTAAGGGACAGAGAATCAGAGAGGAGACACCTAGTGGACAAATAAAATGCAGCAGCTTGGGGTATTAACCCCATTTTAAATAAGTTGGATAATTCTATAGCATTCAAATGGTTAAATGCCCAGTTTAAATAAATGAAATTGTTATTTGTCTCTCATGGTTTGAATGATTTGCTTGAGAGCTGCCCAATTCATCTTAGTACATCAGTAAGTGTCTGCACAGGGGCAGGTCCAGATGACCAGGTACAAGGAAAACAAGCAAGGAAGCTGGAGTCCAGAATTCAAAGTTTCAGGAGGCAGGCAAGGACTAGAACAGCAACCTTTGCTAGAAGCCAGAAGCAAGAGGTACAGTACAGGAATCCAAGGCAAGGTATCAAATCAGGAGACAAAGGCAGAGTCAAAACAATCCAACGTGAGGGCAGGCCACAAACAAGTAGAGTCCAAGGTCAAGCTAGAATATCTCTCACGAATAAAGCAAGGTCCAGCAACAAGCCAAGGCGAAAGCCAGTGTATCACACAATCAGGAAATAGTCAGGGTCCAGGAAGAAAGCAATAGTTTCTCTCATAATCAGGAACACAGAGTCTCATGACAGTCCAAAACGAGTGATCAATGAGAGCACAGGGAAGCTGTTTTAAGCAGCTGCTGAATAAGAATCAGGTGACATGCCTGGCCAATCAGGAGAGGTGAAAAGGTATAACCTCTAGTGATTAGGCTACAGAGCACAGGAGTTGTATATGCATGGACAAGTACAGAGACCAGGATAGGCTACTCCAATAACTGGATGGAATTGCTATGTTAAGCAGCTTGATGTCCACAGGTATGTAGCTGAACCACATTTATCTGTCCCTTGGATGGCAGCAGATAATTGTTTTAGCTACAGCATACACATATTGACTCTTAGCCTTGTCCCGCTGCACTGGTAGCCACAGAACCACACATACTGTTTTCCAGCCCTGTGCCATTGCACTATTAACCACATATGCTGACTCCCAGCCTTGTCTCATTGCATTAGTAGCCAAGGAACCAGACATAATGAACTCCAGGCTTTTACCACTGCACTGTTAACCATAGAAACACATACTGACTCCCAGCCTTGTCTCACTGCACTGGTAGTCTTGAAACCACACACACATACTGTTCCCCAACCTTGTCCAACATTAGCAATAGAACCACTCAAACTGACCAACTGTCACGCAAGGAAGGACAGACACAAAGATAAAATATAACCACCTTTATTTATTATAATGGCAATAATGGTAGAGCCCACACAGAACCCCAGACATATGCAAATAGGACCCAAGGTCCCTCTTGAGCTGCACACTGTGCTGTGCACTAGTCAAGATCTTGTGTGTCCAAGGAGGTTTATAAAGGAGCAGAAGGAGGCAGGACCCAATTAGGCCACAGAGAATAGGCCCATAAACAGGCATCCATGCTAGTGCCTGCTACCTGATGTCAGCAATGAGAAAGTGGCTGGAGGCCATGCCAGCCGGCGGCCATGCAGAGGTAGGAAGCACAGGAAGTCTTAGCCACTAAGGGAGACTGTGATACCAACAGCCTTTTCCCACTGCACTGGTAGAGATAGAACCATGCAGAGTGACCTCAGACTTGTCTCATGGTAACCATAGAACCACACATACTGACCCCCAGCTTTGTCCTACAGTAGCCATAGAACCACAAATATGACCTCTGAGTCACAGGTCCCCCAGCAGGATGACACGGGGATAGCTATAAACAAAGTTCTCAAGGCAGTTTTTGGGGATTAGTGAAAAGGCAGATATTTTATGAGGTTTCTATGCATGCTAATTTCCACAGAAAAAAACATCAAATTGCAGGTCTTCCATGAACCGTCCAATGTAAAAAAGGGGAACAGTTTTGCCCACCCTTACAACAGAGGACACACAATTCCCACAAGCTTGACTGGACAATTTAACCTGTTGAATGCTAGAGAGGTCCTGACTTGTATTTGCATTACTTAGAATGCATTGAAGACCTCTCCGCCATTTAATTGATTAAAACAAAAGACCTATGTAAATTAATGGAAATTTGAGGAATATTCATTTGTTCCCTATGGGGCTCTTGGTTTGCTCCAGAACCGCTCCAGTTCTTATTGAATCAGGCTCTGTTATTGTCATAAAAAAACCTACAGGAATTAGGCACATGGTTACGATGTAGTTTAACTGAAACTCATTTTATTCTCATTACCAACTTTGTCTGCTTTGACTTGACAGTCTCAGTGTATAATGACCCACTAACATCTGCTCTAGAATCCTGCAAAGCATATTCAACTACAACCAGGGCATACTAAACAAGCAAAGTGTCTCCAAAGGAGCTTTTGTTAG
Organism: Rhinophrynus dorsalis; assembly: GCA_037306005.1. Lineage (NCBI taxonomy): Eukaryota > Metazoa > Chordata > Amphibia > Anura > Rhinophrynidae > Rhinophrynus > Rhinophrynus dorsalis. The sequence goes on from CM074723.1 coordinate 461,031,178, forward strand.
GCAGACAAGATTTATGAAATACAAAGTAACATTCTATCCCAGTAGGGGATTCATGACAAATTTTCTCCTCCCACAATAGATAAATCCCACATATTGTTTTTTTATTCCCTTATTACATACCTTTAATTGTATACTGTGAAACTGAACTCACCTACCCACCTACCTTATAATCTGACTTGACCCATTTCCCTCACATCTCTTTAGACTTCTCTCCCACTTAATTCCAGCTCAGTCTAATTTATTCAGCCTCTTTCTGTTGAGTGGCATGTAGTACTACACATTCAAACATACTATAATCCTACAAACTGTAAAAATAAAACATTCTTGCCCCTGCCTCTTTTTAAACTCACTGATCTATCTCTCTACTTCCATTTACATCTAAACATCTCAAAAAAACTTTTTAGAACCAGTTGATTTTTCTCAACACTCACCTTACCCTGTAATCTAGTCTACACCTTTGATATTCCATAGACACAGCACTGCTAAAAGTAAGCAGGTAAGTATTCACAGCAAGTAAAAAATCAAGAGACACTTCTCCATACAAACAATCTTTGACCATTCTGATGATTTTGTACCTTCAGCTTACCCTGCAAATTGCTCCGTCTGTTTTTGCCACTTTGATATAACTTCCTTATCGCTTCCCAGGGCTAATTTTATAAAACAGAAAAAAAGCATCAGATCACCTTATTTTATAATGTGTCTTTGTCTCTTGGTGGCATTTTAATGGCAAGTGGGTTACTGGGTTATCAGCCTGGCACAACCTGGTGGAAAATTAGGACTGTCATATCTTCTTCCTGGTATCCATAAGGCTCTGGCTGAGGTTTTGTTATCAATTGTTTGTCTAGAATTCTTAACCTTTTGAGAAGTGGAGGGGGAAGGGGGCATTATACACCTATCTGGTCATCAAAAGGTTAAATTTACCTTTCCTTTCCTCATATCTCCTCTTTCTTCAGGTGTTGTTGCTCCAGCGGTCTCCCATGAATGTTCTAACAATGCTAAAATCTAAACATCTTAAAAACCTGTTGTATAATATTTCCACAGTGTTACAACATATGAAACATCATTCAATTTCAAAAACTTTGTCATTACATCAATCTCCAAAACCTGCTGTATTGGGGTCATCTGTGACCACACCACGTTGTTCATTTCCCATATCCAGTTACTAACAATCTCCTTCCTCTATGAAACATATCCAGAATATGATCATTGCACATAAGAGATGAATTCACTCCCTTATTTTATCACAGTGAAACTACTGCAGTCTCAATCTAATTGGCCATTCCAACTGCAGATTGTTGTTGCCAAGTTCATTAGCCTCCCTTACAATTCTTCTTCTATTTCACTCTGTCAATTCATATAGTGGCTTCTCATAGAATGCAGAGAATGTTCTGTACTATGACTTATTTACAAATTAATTCACAATTCTTCTCCCACCCTTTATCTCTACCTTAATATCCAAGTACTGAAAAGGAGTGAAGACTAAGAACACGGATGGGGCGCACATGAAATTGTAATTACAGAATACTTAATATATATGATAATGTATTAGGGTTATAGGGGAATCTAGATGTGGACCCCTTGCTTTCAGTTGCCTAGAGATAGCATCTGAATCTGTCTGATGAAGCCCAAGAATGACAAAATGTAAGTGCAGCGTTAGCTGCTTCTCTCATTCATAGAATTGCCTGATATTTCGTGGCTGGACTATCATTTCTGGCAGAATTAGTATGATGCGTACTTCAGGATATTTCTTCTCTATATGGGTTAAAAGAGATTGCAGTATACACCAAGGGCAGTTACATGTTAGACCTCCAGCTGTTGAAGCCTGTGACTTACATAATTCCCAATTAGCCATTGTCTGCTGCAGTTAACTGGAGGTTCAACAGCTGACTACTTTTTCTATAGACCATGCTACAGTATGTAGCAGGCTCATCCTCAGTATAGAATCTTCAACACACAATATGTGATTGAGATGAAGATCCAAATGTTGTCATCCTTTGAGTGTTGTGAATGATATTATTTGTGTACCTAAGATGTATAACATCTTGTTATCCACAGTGAGAGAGAAATAGATGTACCTTTATGTGGGTTGTGACAAGAAACATTTGACATTGATTCTGTTCAAAACTGTCAGTAGCCTGTAGGAGGCAACGTAGATTTGGAAATATTCCCAGATTATTATTCCAGTATCAGACTTCTTCCTTCTATAATGTATAGTTCTTTGTTTTTTTACTGCCTTAGTCTTAGTACGTTTGCTATTATATCATTTTATATCCTTTTCATTTAATTTAATTCTAGGTTTGTTTATGCATTTTAAATATTTTGTCCAGAACTGTATTTAACCCACTGGATGTACAATATTTTTTATACAATGCAGAATTTAACCATTTATTTTATTCTTTTTTTGTATTTTATATACAAAAATAACTTTGTCCATTGATTTATTAAAAGCTTTGGACAAAACAATGTTTCTTTTTGGAAACAAGATTGCTTGACAAAAGGATAGTATAACACAAAAAAATATATATAGTCAGATACCACCAGTTCAATAATAGAACATGATTGTACAAACCAGGCACACTTTGTAGACAGTTCCAATGAATTATTTCATTCTAAATGGTGCTATCTTGGCTCAGCTGAAGAGCCGCCCACCGGTCAAAGGACCAGGATGCACTTCTGTTCCATAGGGCGCTGACGTCAGGGAAAGGGGAGGGAGGGGGAAACTTTAAATGATACAAACTCGCAAACTATAACGTTTTGAGAGATGGGAAGTAGGTTATTCTACTTATATTGTTAATCTCTACAATTTTAGACATTTTTAAACACAAGTATTACTGTCAAATTTATATTATGGACTGATACTTAACTTGACAAAGTATTTTGTAAAGGATGATTTGTTTGATTTGTTGTTATAGGCCTTTGTAGGACTTAGACTTAAATTAGAGGCCCAAGCCCTGAAGAAACATTGATTTGTAGGACTTAAAGGGATAGTAATACTTCATTTTAACTTTATTTTATTTTGTAGGCATTAAAAAAACATGAAGAATGATATAAGTCTTATCTCTGAAACCTTTATGGTTTAAGAGATATTCACAAACAAAGTATCCCCCCCCTGTTCAACCAAATCAGAAGGGAGATGCCCAGGTGGACTGCAGAGAGGGACAATCTTCAATTAAGATAATGGAAAAAGCTGAAAAACTTATCAAGGGGGGAAGGGCTTTCATTGTTTTCATACAAAGAAAATTGTCCCCTTCTGTTAACTGTACTGTCATACAACCTGATCCACATCTGAGAAGAGATGTCTTACACTAGGTAAAAGGGGCGGGGAGGGGAACTTTGCTTGTGAATATCTCATAAACCATAAAGGTTTGAGCGATAAGACTTATATCATTCTTCATGTTTTTTTAATGCCTACAAAATAAAATAAAGTTAAAACGAAGTGTTACTATCCCTTTAAGCTTGTTTGGCACAAGCCCTAAGGAAGCACTGATTTGTATGATTTAGGCTTGTTGGAAACAAACCCCCTTTTTTTTCAAAACACAATCCCTGAGACAAAAAAAAATGCCTTACTAGCCTAATGCCAGCAGGTCATGTTGGCCAGTGGCCACTGTCAAATGTCCTCCTGAGTTGCATCTGCTGTTTGTACTGCTGCTGCTGGGTTGTTTAAGTAGCAGGATGATTAGGCAGATGAAAGGGAATGGGACCAACAATAGAAGTAACATGGAAGATGGATGATAAAGGTTCCACTTGCCATGACTGGCTCCAGTGATGCTCCTGAGGCAGTAGCAGCACAATAAGTAGCCCCCAGTCTATGTGGAGAAAAAAAGAAGTTGGGCAATAAATCTTTGACACCTGCCCGTCTCCAAAATCATGGGTGCATTGTTATTAGAATATATATTTTTCCCTTGAGAACAGGAACTGTGGCTTCCATCAGCAACTGCAATGTGCACAGCGTGTGTGTGGTAAATAACATCTGGGGGCACCGCTGTATCCAAACACCATAACACCCGAATCCAAATACAGCTGCTGTCACTGTACCCCTTTTTCAGACCCCGCTAAGGACACATGATAACTTGCTGACAGTTTAATAGTAATGTCAGAGACATTGCCGTGATGGAGAGGAAATGGTTAATTTTTCTTTTAAACCAAATTCTCTAGAAATCTGTTTTTAATATGTGTTTAAATTAGCTCATTCTTCTTGACAAAAGAGGCCAGATGGGAATTAAAAATATCTAGGTGACTTTTATGATTATTATTATCCAGTTGGAGACAAAAAGTCTAAGACAAAGATATTCTCCCATGTGGGAAAGTCTGCTAGGGTAACAAATTGATATCCAATGGAATAACTTTTGACATTTTTTTAACTAATGACAGTAACCAGAACACCTTATTATCTATTGATAGTAATTATTATCAAGGTGAATTTTAGTGTGGAGTAACAGCGACCTCTTTAGAGTACATAGTGTTATTACCAGTGTTTTCAGGAGTTCCCAAACATTAAGATAATTTTATTCTGATGTCACTGCATAATGAGATGGCTCTTTAACCAATCAGAGCAGATTTTGATAAGAGTAAATTCACATTATAAATATGCAAGCTTAGAGAGAAAAGGGCCTTCCTCTTGGGTCTTGGCTGGTTTTTCCTTTCCTGTGGTTCCTGGCTGACCGATAAGAAGATCCTAAGAAACACTTGGACTGGTAACTATATATTTTCTTATTTAAATTTTGCAAAATTTCAGAATCATAGGCATATTTCTTCTATATTTGAAGAAACCTAATTTCCTTATAATTTGTCTTAATTGGACTGGCCAACCATTTGGGATCAATTATAATAAGCTATATTAGCTATAGAAATTCTGAAATTAAGCAGAATTCTTTTAATATTGGTAAATTGTAATATTTTGCCAGATAATAGTAAAATAGGTTATAGCAGTGAGAGATATAGATCATTGTTATATACTGGTTAATATAATTCTTTATATTTCTAGAATAATATATTGTGTTTCTGGAAAGGTTATAATAACTATTATTTGATCTGGGGAAATCTTTGAATTCATTTATTAACCCTTTAACTGCTATTTGTCTATTTACTTTGAGGTGTTTTTTTGGATTTCTTTGTGTTGGTTTTGGATCTAAACTTTTGTACAGTGAAAAGTTTTTAAACATCTCAGTAAACAAAAGAAGTAGCCATCTTGGTTGTGGCATCCTATATTTTACTATTGATTTAACCCTTGGAGTAACCTATAGGTTTTACATAGGAATGCTTTAGTCATATTTGTGATATATGTTGCACAAAGTTTAATATACTGTCTATACATATATTATTGGATTGATTCCAAGTATATTCTTGGTATAATCTATTATTGACTATATTAATTGCAATTTATATGTTTTATACAGAAGGTATACAATATTTGAAATCAGTACATAATTAAATTATAGTGATCTATATATGGGATTTTATTCAATTTAGTCTCTAAATTTGATTATTATATATGGTATAAGGGAATTGTCAGAGGACCTGGCTTAATATTAAAGCTTATTCACTTGGCAATATACCTTAAACCTCAATTAACATAGTTTATACAGCTTCTGGGGCAGAAGTATTCATATATGCTGCTGCCAACTGTATTTTAATAATGGTAAGGATCAATTATCCTTTTTTATGATGTTGAATTCAATTATTGTTATCTAATACCTCTGAATATACCTATGTGTGGTTAACCCTTTAGTTGCTGGTAATCCTAATGGTGATAATTGTGGTTTGAGTTACTATATATCTATTGTAATTGCTGATCACTCATTTATATCGTTGTTTACACTTTATATATAGTATATTGTATTTAATAAATTATATATATTTTTGCACAAATATGATTATTTTAATCAATTCTTTACTGTGAAGTAACGTGTCAATACCTAATATAGAGTAAAGTTCTCAAAACTATTTAATATTGTCATTTATCTATTTATGTGAAGATATCCAACCTGATTGGTTATCTTGTTTTAACCCTTTGGATACCTTCAACATAATTGCTTTGACAGTAATGATCCCTGCCAGAATCCCTGCTAGAATCCTAGCATATTTTGCAGGATGGAATCTTCTCAGATGCCACCTGATGACCTGGTATCGATTCTCCTCCACCACACTGGCATGTGTGGTCAGTGAAGCACACAGTGTGCAATGGGTGGAGATGAATTGCCATATCCTAACATTAACAGAGTGGCTATCATTTTGCGGGGGAGGTAATGATGAAAGAGGTCAATTGGCAGGAGATGTACTTGTTACACTAGAGGAAGAAGGTGATGTTGATGGTGAGCTAGTTGTTTCGCTCGTCATGGAACATCCAGTCTCTGTCTGGGTTTCTTTATTCTTCATCGTCTTTGATCTCCACCTTTCTGGAGAGTCAGGGGGTACAGTAACAGTGGTGCTAGATTTCTGTAATGGGTGTCATGGTGTCTGTGTTTCATGTTTCTCAGCAGCAGCACAAATTAAAGCAGTTGCAATTTCCGCAAATTCCAAAAGCTGATTGATAGTGGTGGTAGCGATGTCCATCCTCATCCCTGTCTCCCATTCCTTCTCACTTTCTGATAAAAAGGCCATCAATGTCTCTTCCACCCCAGTTTCTCCAGCACCACCACCACCACCACCACTAGTCCCTACATGCTGCTGCTCTATTACAGGCATCTCACTGATGCTTGGAGGAGGTGACGAGCAATGTGACAGAGGGTCCCCTGCTGTCACACTTGGTAGAGTATTGGTGGCAGCAGGTTCAGCATGGGCAGCAGGTACAACACTAGTGGCAGCACATCTGGCAGCAGGTACAACCCTTGTGGCTGCAGGTACAGCAATGGTGGCACTGGCAGCAGGGGCAGCACATCTGGCAGCAGGTACAGGCAGCTGACCTGTCCTACTCTCACTAGTACTATCCTTTTCTCCCTCCCTTCCCATTAAATTCCCCAAGATCCATTGGGGTGATTTAGGGGGACTGGACAGCATTGGTCTAGTACTGCTAGTCACTTCTTCCTCCTCCTCAGTGGACACATAAGGGTCCTTCCAGCTCCTCCACTGATTATTTTTCACCTTGCCCATAGTTATAGCAGTCACTATGAGCCTCTCCTGCCTAAATTTTTGCAAAATATTACAGCAGAACAGCACAACACTCTATCTCGCTCTGTAGCTGCTTCTATTGTGTCTGCCTTCCGTGAAAATGTCAAGTTTTTATAGCGGAAGTGCAAAAACAAAGTAAATCAATGGGCAGAAACTTTATAGCCACTAAAAAAAATTTTGGCCAATGTGCGAAAAATGCAAAAATTTTAACCACTAGTTTTAAAGCATATTTTCCTGTGAAAAAGCGGATAACAACGTAGTTTTTGTGAAATTTCCTGCGGGAACACAGCGACAACTTTCGCCCATCCCTATAGATAGGACAGGATTTCATTGGTAGTGTAGGAGGACAATGCATTGCTGAGCAGTGTCAGAGATGTAGAGGTAAGGCAGGAAATCAGTGCTAGGAGAGGAGGACAATGTATTGCTGAGCAGCAACATATAATGCTTACTTTGTTAGTCATTGTTACCCTTGCCTCCGGGAGAAGCTGCAACAAACACTTACAGGATCTGTGTTCAGGTCCTGCCTAGATTCTTACTCTTCTAAGAATATTTAACCCTTTTATTGCCAGAGGAGTACATAATGTATTGCAAAGCAACACGTTATATAACCCGCTAGCACTCAAAGGGATAGAAAACGAGTTCCTCCATGGGCTTCTCCTCCAACGAGCTGTTGCAATGAGTTCCAGAGACAAAGCTGCTTATTTCTGTTGGCTTCTGTGATGACACAATCACCAGAATAGGCAATGAGGCTGCCACTGGCAGTGTCATCTCTTCTAGATGGAGGGACAAGCAGCTTGGGGTTGACCTGCACAATAATAGCTAAAACCATTAAAGGTGGCTGTAGTGGCACTAAACTAGTGTATAACAGAGCTTTTTTTGCATGTCATTACCCTTTAAATCATTCTTTTGACATTTTTAAAACAGAACAACTTTATTCCCATTTGTTGAAAAGACTAGAATCTTTAGTGTTTAAAGGGATAGTAATGTTTCATAAAAAACAGCTCCAATTAATCTTCATAGTATTTGGGCCATGGAGAGTGTTATTTCAGTACTGTCAGAGCTGTAGTTCAAGAGTAACTGAATGATAAAGTATCCCCCTCCTGCCCCTTTTACTGATGTAACACTGCTCACCTCAGAGCAGCAAGACTGTCCGGATGGATCACAGAGAAGGACAATCTTCAGTGATCATAAGGAAAAACCTGAAAAACCTGTCAAGGAGGGCAGGATTTTCCTTATGATCACAGTAAGAAGATTGTCCCTTGCTGTGACCTGTCCGGTCAAGAGACCATATTTTACATCTGAGGGGAGGCAGCTTACACTAGGTAAAAGGGGTGGGAGGGGGATACTTTATTATTCAATTACTCTTGAACTACAATTAGGAGTGTATTTAAATAACCCCCTCCTGGACTAAATTCTATGAAGATTAATTGGAGCTGCTTTTATTTTGAAAAATTACTGTCCCTTTAAAATGTGTTATTCCAAACAGTATAGCACAACATCCCGAACAAGCAGCTTCACGAGCGGTTTCAGTACAATAGACCATATCTACACAGTGCAAACATTTATAGAGCAACATAATGCATACAACTTTACATTATGCACATGTTTCATTGACTACAAAAAGGCCTCTGACTCAGTGAAGAAACAAGTAACAATTGATACCCTGATCAGCCAAGGAATAGATAGAACTTACATAAATATCCTACAACCAATATATGAAAATGCAACTGCATCAATAAATGTCAACAACGATAAAGTCCATATCAACATAGAAAAAGGCATCCGGCATGGAGACACAATCTCCCCAAAACTATTTTCTGCTTGAGTGGAAGAAATTTTCTGCAAACTAAATTTGGGCAAAAAGGACTTAAGATTATTGGAGACTACCTACATACCCAGTGGCGTAACTAGAAGACACCGGGCCCTGGTGCAGAAATTGCCTTGGGCCAGGCGGCCCCCCATCTTCACATTGCCCCATGTCTATTTCCTACCTCCATCACCCGCTCCCGCGCGGTTCTCAGTAATGCAGAGCGCTGGGAGATTATGTCATCTCCCAGCGCTCTGCATTACTAGAGCGCCTGGAGATCAGCTAAGCTGCTGCGGGCACTGGCTGTGCGCGAGTGGCGATGGGTTCGCAGGGGGAGGCCGGGCTCCTGAAGTGATGGGCCCGGTCGCAGGTGCAACCCCTATTGTTATGCCACTGTAAATACCTACCTCACTTATGTTTTGCAGATGATATCATACTCTTTGCCAGCAGTCTAGAAGAACCTCAAAAACACATTGAAGATGTACAGGAAAGCAAAAATTTAGGTCTGAAGATGAATATCAACAAAATGCAAGCCTTATTTAACAAATTTACCATACGGATCAAAATCACAGTAGATGGACAAGAACTATAAGAAGTGGGCAAGTATGTTTACCTTAGACAGGAAATGTCAACAGATGGAAAAAACCTGAAGATAATTGAGAGATGAGTAAAACTGGGATGGCAAGCATTGGAAAAACTTAGTAGTACTGTCTTTAAGACAACTTTGGCACTCTGTACACATGAAAGGTTTCTGACTGTTGTGTCCTTCCTATTCTTACGCATGGCAAGGAAACATGGACACAATGCCAAAGCCATACAAGAACTTAAGGTTACGCAGAGTAGTATCTAGCATCATTATAAACATAACAGAAAGAGACAAAATATGTGTGCATGGATTAATCAGCAAACAAAGGTCTATGACTTATTTGAAAGAGTAAGTCGCCTGAAATGGAAATGGGCAGTCCACATAACAAGAAGATCTGATTATAGATGGATCAAATTAATTTTGTTGGTACACAGTGCAAACAAATAGTACAAGACTGAAGTTATTGGAAGCTTGCTGAGGAGGCCTTCATCCTGCAGTGGATCAACAACAGCTGAAGATGATGATGATACATATATTAAAATATAGATTTTTTATCTGCTGAGATATGCATATTTCCAGAGTTATTACAGTTTAAACTAATGTTAACAATGCTCTCTAATGGTCAGATTCCAATTACTTATTATGTTACGTTCTATTTTAGAGGAAAGTCACTGACAAACAGTTCTCCACAGTATGTGATAGAAACGTCTGAGTTAGTGTTGAGCGAGCGTGCTCGGCCGATGCTCGGATCGGCTCGAGCATCGCTCTGCTCGGCACATAGCGGTACTCGTACGAGTACCGCCATGTGCTCGCCCGACATGTTCGGGTGAAGAGGATCTGTGCCGGAAGAGGCACAGATCCGAAGACGCTCCGCTGGACCACCAGGGAATGGAGGTACGGGGGCATTGCGGAGATGAAGGGGGCATTGCGGAGATGAAGGGGGACATTGTGGAAGAGGGGCATAGACTCTATGCCCCTCTTCCACAATGTCCCCCTTCATCTCCGCTATGCCCGTCTTCCACAATGTGCCCCTTCATCTCCGCTATGCCCCTCTTCCACAATGTCCCCCTTCATCTCCTATGCCATAGAGGAGATGAAGGGGGACATTGTGGAAGAGGGGCATAGCGGAGATGAAGGGGGACATTGTGGAAGAGGGGCATAGACTCTATGCCCCTCTTCCACAATGTCCCCCTTCATCTCCGCTATGCCCCTCTTCCACAATGTCCCCCTTCATCTCCGCTATGGCATAGGAGATGAAGGGGGACATTGTGGAAGAGGGGCATAGCGGAGATGAAGGGGGACATTGACCAGGCACCCTCCGCTCATCAGAGCAGGGGGTGCCTGGTTTAATGCTCGAGTGCTCCCATTCATTTGAATGGGGCTCGGGTGCTCGGCCGAGCACTCGAGCATCAGGGGGTGCTCGGTCAGAGCACCCGAGCACCCGAGCATCGGGGTGCTCGCTCATCCCTAGTCTGAGTCACTTCAAGTCAGAACTCTCAGGAAGTAAACATACAGTAAATTCACTTCCTGATTATATGAATATTAGTTTAAAAGCCCGTGTACATGGGCTACAGTGCCACCCAGCAGCCTCAGCTGGTGCCCGGAGCCTCTCTGCTCAGCAAGCAGTCCCAGGATGGTGCGCAGAGAGGACTTCCTCCCCACTCCGTATCAGCCACGGTGTGTTCAGGCAGTATGTACTGAGCATGACGGCTTCTGACAAACATCCTAGCGTTTTATTATACAGGATTTGAATAAAACAACTGATTGTGGTTGGAGTTCCCTTGTTTTACTCAGCAGGAAGAGCTCTTTAACATATATGTTTTCATAGAAAAAAGTTTGTTGTACCTTTACATGGGGCTTCTTAACACTTCTAATGCTAGCAAGGTCCCTGAGTTGCAGAACAAGGGGTTTAAAGCCCTAGAGGTAAAAGAGTTAAACGACCCATTTAAAACAATGGGACATTTGGTAATTTTTGTATTGTAGGGTGCAGCAAGTTTGCTCCTGAACTACTCTAGTGTATCTTAGTGTATCTTAGTACATCAGCCTCTTTAAGATGTGTATTGCTAAGTAGAACATTTCAAGTTCAAGACCAGAGAGGAGCCAAACTCGTACAAGTTGATGAACTTGGTAAAGTTCCCATTTTTATCAGCAAAAAAATATGGAGAAGACAAGAAGCCATTAAATTCTTGCTTATGGGGCACTATTAACTCAACCTTAGCACATTCTCATATGAAATCTATAGATATAAAAATTAAATCAATTAAAAGTATTATGTAACCTCATTAGAATTAGTGTTCTCTTAAAAAAGTACATGTGGTCAAAATCATATCACCATTTTTTAAGTTTTATGGCAATTTTTTTTATTACTGACTTTTACGACAGAGAGCCATAGGTAGAAAGACAGGGGGGCATTTATGAAGCAAACCAGTTGCACCGTAAAGTGCATATAAAAATTCCAATTCAATTAAATGGGTCCCTTTGAATAGTGGTGGCCCCCCATTAAATCAATAAGTATCTGGGAAATTATTATTTGTACTTTATGACAGTTAATTTGCTCTACTTGTATCTTAAAGGGTTAGTAATACTTCGTTTTATATTTATTTTGTTTTGTAGGCATTAAAAAAACATGAAGAACGATATAAGTCTTATCTCTCAAACCTTTATGGTTTAAGAGATATTCACAAACAAAGTATCCCCCCCCGTTCAGCCAGATCAGAAGGGAGGTGCCCAGGTAGACTGCAGAGAGGGACAATCTTCAATTAAGATAAGGGAAAAAGCTGTAAAACTTGTCAAGGGGGGAAGGGCTTTCATTCTTTTCATACAAAGAAGATTGTTCCCTGCTGTTATCTGTCTGGTCTTACAACCAGATTCACATCTGAGAAGAGATGGCTTACACTAGGTAAAAGGGGCGGGAGGGGAAACTTTGCTTGTGAATATCTCTTAAACCATAAAGGTTTGAGACTAGTGATGAGCGAGCACCCCAATGCTTGGGTGTTCGGGTGCTCTGACCGAGCACCCCCTGAGGCTCGAGTGCTCGGCCGAACACCCGAGCCCCATTGAAGTCAATGGGAGGACTCGAGCATTACACCAGGCACCCCCTGCTCTGATGAGGGGAGGGTGCCTGGTCCATAGGAAAAGGTCAGAAAATTATGGAAACACCACAGAAATGGTTCAGGGACAGCATAGGGAGGATGTCTGGATGCATCTTGGACTCCAACATCGCTGCTGGGAACGATCTTTCGCCCGTAGTACGCCATTTTTACAGACTGACCATAAAACACACAAAAAGGAAAATAAAAACGACTTTAGGCGAAAAATTGTTACCAAACAATATTTGCTGCATATTTACTTGTATATTATCTGCAAATTATCCCAAAAATTTCCTTGATTTTCTGAACTGAGGCCATGATTAAGAGAGAAACGTGCGCAGAGGCAAATTCTCCCAAAAATTTCCTTGATTTTCTGAAGTGAGGCCATGATTAAGAGGGAAACGTGCGCAGAGGCAAATTCTCCCAAAAATTTCCTTGATTTTATTGAACTGAGGCCATGATTAAGAGGGAAACGTGCGCTGAGCTGACCATCTAAAACATTATGGGTGAGGGTCTGCTGCAGAGCTGACCATCCTAAACATTATATGTGAAGGCCCGCTAGTGAGCTGACGCTATAAAACATTATATGAGAGGGCCCGTTAGAGAGCTGACCCAATAAAACATTATATGAGAAGGCCCGCTGGTGAGCTGACCTATATAAAAATTGTCAAACAGGGCCCGCTGGTGAGCTGGCCCTATATAAAAATTATATCACAGGGCCCGCTGGTGAGCTGGCCCTATATAAAAATTATAGCACATGGCATATGGAAGAGGAGGAGGAGGATGAGAAGATTAAGAGTCAACCATATACCCGTTTTTTGGGTGGAAGGGGTGAATGGGAATACAGAGTATTCCCATCATTGTAAATAACATATATAAAGTGAGTTTATGTTCCCCCGGGGCTTTCCTCCAGTGGAGTGGAGAAGTCAGGGGAAATCCAGGCCTTGTTCATTTTTATAAGTGTCAACCTATCAGCATTGTCGGTGGAAAGGCGGATACGCTTATCTGTTATGATGCCACCAGCAGCACTAAATACCCGCTCAGACAGAACGCTGGCGGCAGGGCAGGCCAGCACCTCCAAGGCGTAGAGTGCCAGTTCATACCACGTGTCCAGCTTGGACACCCAGTAGTTGTAAGGCACAGAGGGATCATTGAGGACGCTGACACGGTCTGCTACGTACTCCTTCACCATCTTCCAAAACTTTTCCCTCCTTGTGACACTAGGCTGCGCATCAGGGTGAGGGTGCTGGCGGGGTGTCATGAAGGTGTCCCACGCCTTGGAGAGTGTTGCCCTGCCTTTCTCGGAACTGCTGTGTGCTCCCCTTTTCTCCCCTTCTCGGTTGGCCAAGGTAGCACGTACTCTGCCGCCAGCGTTGTCAGATGGAAAATTTTGGAGCAATTTTTCGACAAGAACCTTCTGGTATTGCAACATTTTGCTTGTCCTCTCCACCGGAGGAATGAGAGATGAGAAATTCTCTTTGTAGCGGGGGTCCAGAAGGGTGAACACCCAGTAATCCGTGTTGTCTAAAATGCGTACAACGCGTGGGTCACGGGAAAGGCAGCCTAACATAAAGTCAGCCATGTGTGCCAGAGTACCAACAGTCAAGATTTCGCTGTCCTCACCAGGAGGATGACTCTCAATATCCTCATCCTCTTCCTCCTCTTCTGCCCACCCACGCTGAAGAGATGGAACTAAAGTTCCATGGCTACCCTCTGTAGCGGAGGCAACCGTGTCTTCCTCCTCCTCCTCCTCCTCCTCCTCCGCCTCCTCCAATTGTCGCTGAGAAGACGAAGTGAGGGTGCTCTGGCTATCACCTTGTGTAAGCTCTTCCTCCCCCATTTCCACCTCTTCCACATGCAAAGCGTCGGTTTTAATTGTGAGCAGCGAGCGTTTCAGTAGACACAGAAGTGGGATGGTTACACTGATAATAGCGTTATCGCCGCTCACCATCTGTGTCGATTCCTCAAAATTGCGTAAAACCTCGCAGAGGTCTGACATCCATTCCCACTCCTCACTTCTGATTACAGGAAGTTGAACGGAGAGGCGACGACCGTGTAACAGCTGGTACTCCACTACTGCCCTCTGCTGCTCACAAAGCCGGGCCAACATGTGGAAGGTGGAGTTCCAGCGCGTGCTCACGTCACACAGCAGCCGGTGAGCTGGCAATTGTAAGCGCTGCTGCAGCTTCAACAGGCCGGCTGAAGCTGTTGATGACTTACGGAAATGTGCACACACGCGGCGCACCTTGGTCAAGAGATCATGCACATTGGGGTAGGTTTTTAGAAATCGCTGCACCACTAAATTAAATACATGCGCTAGGCATGGTACGTGTGTGAGCTTGCCGAGCTCCAAAGCCGCCACCAAGTTACGCCCATTATCACACACAACCATGCCTGCTTGCAGGTTGAGTGGCGAGAGCCACTGCTCGGTCTGGTGACTAATCCCCTGCAACAGCTCTGAGGCCGTGTGCTGTTTGTCCCCAAGGCAGATCAGCTTCAGCACGGCCTGTTGACGCTTCCCCACTGCAGTGCTACACTGCTTCCAGCTACTGGCTGATGGGGGAGTGGCGCTGTGTGTAGAGAATTCGGAGGTGGAAACGGAGGAGGAGGAGCCAATAACGTAGGTGCTGGTGGAAACCCTGATGGAGGTAGGGCCCGCAATCCTCGGCGTGGGTAGCACCCGTGCCATCCCAGGGTCCGAGTCGCTCCCAGCCTCCACGACATTCACCCAGTGTGCCGTCAGGGAAATGTAGCATCCCTGGCCACAAGCACTTGTCCATGTGTCAGTCGTTAAGTGGACCTTCCCAGTAACTGCGTTGGTCAGGGCACGGGTGATGTTACGGGACACATGGTGGTGTAATGCAGGGATGGCACACCGGGAAAAGTAGTGGCGGCTGGGGACCGCGTACCGAGGGACAGCTGCTGCCATCAGGCTGCGGAAGGACTCAGTGTCCACAAGCCTAAATGGCAGCATTTCGATGGCCAGTAATTTTGAAAGGTGTGAGGTTAGTGCTATGGCCTGTGGGTGGGTGGCTGGGTACTTTCTCTTGCGCTCAAATGCCTGGGGTAACGACATTTGGACGCTGTGCTGGGACAGGGAAGTGGATGTGGTCGCTGATGGTGCTTCAGATGCTACAGGTGCAGGGCGGGAGGTATGCGGGACTGCGCCTTCGACAGGCGATTGGCCGGCACCGAAAACAGGGGAAGAGGAGGCAGTGGTGTGGCCTGCAGACACAGATGGGCGATCCAGGCGTTCCTCCCACTTACTACGGTGCTTGGATGCCATGTGTCGGATCATGCTGGTGGTGGTGAGGTTTCTAGTGTTCATGCCTCGGCTCATTCTGGTGTGGCACAGGTTGCAAACTACAATTCTTTTGTCGTCCGCACTTTCCTTAAAAAAACGCCATACCGCGGAACACCTACCCCTTGGCAAGGTAGATTTACGCAAGGGGGTGCTCCGTGGAACATTTGCGGGCCGGTTTGGTGCGGTCCACCTTCTTTCTGTAGCCACACCACTGCCTCTTCCAGCCTGTTGCGGTGCTGCAGATGGCTCACCCTCAGGACTGCTGTCATCGCTCGGCTCTACACCTTCCCAGGTGGGGTCAGTCACCTCATCGTCCACCAAGTCCTCCTCCACTTCCTCACTCTGATCATCCTCCTCAAGTCTTGATCCCACCACATACTCAGTCATTGACAACTGTATAACATTCTCCTCAACAAGGTCTTGAGACGGAAATAGTGGTTGATTTAATGGCAACTGTGTCTCATCATCATCATCATCATCCACTACTTCCTTTGACCTTAAATGCCGTTCACATCTGTCATCTTCTTGTGATTGGGTAGCCTCTAGAGGTTGTGAATCAGGGCACAAGATGTCATGTTCCTCTGCAAGCGTGCTTGGAGAGAGGGTCAAATGAAGGATTGGTGATGAGACGAGCTCCTCACTATATCCCAGTGTGGGATCACTTCTTTGACCAGACCGTGTATGGTGGGAGGAAGGATGATCAGAGTGAGGATTATGTTGACCAGACTCTTGGCTACTGAGAGTGGACTTGGTGGAAGACAGGGTGGTGCTTAACCGACTGGAAGCAGTATCAGCTGTCATCCAACCGACCACCTGTTCGCAGTGGTCGGACCTCGAGAGTGATGTCCTGCGACGCCCTGTAAAATTACACATGAAGCTAGGTATGGTGGATGTCTTTCTTTCTTGTGCTCTGGCACCAGGCACAGTTTCTCCGCGTCCTGACCCGCGCCCTGAACTTTCAGGATCACGTCCACTTCCCCGTCCCTTTTTACCCGCCTTCTTCATCTTACACAGAATATGTGACTTTAATATTTGAGTTTGAAAACTTAACAGTATTTCTTATTATTCTGCAACTCTGCACAGTACACAGAATAGGCTGCTAAACGGCGGTGAAACACACTGAATGGAATATGTGACTTTAATATTTGAGTTTGAAAACTTAACAGTATTTCTTATTATTCTGCAACTCTGCACAGTACACAGAATAGGCTGCTAAACGGCGGTGAAACACACTGAATGGAATATGTGACTTTAATATTTGAGTTTGAAAACTTAACAGTATTTCTTATTATTCTGCAACTCTGCACAGTACACAGAATAGGCTGCTAAACGGCGGTGAAACACACTGAATGGAATATGTGACTTTAATATTTGAGTTTGAAAACTTAACAGTATTTCTTATTATTCTGCAACTGTACAGAGTACACAGAATAGGCTGCTAAACGGCGGTGAAACACACTGAATGGAATATGTGACTTTAATATTTGAGTTTGAAAACTTAACAGTATTTCTTATTATTCTGCAACTGTACAGAGTACACAGAATAGGCTGCTAAACGGCAGTGAAACACACTGAATGGAATATGTGACTTTAATATTTGAGTTTGAAAACTTAACAGTATTTCTTATTATTCTGCAACTGTACAGAGTACACAGAATAGGCTGCTAAACGGCGGTGAAACACACTGAATGGAATATGTGACTTTAATATTTGAGTTTGAAAACTTAACAGTATTTCTTATTATTCTGCAACTGTACAGAGTACACAGAATAGGCTGCTAAACGGCGGTGAAACACACTGAATGGAATATGTGACTTTAATATTTGAGTTTGAAAACTTAACAGTATTTCTTATTATTCTGCAACTGTACAGAGTACACAGAATAGGCTGCTAAACGGCGGTGAAACACACTGAATGGAATATGTGACTTTAATATTTGAGTTTGAAAACTTAACAGTATTTCTTATTATTCTGCAACTGTACAGAGTACACAGAATAGGCTGCTAAACGGCGGTGAAACACACTGAATGGAATATGTGACTTTAATATTTGAGTTTGAAAACTTAACAGTATTTCTTATTATTCTGCAACTGTACAGAGTACACAGAATAGGCTGCTAAACGGCGGTGAAACACACTGAATGGAATATGTGACTTTAATATTTGAGTTTGAAAACTTAACAGTATTTCTTATTATTCTGCAACTCTGCACAGTACACAGAATAGGCTGCTAAACGGCGGTGAAACACACTGAATGGAATATGTGACTTTGATATTTTAGTTTGAAGACTTAACAGTATTTCTTCCTATTCTGCAACTCTGCACAGTACACAGAATAGGCTGCTAAACTGCGGCGAAACACACTGAATGGAATATGTGACTTTAATATTTGAGTTTGAAAACTTAACAGTATTTCTTATTATTCTGCAACTCTGCACAGTACACAGAATAGGCTGCTAAACGGCGGTGAAACACACTGAATGGAATATGTGACTTTGATATTTTAGTTTGAAGACTTAACAGTATTTCTTCCTATTCTGCAACTCTGCACAGTACACAGAATAGGCTGCTAAACTGCGGCGAAGCACACTGAATGGAATATGTGACTTTGATATTTTAGTTTGAAGACTTAACAGTATTTCTTCCTATTCTGCAACTCTGCACAGTACACAGAATGTGCTGCTAAACTGCGGCGACGCACACTGAATGGAATATGTGACTTTGATATTTTAGTTTGAAGACTTAACAGAATGTGCTCTAATCTGCAACTTTGCACACTAAACAGAATGTGCTCTAATCTGCAACTTTGCACACTAAACAGAATGTGCTCTAATCTGCAACTTTGCACACTAAACAGAATGTGCTCTAATCTGCAACTGTGCACACTAAACAGAATGTGCTCTAATCTGCAACTTTTCACACTAAACAGAATATTTTTTTTTTTTTTTTTTTTTTGTTTTTTTCCCCCCACACAAAATAACCTGCTGCCCCCACACACAGTAGTCCTAAAAAGGACTTTTGGTTCTTTTTTTTCACAATTTTTTTTTTCCTCCCTACACTGCCTTTCCCTTCCTATCCTCAGCTCTCCCTGGCTCAGACTGAGCCGAACTCGATGGTCAGGTGCTATACAGCACCCGACCACGGGTTCTGGCCAGCCAATCAGTGTAATGCCAGCAGCCAACATGGCTGCTGGCATTACACCGATGTCAGAGCCTCCCTGCACGTTTATTGGCTGCGCAGCAGCCGCAAAACGTGCGGGGAGGAGACCCGAACATGGCGGGTGAGCACATGCGGTACTCGTACGAGTACCGCCATGTGCCGAGCAGAGCGATGCTCGAGCCGACCCGAGCATCGGCCGAGCATGCTCGCTCAACACTATTTGAGACATAAGACTTATATCATTCTTCATGTTTTTTTAATGCCTACAAAATAAAATAAATTTAAAACGAAGTATTACTATCCCTTTAAATACATGTAGATGTGCCTTAATTCATATGACCCCTTGTTCCATGGGGAGGAAATAGACATTCCCATTAAATTAGAAGGGGCTTTAAAATCCTATAACCCTTTGAATTCCATAAGGGTATCCAGAGGCGTAACTAGAAGCCCCTGGTCCCTGGTGCAGAAATTGCCATGGGCCCCCCCGAACACATTGAACCCCATCTCCACATTGACCCTCCATTGCCACCAAACTCCACATTGCTCCCCCATTGCCCCCAATCTCCACATTGTTCACTCAAAGCCCCAGTCTCCACATTGCTTCCCCATTGTCTCCAATCTCCACATTGCCTTCATGCTCCTACCTCCCTGGTGGTCCAGCAGCGTGGCAGGAGAGGTCTGTGCCTCCTTCAGCACAGACCTCTCTACAGCTTGAGCTCCTGCATGTTGTCTCTTCAGTAATGCAGAGAGACGGGAGATGATGTAATCTCCCGGCCCTCTGCATTACTAGAGTATGGAAGAGGTCGCTCAGCTTCTAGAGGTCTGTGTCGAAGAAGGCACAGACCTCACTTAGTTGTGGGTGGCAGGGTTCACAAGGGGCGGCCGGGCCCCTGAAGTGATGGGCCCGGTCACAGGTGCGACCCCCATTGTTAGGCCACTGTGGGTGTCTAATGCATTGCAAATCAATGCATTCGATACCCCTCTGGCACTCAAATGGTTAATGATAGCGAGACCTCCATTGCATTTCTTCAATGGAAATTTGGAGATTTTTTTTTATATTCCTTAAACTGCAGTTGGTTTACCCCTGAATTCTCAATTTCTTCTTAGCACATCTCCTTCACTTGTGTATAACTGATATAATATTGTTTAGCCTTACGTGATTCTCTTGTCATTGCTTCATCATCATCATTATCATCATCAACAGGACCTTTTCCAGAAAAATACATGAGACGGCCTTCCATACTCTCTCAGGCTCCACTCCAACATTCTAACTTTCATATATTAAGTATCAATTAACATAACCATAAGAACTTGAAGGGGTAACAAAGAAAACAAAACTTGGAAGACTTGCTTTACATTGATAGAGGACAGTTCCACTCCCTTATCAGACTTTCAACTGAAACCATAGAACCACTGATTGTCATGTGATGTGGTCAGACAAATCACATACATTTTTAAGCCTAAAATCCTTAAAAGTATCTCAATTTTACTTGAAAATGCTCTCTCTTGTCTACCCCCCCCCCCACACACACACATACACATCATTGTTTGGTCCTATTCTGGGAACAAATAATAATTTGCCTTATCTCCAGCTCACTTACCTCCCACCCCCACACACACACCAACATTGGCATCAGTTTGCTCAGTGGTTTGATACTACTACTATGGATGAGTGAAATGATTTTGTAGGTTAGGAATTTATTTGAAACGTTGTTTCCCAAGTAATGAAACACCTCTTTCAAAACAGATGTTTCAGTTTGCAGAAAAAGGGATTATTCAATATCTGCTGAAAAAATCAGCAGGTTGCTTAGCTTCAGATGCCCATCAAACAGGTTCTTCTGGGTCATATTCTTCTTCAGTGGGTTAGTAGGCAGGAAGGACTACTGGCCAATTCTCTCCCTCTCTAATGCTGTCACTGTGCCTTATTTTGGCCAGCGCTATTCGGTCGGGCGCGGGGTTCTGGACTGATGCTCCTGCATCACTGGCTGAGTCCCTCTTTGCCTGCGGCCTCCTTGCGTATGGTGCTTTGTTACTGGCATCATTGATCAGGCACTTTCCTGGACACCAATTACAGGCCCAGCCTGGGGGACCTAAATGGTCCTGCCTTCTCCTACTCCTTTATAAACCTCTCGTGGAATGTATATCATTACCGTTACATTGTTGTTCAGTGCATTTCTAGTTCCTGTTGTTCCTGTATCCTGTGTATGACCCGGCTTGTCTGACTATCCATTCTGGTGCTGACCTGTGGCTCTGTCTGACCATTCTAACTGTGCGCTCCTTTGGCTATAGACATCCAATGTGGTGCAGACCTGTGGCTCTGGCTGACTACCCGCTCCGTGTATGACCCTGGCTTGTCTGACTATCCAACCTGGTGCTGATCTGGGGATCTGTCCAACTATCCTCCCAGTGTTGCCTATTATTATTGGACATCCTATCTGGTACAGACCTGTGGCTCTGGCTGACTATCCACTCTGTGTATGACCCTGGCTTGTCTGACTATCCTAACTGGTGCTGACCGTTGGCTCTGTCTGTTCGCTCCGCTGTGTTACCCGTTACCCACAGACACCCATCCTGGTGCAGACCTGGGGCTCTGGCAGTCTCCGGCCTTGCTGACTGCAGGTGTGAGTCAGTAATCTCCACTGTTGCGATCCTTTATCGGAGATGATCTCTCCCCAGCTGACCGCAGGAGTGGGTCAGTGTTCTCCATTGTAGCTACCTAGCGGCAGACTTCGGGTCATATCTAGTTCTCTACTCACTACCACTGAGACTACCAGTTGGCTCTGGCCTAGTCTCCAGCAGTTGTGGTTGATCCATTGACAGACTCCTATTTCTGATAGAGTATCTGGCCTTTTCCGTCACCCTCTGCTTATTCTCATTATTCTAGCTATTTGCATTGCTACCTTTTATTCTAATAAAGGTGATTTTAACTATACCGTCTGACTCCTTGTCTTCTTTGCAAACCGTAACAAATGCTTTGTCTAACTATTTACCCTCACTCTGTCTCAACCCTTTCCCCCACTCTGTCTCTCACATTCTTGCTCTCTGCCCTTCTCTATATTTCCTCTTGATGTCTCTCTCTCTCGTCATTTTCCCATGGACCAGGATTCTCTCTCTCTTCTGTGCTCCCCCCTATCTGCCATGCTCTGCAGTGTTTCCTGAACACACTCTTGTTCTCTCCAGCACTTCCCCTTCTCTCTAGGGGGCTTCCTGTTTTCCCTTTGTCCATCTCTCCCCCTCTTGCTCTCCATATGCAAATTGTTGCAAAGCATTTGGGATAGATTCAAAGTTTTTTCTGTGTCTTTTGAATTTATTAGCAAAATAAATCACTGATGATTCATTGATCTCTAAATGCTACCTACCTTCCTCTAACATGTCACTTGTTGACCTACGTCTAAATTATAAGCATGTTCTTCTCTCCATTTGTATTAGCCTGCACATGTTTATCACGTGAAGAAAAAAACTGATACTATATGAATAAAAGAGTGTTGGGTTGTCCTGGTTTATGTATTCTCCATTGTGTTTCCTTGAAGGGATAGTAATGTCAGAAAATAAATGTACATCCGAACGTTCAATGTAACTTTTTTATAATGAATAGTATGTTCTGAAAATCCTTTACTTTCATATTTTGCTTGAAAATCCAAGTAAAATTTCCCCCTCCTGCCCCTTTTCAGCACATCATGCTGACTTCCTTCAGATCAGAAAGCCGGTCACTTGGCCGGATGGATCGCAAAAAGGGACAATATTGTGCATGTCAGTGTAAGGAAAACACTACACCCCTTGAAAAAGGAGGGCAGGCTTTTCCTTATGCTGACACAATATTGTCCTTTTTGCAATCCTTCCGGACCGGCTTACTGATCTGAGAGAAGTCAGTATGACGTACTGAAAAGGGTAAGGAACAGTGGCGTAACTATAGGGATCGCAGGGGTCGCACCTGCTACTGGGCCTGTGCACTCCAGAGTCCTGGCCTCCCCCTGCGATCCCTCTGCCTGGCACCCGCAATCTCCCGCCAGTGCTCTAGTAATGCAGAGCGCTGGGAGATGACATCATCTCCCAGTACTTTGCATTACTAAGAGGACCGCGCAGGAGCTCCAGGTAGGAGATGGGGGCATTGTGGAGGGGGCCACTGTGGTGGGAGGGGGGCACATGGCACTTCTTGTACCAGGACCCAGAGGCTTCTAGTTACGCCTCTGGTAAGGAGGAGGCAAGGAACTTATAATTGGATTTTCAAGCCAAATATGAAGGTAAAGGATTTTCAGAACGTAGTGTTCATTATAGACAATTACATTGAACAATAGGATGTACATTTATTTGTTGATGTTAATTTCTGTTTAAGTTAGGGGCAATTTTAAATTTCAGCCCCATACTTAATGACTTTGTGTTAAAGCCCATGAGCTTTTAAACGGTGAGATTAAAGTGAGGTGCAAAATCTCTACTCACAGTGAACATTCCATATACAACCACTTACAATGATTTTAGGTCAGTTATTTTGACACTTATTGGAAACAGAGATGTACCGTTCTTAATCTGCTAATTATTTTACTGTGAATCCCACAGGTTTTCTGAACACTGCAGAGTTCCTTTCTGTTTTATCTATTAGATTTTGCAATGAGAGGTAATGATTTTCAGTCAGTCAACTGACAGTTGCCTTTCGTTTTTGAATGCTCAGAAGTATTTCAGACCACATTCAATGCCAATTAAATAAGCAGTAAACTGTTCTTTTATGAAAAAGTATCTTATGAAGCATGTCATATTGAGAAGACCCACTGTGGGAGAATACAAATACAAAAGTTATTACACATCAAACTTTTTTAAATCAAACTATTGGCAACAGCTCCAACTGGTGTCTAAAAGGAACATATATTAAAAAAATGCACTCTGTGGGAGATTTTGAGTCATAGACTATGGTACAGAGATGTACCATACTTAATCTACTTATTGTCTTACTGTGAAACCCAGAGATTTTTCTGAACCCTGGAGAATTCGTCCCTGTTTTAGATTTTGCAACATGGTTTTCAATCGGTCAACAGACAGTTGCTTTCCCTTGTATTTTTGATGCGTGAGAAGTGTTTGGTACTGTGTATTTCAGACCAAATTCAAATGATGATTAAATAATCAGTAATATGTTTTTTTATGGAATGTACCATATGGGACATGTCCTACTGAGCAGTCATACTGCTAGAAGATGCATAATTGAAAAGTTATTACACATTGATTTTTTTTTAATTTATACTATTGGTAAAAACTCCAAGTTTGTCTAATAGGCATAATTAAAAAAAAAAAAAAAAATAAACTCTATGGGAGAATCTAAGTCAGAGACTATGACTCTCCATATTAAGTGATAGCAACAGCACCACCTGGTTACCACAGTAGAAAATTGCAGATTAATGCAAAAATATAACGTTCATCTATCTTAACATTTGGCTGGAAACTCTCCCAGCAGTGGGAGAACCATTATTTTACTGTACAGCCCTATAATATACATTTTCATAAAAAAAAAGTATACTGTTCCTTAACCATTTCAGCGCTAGAGTGGTCTCAGACAAATTGCAGTGGAATGAACTGGATACAGATAGCATAGAAAGAGTGCTACAATGCTGTAGATCAATGGGGACATCAATGATGCAATAAAGTAGATGAAGAATCAATCAAGGGACTCTCCATTGCATAAAAGAAGGTATACGGTGGTCGACCCTCACAGGTTCTCCAGACATGTTTGTGCTTGCACATAATGAAGGGTTGGGCGGCACTCCGAATCAAAAGCTGAGAGAATAGTTGACTTGGTAAAAACAGAGCTTTTTTCCTGAGTTAAAATCACTAAGACGGCAAAGGTAGGACAAAACAACACATACACTGCAGCATAACCCAGAAGGTGCAGCCCAGTGGTTCATTTGTAATGAGTTGGTACTTTGGTACTCAAAGGGTTACCCCCTTAAAGGAGCAGTAAACTTTTTTACTTCCTGTTGAGTAACATAAGGCTACTCCCACTGCTAATAGATGCATATTTCCAGCACTATTACAGTTTAAAGCCATGTTTTTTAATAAGTTATTCTGTTAGATACTAAAGGAGATGAAAATCAGTGATATACAGTTCTCTACAGAATGTGATAGAAACTGCCTGTCACTTCGGTTATAAATGTTGAATAAAACAACTGACAGTGGTGGGAGTGACCTTGTTTTACTCAGCAGAAAAAGCTCTGTAACATATATGTAACATACATATATCGCTGTCAGGACCATCACCGCTGTCCTGGCATGTCATGTATTTTTTACTCAAGTCGCTCCTGTGGGAGCACTGTGAGTAGTCCAGGGGTCTGAAATTGACTGCTCCAAGACCAGGGCGGTCACTATCAGACGTCCATTTGACACACCAGCACATGTGATCAATTACGTGTGCCAGCATGCTGAACGTCCTCAATCTGGTCCTTAAAGGGAAATGAACCTTAGGACCGATGGTCCTGGATGTTAGCAACTACTATATAACATTGCAAAGCAATACATAAGATGTGTCTATAACATCCAAAAGGTTGAACTCTATGAAGTGACATAATTGATACATTTATAGCATATACAGTGTATAAAATTCTGAAGGTACTCCTAACGCAGATGTCAATTATTAACGAAAGCTTGAATTCATTTGAATAATAGTCCGTAGAATTTCAAAGCCAAATTGAAAACTATATTCTTGTACTTCTCAATATAGGATATGCTAATCAAAGCACCTGAGTCTGAGAAATTGAATATAATCAAAAGACTGATGTGTGTAACTCAATTCTACCGACAAGTCTTAAATGAAGGTTATACCTTTTGATAGCTCTTAAGAGAGAAATATATTTGACATTAGCAATGTCATTCTACATATTATTTTGACTCCCATTGACACATTATGACCAGGCCAATAGAGAAATGACATAACTCATACATACTTTTTTGGAAAATCTAAGTCTTCATTTTCTTTACAGCCTCAGTTCATTAATGGTGAGGATTTGCACTGATATCATCTCTGTAAATGGCTGAGAGATTTCCAGATCTTTGAAATGAGCTGCAGAACTATCAAGCATCTATGGCAGGGGTTGTTAACCCTTTAAGACACAGACAGGTGTGCAACACATTGCAAATCAATGCGTTGCACACTTGCCTGGTCCTTAAAGGGTTAATCTTTGAACCTCCAGCAGCTGGAGACTACAAAACCTATTATTCTCAACCAGCCACTTGGCTGTTTGGGGATTATGAGGTTATAGTTATCAACAGCCATAGACTGAGCACTTCCAATCTAATGAATAAAGGATTTCCCAACAGGTTAGATAGTATTTTTAATGCCTTCATTACTATGCTATTGTCTTTTTGTTTATTTACATCAGGAGTGGGTAGTTATATATATTTAAATAAACAAATTAGTAGTGATGAGCGAGCACCCCGATGCTCGGGTGCTCTGACCGAGCACCCCCTGAGGCTCGAGTGCTCGGCCGAGCACCCGAGCCCCATTGAATACAATGGGGCGACACGAGCATTACACCAGGCACCCCCTGCTCTGATGAGGGGAGGGTGCCTGGTCAATGCCCCCCTTCATCTCCGCTATGTCCCCCTTCATCTCCGCAATGTCCCCCTTCATCTCCTCTATGCCCCTCTTCCACAATGTCCCCCTTCATCTCCGCAATGTCCCCCTTCATCTCCGCAATGTCCCCCTTCATCTCCTCTATGCCCCTCTTCCACAATGTCCCCCTTCATCTCCGCTATGCCCCTCTTCCACAATGTCCCCCTTCATCTCCGCTATGCCCCTCTTCCACAATGTCCCCCTTCATCTCCGCTATGCCCCTCTTCCACAATGTCCCCCTTCATCTCCGCTATGCCCCTCTTCCACAATGTCCCCCTTCATCTCCGCAATGCCCCCTTCATCTCCGCAATGCCCCCGTACCTCCAGTCCCTGGTGGTCCAGCGGAGCGTCTTCTGATCTGTGCCTCCTCCGGCACAGATCCCCGCCACCCGAACATGGCGGGCGAGCACATGGCGGTACTCGACGAGTACCGCCATGTGCCGAGCAGAGCGATGCTCGAGCCGATCCGAGCATCGGCCGAGCACGCTCGCTCAACACTACAAATTAGCAAAAAAAACACTAGAATACACACTGGATAAGGATAAGTGAAATGCTACGGGTTTTTCCTCCAGACAATTTTTTCAGAAAATACATATGGGGAGATTCACTAACCGGTGATAAGGAAGTGGTGAAGTGGAGATAACTTCTCTAGTGATATCACTTCTCCAGTTCCTATGTTATTCTATAGAGCCTATGCACTAAGATCTCCAAAGTTGAAGAAATCTTAAAGGGATAGTAATACTTAAATTTGTTTAAAAAATATGTTGTAGGGTTTATCCCCCTGAGTAAAACAAGAGTACTCCCAGTGCTGAAAGGTGTTCCATTCAAAAGTAATTCATTTTCAAAGTTGAATTTTTTAGGTGCAATATCACAGTGGCCTGAAATTGTACAGTGGCGCTGTTGCTACATGATCCTATGGACAGCTCTGGTCCCAGGACCATAAATCTCCATAGGATGGTGTAGCAACAGCGCCACTGTACAATTTCAGGCCACTGTGATATTGCACCTAAAAAATTCAACTTTGAAAACTAATAACTTTTGAATGAAACACCTTTCAGCAGTGGGAGTGCTCTTGTTTTACTCAGGGGGATAAACCCTACAACATATTTTTTTAAAAATTTTAAGTATTACTATCCCTTTAATGCATAGGCTCCATAGAATAACACGGGAACTGGAGAAGTGATAAACTGGAGATACCATATTCATTTTTTTACCTCTTTATCACCACTTGGTGAATCTCCCCCATAAAGTGACGATTTTCCAAAGGAAATTCTTGCACATTGAAAATACATAAAATGTCCCCCTTTTCATTACTACTAATGAATCTGTTGTGAGAACTTTGCTGTTTTGCACATATGTGTTTTATGACTGTAAAAATGCACAACCCAATATTATAAAAATGTAAAAAATGGGAAAAAGTTTAAAAACCACAATTTTTGTGGGTATTCCTGTAAAAAGCGGGGAGTGCTGTTTTGGACATATTTCACTTTTGAGATGAAAAATGTTGCCTCTCCCTAAACCTGAGTATAATGTCAAATAAGTAGATGAGACTTCATCTAACTTTCATATCTGCTGGCAGGGGGGGGGGGGGGTTCACTAGGTGTTGATAAAGAGGTGATAAAGTAGAGTTAACTTTTCCAGTTTATCTGTTATTTTATAGAGCCTATGCACTAAGATCTCCAAAAGATGAAGAAATCTTAGTTCATTGGCTCCATAGAATAAAATAGGACTTGGAGAAGTGATATCACTGGAGAAGTTATGTCTACTTTATTACCGCTTAGTGAACCCCCCCAGTCCCCCGGTGTGTGACATGAACACAGGCGAATTGGTGCTAGGTAACTATCACAGTTCCCGTGATCTCGCTGTCACTCTATGCTGTGGTGCGCTCCCATTGGAGGAGCTTGTTTAGCCCCCCCAGTGTGACCTTCATATACCAGGTCGCTGGCACCTGTCAGGTTAACACTTGCTGAGCTTGTTGCCTCCATTACCGAGCCTGTCCGCTAACACTTGCAGAGCATTTGTGGCCTCCGTTAACTGTGCATCCATCTTACACCTTACGAGCACAGGGTAGCAGTTTGTCACACCGCGTGGTGCTATTGGGTGATACCGTTCAGCTCTTGCAGTGTTTGTGACTCCGATAACACACCGGAAGGGTGCTATTGGCTCTGGTCTAGTGTTGAACGAGCACCCCGATGCTCGGGTGCTCTGACCGAGCACCCCCTGAGGCTCGAGTGCTCGGCCGAGCACCCGAGCCCCATTCAAATGAATGGGGCGACACGAGCATTACACCAGGCACCCCCTGCTCTGATGAGGGGAGGGTGCCTGGTCAATGCCCCCCTTCATCTCCGCTATGCCCCCTTCATCTTTGCATGCCCCCTTCATCTCCGCAATGTCCCCCTTCATCTCCGCAATGTCCCCCTTCATCTCCGCTATGCCCCTCTTCCACAATGTCCCCCTTCATCTCCGCTATGCCCCTCTTCCACAATGTCCCCCTTCATCTCCGCTATGCCCCTCTTCCACAATGTCCCCCTTCATCTCCTCTATGGCATAGAGGAGATGAAGGGGGACATTGTGGAAGAGGGGCATAGCGGAGATGAAGGGGGACATTGTGGAAGAGGGGCATAGCGGAGATGAAGGGGGACATTGTGGAAGAGGGCATAGCGGAGATGAAGGGGGACATTGTGGAAGAGGGGCATAGAGTCTATGCCCCTCTTCCACAATGTCCCCCTTCATCTCCGCAATGCCCCCTTCATCTCCGCAATGCCCCCGTACCTCCAGTCCCTGGTGGTCCAGCGGAGCGTCTTCTGATCTGTGCCTCTTCCGGCACAGATCCCCGCCACCCGAACATGGCGGGAGAGCACATGGCGGTACTCGACGAGTACCGCCATGTGCCGAGCAGAGCGATGCTCGAGCCGATCCGAGCATCGGCCGAGCACGCTCGCTCAACACTACTCTGGTCCCATTCAGCTCTCGCAGTGTTTGTGACTCCGTTACTGCACCGGTAGGGTGCTTTTGGCTCCAGTTCCAGTCAGCTCTTGCAGTAGTGTTGGGTATCTCGTTTATCGCCTGTCCTTGGAGTGTTTCAGCTCTGCCTCACTGCTAAGGTGCTTCCCACCTCGCACCACAGCCTCTTGCTGCTCTTACCATCTACTGGGCGTTGTCTAAACTCACCACAACAGAGACTGATTACTGGCACTGGACTTTAACCCCTGTGCTACTACTGTTTCTTTGTATATGCCAGTATTGCTCCTAATCCATACTGTGCCTGCTAAGACATCAATTATCTATATCCAATTACGTGTCATTACCTATTTTAGCCCTTAGGGGGCAGTGTTCCTTGTTTCTCTCAAGAAAACTGTGTTTTATTCTAACCTCTGGTCTGAGTGTCTTACAAAACTGTTACAGTAACCAGGACACTTGACGCATAACATAAGCAAAGGTACTCAGTTGTTGATATGTCTATGCTATCCAGCTCATGTGGTAGATGCCTGTTGAAAGCACCAGACCCAAAGTGTGTACAAAAGCAAATTAATTCTAAAAAGAAAGAATAGAAAGGAAAAAAAATGCATGCTCAAGCAGAATTAAAAAGAAAATAACCCAATATTATAAGAGATCACTAAGGCAGTCATTGAGTTTAATATAGTGGTACACAAGTCATTCCTAAAGGGATCAAAAGGTGATGAAATTCCATTATGAAGGAATACAAACTGAAGATCACATTAATGTTGGTTAATAGAAATACAAGCCCATCCTGGTTCACTACTTCCACTAGTGTACTAAGAACATAACTGATGCCAATATATGTAATAAATAATAAATTGTAATCCACAGAGGAGGATCCCCATAAACATCGGGGAAACAAACGTCCCTCAAAGAAACAAATAAATAACCTGGAGGTTGTATATTATATTTATATAACATATAACATATATAACAGTGTGGTGCTCACTGTTATACTTAATTATAATCTTATTAGTAAATCTCATATATGTACACATACTGTAACTAAAAACATGCAGAGAAACATGTATAGTGTTCTCACGAAAAAATCCATGAAAACCACACTGTTGTCTGCTTTTTCACTGGAAAATCCACTTTAAAACACCAGCGATTAAAATCTTCAGATTTTTCGCCCATTGGCCATAATTCTTCGTCTTTTTTTTAATGGTAGAAAGTTTTATGCCCATAAATATTCAGGGAGACATGTATAGTGGCTAGGGGTGGGCGAAAGGTCTTGGTGTATTACCACAAAAAAACCAGCGAAAACCACGTTGTCTGCTTTTTTACTGGACAATCCATTTTAAAAACAGAGATTAAAATCTTTGTATTTTTCACCCATTGGCCAAAATTCTTCGCCATTTTTTAAATGGCTAGCAAGATTTATACCCATTTATTTGTGTTTTTTGCCTATAAAAACGTGACATATTTGCGGAAGTGAAACACAACAGAAGCAGCTACAGAGAGAGGTAGACGTGCTGTGCTGTTCTGCTGTGATCTTTTTGGAAAACTGAGGCAGGAGAGGCTCATAGTGACTGCTATCACTATGAGAAAGTTTAAAATTAAAAAAAGAGGAACTGGAAGGACCCTTATGTGCCCACTGAGTCTCAGGAGGAGGAGGAAGTGAGCACTACAGAACCAATGCTGTCCAGTCCTACTAAATCACCCTGAGGGATCTTTGGGAAATTAATGTCAAGGAAGGAAGAAAACAGTAGTAGTGAGAGCAAGACAGGTCAGCTACCTGTGCCTGCTGCCAGATGTGCCGCCCTTGATGCTACCATTGCTGTACCTGCTGTCAGATGTGCTGCCCCTGCTACCACCATTGCTCTGCCTGCTGTCAGACATGCTGCCGCTGCTACCACTAGTGCTGTGCCTTCTGCCAGTGCTGAACCTGTTTCCACCAGTGCTGTGTCTGCTGCCTGTACTGAACCTGCTTCAACCAGTGCAGTGTCTGCTCCCAGTACCGAACCTGCTTCCACCAGTGCAGTGTCTGCTTCCAGAACTGAACCTGCTTCCACCAGTGTTGTGTCTGCTGCCAGTACTGAAACGGTTTCCACCAGTGCTGTGTCTGCTGCCAGTACTGAACCTGCTTCCACCAGTGCTGTGTCTGCTGCCAGTACTGAACCTGCTGCCACCAGTGCTGTGTCTGTTGTCAGATGTGCTGCCCCTGCTTCCACTAGTGTTGTGCCTGCTGCCAATGTTGAACCTGCTTCCACCAGTGCTGTGTCTGCTGCCAGTAGTGAACCTGTTTCTACTTGTGCTGTGTCTGCTGCCAGTGCGGAACCTGCTGCCATCGGTGCTGAATCTGTTGCCAGTTTATCTTGTAATACTCAGGAGGGAGGAAGGAGAAATTGACACCACATGTGACAGCAGGGGACCCTAAGTCACATTTGCCATCCCCAAAAAGTCCCACCAGTGATAAGTAAGAATGTCCAGCAGCTGGTTAGTGTTAGTAGTGAAGAAGGCGGTAATCATAATATTACTAGTGACTGTGAGGAGGAAGATTCAGGGGCTGAACTTGATGTGCATGGTGTTAGTAGTAATAGCAGAAATGGTGAAGCAGCCAGTGGGACTAGTGTTAGGGGAGTGGTAGGGGAAGCATTTGAGAGCATTCAGACTAGCGGTCAAGGGAACTCACAACATTCCTCTGACCCTGGGAGCCCCCTTCCCTTCACGACATTGTCCAGGTGGAGCAAGATCCTGAAGAAGCCAGAACTGGTGGTAGATAGCTGGTGCAGCAATAAAACCACTACCACCAGGAACACAGATCAGCCTCTTATGTCTGCTGCTACTCCTGTCAGTCTGCTTTCTTCACTTCACCAAGAAATGGCAAGTGTGACATTTAGGGGCCCTCTGTCACATTGCTCATCACCTCCTCCAAAGAGCAGTGAGATGTCTGTAATAGAGCAGCAGCAGCATATAGTGTCACGTTTTTTAAAGACTCTCAGACGTAAGGTTTGGTAAAAACATAACTTTATTGAAAAGTTAAGGCAATCCCCATAGGGAAACATACATAACAATACAACAATAATAGTCCATACAATAGGTTCTACCGGTCTTGCCTAAAATACCGTGCAAGACAACCCAAGTGACAGTAGCAATAACAGGCTCTACCAGCCTTGCCTATACCGGGTAAGGCAACCGTGAGATGACATATACTGGTTCTACCGGCCTTACCAATACCGGGCAAGGCAGTCCAAAGGAGTACTGAGTGTAGGCTCTACCGGCCCTGCCAATACCGGGTAAGGCAACCTTAAAGATGGTAATGTACAAGGGTCTACCGACCTTACCAATACCGGGCAGGGCAGCCTGAGGAACACTGTAGTAGGGTCTACCGGCCCTGCCAATACCGGGTAAGGCAACCTTAAGGATGGTAACGACAAAGGTTCTACCGGCCTTACCAATACCGGGCAGGGCAGCCTGAGCGAGTAGACCAGCTGTCAGATGACTATGACAGCAGAGAGGAATAGGAACAAAGGTCTTGCTCAGCAGAAGTCTATTGCCGGGGAAAAGCAGACGACTGCATAGGAGTGGACAGCGACCTAGCCTCAGTACTGGATAGATCAGGAGCAAACCAACGTCCGCACGTTGGGACCAACAATAAATATCTCCACCAGCTTAATGGAGTAAACCAGCGTCCGCACGCTGGAACCAACAGAGTATCGCCACAAGGTTAATGGAGTAAACCAGCGTCCGCACGCTGGGACCAACAGAGTATTGCCACCAGGTTTAATGGAGTAAACCAGCGTCCTCACGCTGGAACCAACAGTAAGTGTCACCACCAGGTTTAATGGAGTAAACCAGCGTCCGCACGCTGGAATCAACAGTGTATATCGCAACCAGGTTTAATGGAGTAAACCAGCGTCCTCACGCTGGAACCAACCGTGTATATCGCAACCAGGTTTAATGGAGTAAACCAGTGTCCTCATGCTGGAACCAACAGTGTATATCGCAACCAGGTTTAATGGAGTAAACCAGCGTCCTCATGCTGGAACCAACAGCAAGTGTCGCCACCAGGTTTATGGAGTAAACCAGCGTCCGCACGCTGGAACCAACAATGTATAAGCAGCAGCGAAAAGAACAATGTCGCCAGAGCGACGGGGATAGAGGAGGAGCCCTACACGCCAACGGGGAGTCCACCGGGGCGAAACTGATGCACTGACAGATGACTGGAACTGCCGGAACTGCCGGTGCAGAGCGAACCAGCTGGAGAAGCGGCAGGCCGGAGACACAGGAACTCAGTAAGATTAACCCGCTAGGTGCTGGAACACAGGAACACCGGAACACTAGCATACAGGAACATTGGAACACTGGAACACCAGAACGCAGGATCAGCAGGAACAGCAGGCCCAGAAGCCTGACAGCAGATCAGGCAAAGTGAAGTCAGAAACACCTCGAAAGGGCAACCTGGAAGTGCTCAACCTGGGTTTAAAAAGGCAGTGTGAGGAGGGCTAATAGCAGACAGCCAATCAGGAATACTCAGCAAGTGACAGACACAGAACAGCACGAATCACGGGCACCGTGATATATAGGGACTAGTGGTGGTGGTGATGATGATGGTGGAGATGCTGGGGTGGAAGAGACATTGATGGATTTTTTAACCCAAACTGAGAAGGAATGGGAGACAGGGGTGAGGATGGGCATCACCACCACCAGCAGCAGTGAGCTTTTGGAATTTGCAGAAATTGTAACTGCTTTCATTTCTGCTGCTACTAAAATGCAAGAGAGCAGGATGCTGAGGAGCAGGTTAGTGTGCCACAGACCACGTTGGACACAGTGGGAATGGGGTCAATGTGTGATGCGGGACTAGGACAGGTTCCACTTGGCAGTAGCAGAAATAATCCTGGTCCTAGTCGCAGTGCTGATTCTGAGGCAGTAGCAGCAACAGCAGCAACATAATCCTCTGCCCCAGACAATGAAGGGAAATGTGGAGGAGAAGAAGAAGAAAGAGGCCATTCTTCTCAACCTGTTCCCTATCCCTGTCCCCTGAAGTCATGGATGTGGGACTATTCTTCTCTTGGGGCAGGCATAGTACAGTCATCATCAACGGCACTGTGCACAATTTGTGACAAGTCAGTTAGAAGGGGAAAGGAGGGAACACACCTTGGCAACCTCCCTGATAACACACACATGAGACACAGACACCATGGTATTTATGTCAAACATGTTAAAGCCAAACACCCAGTACCTCTGTTGCAATACTCTCCAAAAAGGCAACCAGAGGTGAGGCGTATATCAAAGAGGAGGAAGAATAGAGAAACCCAGGAAGAGGCAGGAAGTTCAATGACGAACAAACAACTAGCTCGTCATCACCTTCTTCCTCTAAGGTAACTACATTTTCTGCCAATTCACCTCATTCATCATTATCTCCCCCACCAAACGATAGCCACTCTGTAGATGTTAGGATGTGGCAGTTCGAGTCCACCCATTGGATACTGTGGTGCACTGACCACACACGGCAGTGTGGTGCAGGAGAATCTCATGCAGATTATCAATCGGCATCTGAGGAGATTCCATATGACAGAATATGCTAAGATGGTGGCAAGGAGGGCTCATCATTACTTTTAAATTGTCAGCAAGTTTTCATGTGACAGCAGCAGTACTTATTTTCTGGTGTCATGGTGTTTGGATACAGTTGTGCCAGGTGTTATTTACCGCACACACTGTGCACATTGCAGTTGCTGATGAGAGGCACAGTTCCTGCTCTCAAGAGAAATATTTCTATTCTAGTAACAACACAACTATGATTTTGGAGGAGGGGCAATTGCAGAAGAATTATTGCCCAACTTCTTTTCTCCACATATACTGGGGGCTACTTATTGTGCTAATACTGCCTCAGACGCATCACTGGAGCCAGTCGTGGCAAGTGGAACCTTCATCATCCATCACCATTGTTACTGCTGTTGTTGCTCTCATTCACTTTGAGCTGCCTAATCTTCCTGCTGCTTAAACAACTCAACATCAGCAGCAAGAACAACAGTCGCAAATTCCGCATATACTTCAGGGCATTGGACAATGGCCAGTGGCCACTGGCCAGCAGGACATGACCTGCTGGCACTAGGCCAGTAGGGATTTTTTTTCAGGGCTTGTGCTTTAAAAAAAAATACAAAAACCAAAAAATAAAAAAAACCATAGTCCTACAAAAAATAGACAGTTTTTGAGGGCTTCTCTAACAAGCCTAAGTCCTGCAAATAAATGTTTCCATAGGGCTTGTGCCAAACAAATCTTAGTCCTACAAATCAATGTTTCGTCAGGGCTTGTGTCTCTAACAACAAATCTAACAACTCATCTTCTACAAAATACTCTATCACGTCAGGTATCAGTCTACCCCAGTGGCAGCTTATGTCGGGGGGTTCCTGTCTCTTTCACTTTACATACAAAATTCTTATTTTTATTAACTATCCCCCCAAAACAAATTCCCTGTTCAACTGATTAATTCCCCAGACTTCACCCACCAACACAGGCACCCTCCTCAGACCCCTTTTATACCATGTCTTATGGGTTTTTTTAAAATTGTATTTAGGATTTATTTTTTTATTAACTGCCCCCCAATTCCAGTGAGCAACCCCTACAAAAAAACATTCCCTGTTTAACTGATTGTTTCCCCACACCCCACCAACACAAGCACCCTCATGCCCCTTTTATACTATGATTTGGGAAATAAAATAATATTTGCTAGTTTTGTGTGGAAATTCAATGTTCCCATTTATTTCAATGGAATGAACTTGGTGAAAAAAATCAGAAAAACTGCAGTTTTCACAGGAAATTATTCGCCAATTTCAGTTTGAGGCAAAAATGTTGCTCATCCGTAATAGTGGCTACTTCCTGCTCATTCAGCAGTGTCTCACTCAGGATTGGCTGATACAATGCCTCATTTGGCTGAACGAGCAGGAAGAAGCTGCTGTTCAATTCTATTGTTTAGAAGATGCAGAGAGAATGTCTCCCTGCATCTCCATTGTTACATATCCACATACCATAACTATACAGGGTTGTCTAAGAAACAATGGTTAAATGATTATAATAAAGTGCAACAGGTAATATGTGCTGTGCAGTCTTAATTAAGTCCCCTGTGAGGCTGACTTAATAAGAAGTATAATAATCCAGACACAAAACCAACAGCAAAGTCACATTGATTTAAATGGAGATTTTAACTCCATAAATGCTATAGAACTCACTAAAGTATTCCAAATTATCAAAGGGGGTGATAATCCAAATTGATATTATGTGGATTTGGGGAATATTTATTTGTCCCCTATGGTGCAGTTGGTATTTTCCAGAAATCTTCTTATTAAAGGGATAGTAATACTTTGTTTTACCTTTATTTTATTTTGAAGGCATTAAAAAAAACATGAAGAACGATATAAGTCTTATCTCTCAAACCTTTAAGGTGTGAGAGATATTCACAAGCAAAGTTTCCCCTCCCGCCCCTTTTACCTAGTGTAAGCCATCTCTTCTCAGATGTGGAATGCAGTCCATAGATCAGACAGATAACAGCAGGGGACAATCTTCTTCCTATGAAAACAATGAAATTCCTGTCCCCCTTGACAAGCTTTTCAGGTTTTTCCCTTATCTTAATTGAAGATTGTCCCTCTCTGCAGTCTACCTGGGCACCTCTCTTCTGCTCTGGCTGAGCAGTGTTACATCAGTAAAAGGGGCGGGAGGGGGATACTTTATCATTGAATTACTCTTGAACTACAACTGTGACAGAATTGAAATAACACTCTCCAAGGTCCAAATACTATGTTGATTAATTAGAGCTGCTTTTATTATGAAACATTACTATCCCTTTAAGGCCAGGATTCCATTGCAGTTGATGTGGGAATATGTTAGATAAAACCAGTGATAACACTTAGCAGCGGCAATTTAATGTAAGTTTTTTTTTTAAAATAGTTTATTATCAGATCACTCCACACACATACAAAGAAAGAGGTACTTGTAATATTTTTCAAATACAGCAAGAGTATGCAAGCATGTATAACAATAAAAAGAACAGATGCATATTAACAGGGTGTACAGAGTCGACCTGAGGTTTTAATAATAATTCAACCCAAACTCCAAATATCTAATCTAACTAAGCTAAACTATAACCCCCTATCCCAGTTCCTCTCTCCCCCGAGCCCACAGCACCCCCCAACTCCACCCACCAGCCAGCAAGTCCACAAAGACCTGATATGTACAGGAGTCACACACAAGGGTACACAACAAATACACGTCACCACCATCCACACAACAAACGAATATGATCACAATCAATCAGCTCCAATAGATTGCACATCGTCAGGAGTTTCAGCAGCATCTGCTCTAGCTGCCCACCAAGTCTGCCATCGCCCCAAAATCCTATCAAACCTAGCCGGAGTACCTCGGTGTAAATAAACCAATTTATAATGTGAAAAGCACTGTGAGACCAGGTTTATCCACGCTTTACAATAGGGAGCCCTGTTTGACATCCAGTGCAGGGCCACCACCTTCCTCGCCATCACCAGGAGCTCACTCAAAAGAGTCCTGTCAGTTACATTCTCAATCTCATCAGGAAAAATAGACAGCAGACAGATCTTTGGGGTCACAGGAACAGGTCTTCCCAATACCAGGGCCACAATGCGCACTACATCATTCCAAAACCCCTTGACTCCAGGGCATTCCCAAATCATATGCAAGTATGTACCTTGAGCAGTATCACACCGAAGACAACGATCGGATCCAGAACCTCTCATTTTAAACAGTCTGACTGGTGTGTAATAGATTCTATGTAAAATGTTCAGCTGAATCATTTGATGTCTAGTCGACGTCACCACCAGAGCTGGCCCCGCCTTAGCCAGATCCCATTCCCAATCTTCCAGCGGACCCACATCCTTTTCCCATTTAGTCCTGGAAGGAAACTCCTGACGCCCCATATGAGAATCTAACCACTGATAAATGAAAGAAAGAGGTCTCTGCGGTTCTAGAGCCATCAATCTAGTAAGAAGCGGAAACATAGAGATTGTTGGAACACGGTCACCCCACCGAGCTCTTAGAGCATGTCTAATACATAAATACGAATAAAAAAGATTATGTGGTATATGATACTCCTCATGTAATTGTTCGAAAGATTTCAATTGGTTATCCCAATATAATTGTCCAAGAGAATCAACCCCAAATCTAGCCCACAAGGGGCCAAACTCACTACCGAGTAGATGGTGTATCCCTGCATCGCCCCACAGGGGAGTATCCGGATCCATGGCTATATATCCCAGCAACTGTTTCAGCTCTATCCACGCCCCGTATAGGGCTGTTGTCAGAGGAATTCGAGTTTTAAAAATGGCAGGTCCACCATGTAGAAACTGGGATAGCCTAATTTAATGAAAGTTTAAATCAGCTTTCTAGGATCACATTTCATAGACTTTCATAGACTTCAATGTAGAGATGTGAACGGGGTTACACATTTATGTTGAAGTCAATGGGGCCACAGTTATGGTGCAACATATATCTAATATAAAAAAACACTTATTTAAAGATAATTTCACATTTTTCTAATTGTTGTTTTATAGATTTTGCTTTTCCCCCAATTGTTGGATTGCTTTGTCATTTGTTACCAGTGCTTTTGTAAATTCAAGATATATTTTTTCTGAAATGTCAATGATTATGCATGTGAAGATGCATTTACTAGATCTGAAAAAATAGCTTATCTAACAATGTCTATTTTCATGCAAAATGATGGGCTGAACAGATCAAGTGTCACTTCACATGAAAAACAACATGAGATCAATTATCTGTTCTGGGTATGACTGCATTTTGTGATATAACCATGGCAACAATAGTCAGCTCTTATGTTAAAAAATCACCTTGTACAATAACATTTACTGCCCTTTTAAATTAACTATTGGAAATTATCTACTATACTTTCAGTAGGAGGCATTTGTGGTGCTGTTGAAGAATATAATTGTGGGGGACTTTTCTGCCCCAGGAACCCACCCTGATTTTGCACACTAACTTTGCCTTGGGCTACTGCTTTAAGCACTAGAGGAGTGTGCAAGATATTGTAAAAAAATGTGTTGTACTCCCCTCTGATCCTTAAAGGGATAGTAATGTAGCACTGTGGAATAGAAAAATGGACAAGCGCAAAATCCCAGGGACAATCAAAATATCAATATATAATAAAAATTCACAAAATCATTTGCAAAAAGCTCTTAGCGAAGTAACTTGTGATGATCTCTCCAACCGCAGTTAGAATATAAGATGTAAAGTCTTTATCTATTGGATCAATGCAAGATGATGTATGAATCCTAAAAGAAAAGAAACAGATCTAAGGTTGAATCTGTATGGTGTGAAAATAAATGTCCATATATAGGACCAGACTCACCAGATCTGTATATAGAAAAGTGCAGGAATAGCCCGACCTGGCTGTGATGACCAATATCCACATGCAGTGCGTGCCTTGACTAGAAGAACAAAAGCAAAAACATCTGAGAGGATATCTGTATGTAGATACTGATATAAAT
Organism: Rhinophrynus dorsalis; assembly: GCA_037306005.1. Classification (NCBI taxonomy): domain Eukaryota; kingdom Metazoa; phylum Chordata; class Amphibia; order Anura; family Rhinophrynidae; genus Rhinophrynus; species Rhinophrynus dorsalis. The sequence goes on from CM074723.1 coordinate 461,071,292, forward strand.
TCTCCACCGAGAACCGCACTCACCGGATGGATGTAAGTAACCAGAATCTTGTAACCCGACCCGGCTGTAGTGCCAATATAGAAGACGACCTGTGAATCAAGTGTATTCAATAAAAAGCTTTATTGTGCAAACATCCCTATGCTGTGCATTTCATAGAATAATATCTACTTCATCAAGGGATAAACATTAATAAAATAATACTCAAATATATAAGTGGACATACCGGTCATGATGACGGAGGACGCCAACCTCTTCCATGCCCACTTCTGGCTCATACCAAAACGAGGACACCGGCTGGACTAATCCACACCCCGTTCTGGCTTAAGCCTCACTTGAATGTTGTCATGGTAACTGGAGCGTCCTCCATCATCATGGCATCCTAATAATAAAAACCTACAATGGTATATACATATATGTACCACTCACTCAGATAACAATTCATCCAAAAAATTAAAAATAAATAAAAAAACAACATATATATATATGTCTGAAATAAAATCACCCATATATAATCATGTGCCAATACAGATAGGTTGTCAACAATACAAACAATAAAAGCAAATCAATGAGACATATACATACTCTTGATAATGCACAAACAGAATCAAATCAAAAAGGGAAATAAACCACATATAATAAAGTTGCAAACCAAGAATACTCAAGTGAAAATTGCTGACCTCTAGTTCCTCATTAAGACCTTTGGGTTGTAATGTATCTAATGAATATATCCAAAAGGCTTCCCTACGGCATAATGTGGCAAATCTACTGGAGTTAGAAATATCGATATGTTCTATCCCAGTGACTTTAAAATTGTTTAATCCTCCAGATTCGCAAGTATTAAAATGATGTGGGACTGAATGTTCTACTGATAAAGGTAAGTGATACAATTAAATAAATATAAGCTCTATCATCTGACAGCAGCATCATCATCAGCATCTTCTTCCTTGCTTTGGGTCTGCTCCCCTTTTGTCTTGTGGGCTTTCTCCACTGACTCCTCCCACCTCCTCCAACCCACTCCCCTCCCTTCCAAGTCCTCAGCCTGCTTCCATCCCTTCCACGTCATTAACCCATGCCTCTCTCTTTCATCTCTTTGGCATACTTCTCTTTGGATAGGTTCTCTTTCCTACTTTACTGTTCTCCTCTGTCCCTTACCCTGCATCCCCACTTGCCACTGTGTCTCTGTAATTCATTCACGATCAATATGGACAAATCTGCAATTGCTTTTCCAGATTTTCTGGATTGATCTGAGAATTGAATCATAACAAGTTTGTTCATTGAGGGTAAATTAATAGCTATTATTTGATCATGTATGAAAATACAAAAAACATTTTGTACATTTGTCATTCAACTGTCCAAGAGAATCTGTAAAAAGATATTTATGCAATTTTTACTAGTAATATAACATGCACATTTTCATATATTTTCCCTGTGCTATAGTTAAAACAAAAGCAGTGAATTATAGACATCTTAATGAGCTTATTAAAACAGAAACATGTCCTTATCATCAAATCGAAACTGGCAGTCACAGCGAGATATATAACTCGATATATAGCTGCTCGTTGTGTAGCAGTCACCTGCGAAGCAAGAGGACATTCAACGGTTTCTTAAAATGAGCATCCTGTTCTTTTTGTAGTGCTATCTATGACACTGTAAATACATCAGTGGAGAATTGTTATGTTTCAATATTTTTATTATGCTTTTATCACAACTATATTTCTGTAGCAATTGAACTCTGGACCTGCTCACATCACATCAAAACTCAAAATATCACAAACGAAAAGTACAAACACCGGCTTGGAGTCCATTACAACTGATAACTTTAATATTATTTGTATCTACAGATTTCCCCATAACTTCATTAGGAATCTGTCTGACAAATCACCTGCAATGAAATCTAGGCCACAATTGCCAAAATGCAGAGTAGCAACAAGGAATCATGGAAAATATTTAAAGGAGCAGTAAACTTTTTTTATGAAACAATATATAGTTTAGGGCTTTTCCTGTCAAGTAAAATAAGTGTAGTCACACTGCAGAGAGATGCATATTTCAGAGTTATTAATGTTTAAACCTGTTTTTTTTAACAATAGCAGTGCACTCTAGTGGTTAAATTCCAATTAGTTATTCTGTTACATTCTAATGGAGAGTGTAAAGGCATAAAAATAACGAGACAGCTGTTCCAAATTTAAAATTATTATTCAAAAGCAACAATAATAATAGAATTAATAATAACAGTAATACAGGATTACATGCAAGTAAATGTCATAGCACTTACATGAAATTCTGTAGGGGCCCTCCCTCGTGCCCAAAAAAAGTCCCTTTGGGAGCAGCCCTGTACCCAATCGCAGCAGTGAACTTAAAGGGATAGTAATGTTTCATAATAAAAGCAGCTCTAATTAATCATCATAGTATTTGAACTTTGGAGAGTGTTATTTCAATTCTGTCAGAGTTGTAGTTCAAAAGTAATTCAATGACAAAGTGTCCCCCTCCCGCCCCTTTTACTGATGTCACACTTTTCAGCCAGAGCAGAAGGGAGGTGCCCAGGTAGAGTGCAGAGAGGGACAATCTTCAATTAAGATAAGGGAAAAACCTGAAAAGCTTGTCAAGGGGGGCAGGGCTTTCATTGTTTTCATTATAAGAAGATTGTCCCCTGCTGTTATCTGTCTGGTCTTACAACCAGATCCCCATCTGAGAAGAGATGGCTTACACTAGGTAAAAGGGGCGGGAGGGGGAAACCTTGCTTTTGAATATCTCTTAAACCATAAAGGTTTGAGAGATAAGACTTATATCATTCTTCGTATTTTTTAATGCCTACAAAATAAAATAAAGTTAAAATGAAGTATTACTATCCCTTTAAGCTGAATTTAATCAATGATGTCCAAAGGCCAAGCACAAGGGGTACCTAAAGTCTAGCACTGACAATCCAAGGTAACCCAGTAGAAAACTCTGCATCTGCCCACACTTATCCTTCTGTGATTTTGTCCCTTTGCTGTGCAGACAGGTTAGTAACAGTTTACTTGACAGTCTCAGAAGATAGGAAACATACGTGTCTGAGGGCGGTAGGGTCGTCTTTCTCTAGCACATCACTGGTCCCACTGGCTTTCCCCTAAAAGGGGGGCGTCTTGGAGCAGCACAATCATATCCCGTGAAGGACCTCTTTCACACTGATATGGTGGGTTTAAACCACCAATATCCCACTTACTCACACATGCATAACCAAAAGATTTTATATATATAACATAACACAGCTGTATCAGGTTCTTGAGAGCTTGTACTTACAACAGAGGACAGAGGATCTAAGGAGCAGAGAAAAGGAGAAACATCTTTGAGACACAAAGGATCTCACCTGCTTAGCCGGCTGTGTTGGTCTCCTGTTCTCAGTTCCTAGTTCTAGTTCCGTCCACTTGTCTTTTTGAAACTCCCGGGTTTCGGCACCAAGTTTGTAAAGGCATAAAAAATAACATGAGCTGTTCCAAATTTAAAATTGTTATTATTCAAAAGCAACAATAATAGCATTAATAATAACAGTAATACAGGATTACATGGAAGAAAATGTCATAGCACTTACAAGAAATTCTGTAGGGGCCCTCCCTCATGCCCCCCAAAAAGTCCCTTTTTATACTGTTTTGAAAGTGGGCCACCCTGGTGTATTGACCAATCAGTAGTCGTTTCACGTAGGCTTCTTATCTTAAAAAAACAGATGAATGTCTTCTCTGCAGAATTTTCACGTCAGTGTAAAAGTTTCTTTTGTGTATTAAGCAGAAATTGTCCACAAACAACATGACATGGCAGAACACGTCTGTCATTTATACTGTTGTAAGCATTATTCAAGCATTAACTTTATATAAAGAGCACACAGACAATGTATATTATGTTTAATTAGATTAACACATGTACCAGAAGATATAGTGCTTAATTAGTTCTATGTTACCACATATCTAAATGGGTTGAGATGTGATTAAACTCTGAATATTAACTATCTTGGATCCTATGGAGCAAAAACATTCATATATAATCACACAGGCACTGCTTAAAGGAGCAGTGCACCTCATGGAAACATATAGGATATTGTCCTTTTCCTTAACAAGAAGAATGTCAGTTCTCCATAGAATGTTATAGAAACTGCTGAGTCACTTCCTGTTAGTTAGAACTATCAGGAAGTAAATACAGTAAATTCACTTCCTGATTATTTGAACCGTTATATCATTTGAATAAAACATCTGACAGCAATGGGAGTGACTTTGTTTTATTCAGCAGGAAAAGCTCTATAACATGCAGGTCTTCATAAAAAAGTGCCAAGAGAGGTAGTCAATGCATTGCTTTGCAATGCATTGGACACATTTCTTTCACTCTAAGGGTTACTATAAAGAAGTGAAATCCTGAAGCAAACCAGCTATGCCACAGGGAACAAATAAAGGGTTACTATTGATTTCAATTAATCTTTTAACCAATTGAATGCTGGGAGGTCTCCAATGCATTAGCCTATTGAGTATGAGCCTCTGGAACAATTCTGGGACAACACAGGGAACAAATAAAAATCCCCCCAAATTCCCATTAATTAAAATGGAGTGATTAACCCATTGAATTCTAAAGAGTTCTCCAACACAATGTTTCATATCCAAGGGGTTAAAAGTCTCTGAATGCCAGAGGGACATACAATGCATTGTGTTGCGCTGCGCTGGATACCCCTCTGTCACGCAAAGGGTTAACTCTTTGAGTGCCAGAGGGGTATGCAAAAGCATCGCAAAGCGCTCAAAGTTTTAAATTAATAGGTATTTGTATTTATTCCCTAGAGTGTAATTGGTCGCAATGCATTGGATACCTCTCCGGCACTCAAAGGGTTAACTGTAAACATAAGAGCCAATGTTTTCTGCCAACAAACCAAAGTATGGAGAAAGACAACAGACACACAGTTGTATAAACTACTGCTCAGAACAGGCTTTATATCTATTTGAAAAGCCCATGTACAGTACAATCCAAACATTGATTTCTTTTCATGTTTTGAACTACTGTAGACAGGCTTTGGAGCAGAAATCAATATCAACAGAGTGGCCTAGTGATTTTATTTTGTGTCTTACCAATCGATGAGGAGCTTGTAATAAAAAAAAACTAATTAAATGCATGTATGAAGTGTGGATGCAAAACATATTAAGCACCAGGTGCATATCTAAAAATACTTTTCCCTGGAGTGAAATTTGAAGCTTCCTCCTCCTTTCCATTCTCTGGAGCAAGGTTGAATCACACACACTTTATTTAAAGCCTTTGAGCAAGTTTGAATCATGCTCCAATCCAGAGGCAATATGCAATTCAGCAGAGATCTCAGAAGGTTTTTACATGACTGGGAAAGACAAAGGGGAAAGGCACTTATGTTGCAGAGCTAAAAAGATGGTGCGTCAAGTTTTATGACCTACAACCCACTTGCTGACAAGTAAAGGAGCAGTACACTTTTTATTATGATAAAAAAATTGACTGCTGAGTAAAACATGGGTACCCCCGCCACTGAGAGATGCATATTTCCAGAGTTATTACAGTTTAACTGCTTGAGTTTTTTACATTAACCTTGACCTCTAGTGGTCAGATTCCAGTTAGTTGTTCAGTTGTCTTCTATGGGACAGGTGAGTCACTAACAAACAGTTCTCCATACAATGGGATGGAAACTGCTTGTACTATATTGCAAACTAGTTGAAAAGCCCGTTACACGGGCCACAGTGCCACTGCCAGCCGGTAGCAGGGCACTCATGTGCAGTAGAGTAGGGCTTAAAACTTGAAGTCCTTTGCTACTAGCCAGACATGAAAAGTTACTCCCCACTGCAAGCCATAGCATACCCACCAGGGCTGAATTTCTACTCGCCAGGGCTGAATTTTCACTCGCCATTGGCTAGTGGCGAGTGGAAATTTTGAGCCCTGCAGTAGAGAATACCCGAGCCGCGGCTGATACAGAGCTGGACGTGGTGCGGGAAGTCTCTACCGCGCATGACTGCGTTGTTACACAGGTTTTAGCGAATTATTATATAGGATGCAAACAGTGTGATTTACTAAGGTGTGAAAATAGATTTGTGGCAGAGGTGGCAGGGTGTCATTCTGTGAGGAAATGTAAAAATTACTGCGACTTATTCTGAGAAATATGTAAAAGGTGCATTTTAGCTAGGGAGATTGGCAGACTAGATAGACCAATTGGTTCTTATCTGCTGTCAAAATCTTTTTTTCTAGAAGTCTTATATTTAAACATTTGCATTCCAGAGGGGGTACACAACTCATTGCTCTTCAATGCGTTGTGTACACCTCTGACACTAAAAAGGAAAGGTATTAAACATGTGTTGCAATGTGTTGATATCTCTCTGGCACTCATATGGTCAATAAACTGTAAATTAGATTTCTTTTTATCTGTGCATCAGAGCAGAGGAAAATGTGTCTGAAAGCTTGTTTGCATGAGCTAAGCAGCTTATCTCCTACTCTGCCATTAGGACTTGGCAGAGTCTACAGTAGCATTATGCTGGGGCATGGGTCACCAGTAAAAATGGGATTAAGCTCTCCATTGGTACTATCCCTTCAGTTAATAATGCAAGGCAAAAAGAGGGAGAATTTCCTCACTCATTCCAGAGCTCGATTTTGAGAGTCAGATGGTTTCTAATCCTTGTTAGAGGTGTCTCCAGCTGTATAAACAATGGGTTAAATCAGGGCCAATGTGAAGGTGAAATAATTTTTTAAAAAGTTAACCCTTTCCGTGCCAGCGGGGTACGCAACACATTGCTTTACAATGCATTGTGTACCCCTCTGGCACTGGAAGGTTTAATATTTGTTCATACTTATTAAAGGCTGTAAAAGCCACTATTTCTAATAGACATATAGATAGATTAGATATATAGATTGATCAATAAATAGAGATTTTAGCTATGAGCGAGGAAGATGTGAGTGACAATTTGAAACACATTGCGTGGAGGAGATACTACAAGTCTATATACATTGCATGTGGCAATAGTCGTGTCAGTAGCACCATACTTGAGCACTGACATATAGTATAAGCAGAGACAGCTACGGAAACTGATACAATTGCTTCCTTATTTAGAGTTTGAACTCAGAAGGACAGTAAAGTAATTAGGCTGAAAAATGAGGCTGAAAAAAGTAATAACTCCAAAAGGAAGGAAAAAAGGCAATCTGATATATTTCTGGATCAACACCATATCTGCATTGTTCTGAGCTAAAAAGGTGTTCAATATTTTTTTTAATGAACTTCAGCATCTAACAACATAACCTCCAGACACATCCTTATTTCCCTTATAAAATCCCTACCTTTGTTTTAGTCAAAAGCTTCTTTCCAACAGTCTTCATGGATGCCCCCTTGTTTTATTGCTCAGCTTTTTGGAATAAACAGTCCCCCACAGAGTTCTTCATATTGGTTTCAAATATTAGAGACACATGTTTAATTTAAGCAAACTCAATTCAGATACTCTTCATAACTAAAATCATGTAATCTCTTTATTAGTTTTGTTGCAGGTTTATGTACTTTTTTCCAGTTCAGTAACATATTTTCTAACAACTGGTGCCTTAGCCTGTACTGTACTATAGATAAGGTCTTACCAAGGAATTATAGAGATGGAGAATGTTATTCCGATGTTGTGCATCTATACTACATTCAGTGCATGATAATACCCTATTTCAGTGAACACTGAGTTTCCAAATGTATAATTATAGAAATATTTCTGCTCATTGTGCTTTTTCTTTTTTTTCTTTATGAAAGTATTTTACCAGGAATGATACATTGAGCTGGATTGTTGATGCTATCTAGTGTAGGCAGATAGGCAAAGAGAGGGCATTGGAATTGCCTGATGGGAGTAATGTCAGTAGCCACAAGCAGTTGTAGCAGTGTGGTGCGGGTGTGATAGAGAAATGAGTGTTAAAAAGAAAAACAGTCATGTGAAGTAGTTCTTCCTATCTGAACTGGCTGACTGAGTCTACTATACTACACCGGCAGGCATAAATGTATTATACATTCACAACAAATAGACATGTACAAACACATACACATTCCCTCCTACGTCAACATGAAATAGAGGGACATGCATATGCTTCTCCAGCTGCTGTGCACTTTATCTTTCACCTCATGCTGCTTCTGAAGTTAATGGGTATGTACTATAATGTACTGTAAAAACAACCCTGTCGTCCTTGGGAGAGAAAGAGAAAGCTGCTAAAATGTTGATTCAGACAGTCAAATAGGGGGAGCTGGAGTTACTTGATTTAAGTGGATTGGTGCTAGCCAGATCTCTTGCGTACTTTAGATTAATAATAAAAAACTTCCAGCAGCCGTCATGCCCACCTCCATGAACAAGATTCATAAATACACAAAATGAAAATAAGAGATGCTCAAATGTCCTAGTGATGCTTAACCCCTTAAGGACTACGTGACGTGCTATGACCGTCACGGTCCTTATACTCTTAACGGTCATAGCATGTCATGTACTTTTTACTTACAGCGCTCTACCGGGAGAGCTGTAAGTAAAAACGGGGCCTAAAATTGATCTCTCCAAGACCGGAGCGATCTCTCTGAGGCCTCAAAGCAGCGCACCGGTACGAGTAACAGGTCACGTGTATCGACGCGTCGGCAAGGATCAAAGCGGTTCTTAAGGGAAGGTAACTTCCCTGGACTGCTGGTACTTAAGGGGTTAAAAATCAGTGAACATGTGCATCATACAAAATGTAAATAAACATTAAAGTATGAAATACTTAAATAAAATAAATAGTATTGAACAAAAAATGTCAAACAAGAAATATATATGCACTTCCAATTAAGGTGACCATATAAATCACCTGCAATATGCAGTGCAGTGAACAACAATACAAATCCCCTATTACAAATATAATGATAACTGTGTAAAATACAATGCAATAGATATCAATAATCCCCATCCGACAGGATACCAAATGGGTGATCTCAGAAATTATAAGGGATCAATCCAAGTATTAGATCGTTGGTTACATGAAAGAAATCTAAAATAAACACAAAGGGCCATATGTTCAAAGAAGTAGCAAAATAGCTTTTGTCGTTCGTAACAGCTCTTCAAAGTGCAGTGTCGTTGGGATCATTAATATTTTCATAGAGTGTCGGTTGTGATCAGAAATATGTCGTTTGTCCTGACTGAAAATGTCGTTTGTAACGTAAAAAAAAAAGTCTTACCTAACGACAAAAATGTCTTAAAAAATGTCTTAACTAAAGACAAAAATCCTCACATTCAGAACACATTCCCTCCACTTTTTTTCTTAACATACAAATTTTGTCTTTTGCAAGACAGTTTTTTGTCTTTAGTTACGACAAATTTTCTTTTCCTCTATACGACACTAGAGAATAGTTTAGACACACCCTTGCCCCGCCCCTTTGCTCATCAATTCTGGAGTTGTGTTGCACGCAACGGACATTACTAGTTTTTTGTTGTATACTCTATAGAAAATATGTCGTTCATGCATTCAGTTACTTATTTTTGTCTTTCATACGACAATTTTTTGTCGTTATCCCTTTGAACATATGTCCCATAGTGTGATCTGTGTATAATAATATATAATAGTCCAAAAATATCTATAAAACAGTTATTTGTCATGTAGTAGAAAGTCAAAGGTGTCTAGATGGACGATCAACACCCACTCACTTGTAATTTCCCCGCCTGGCTGATACACCGGCCAGTCAAGCCAAAACTGAGTGTGAAGAGACCAAAGACTGTCTCCACTCATTCAGGCCCAGATATGAAATTTCAGTCAAGTCCCAGGACTTGGTCACAAGATCTCACATATGCCACTGTTGAATATAATGGAACAAAATACTCACTGCGTGAATTTTTCTCCCGAGGGGGCATGCAAGCTCACTCGGGTAAAGGCACACGGGGATAATTCTCCGTACTGTCCCCGCTCGGTCAAATGGCTTTGCAGATAATTAGATGTCTCCTTCACATGTAGATGATGACAATATCCAAAAAATAAAAAATACTACTGATGCTTCAGCTGTACTAAAAACTATATCTTTATTATACCAAGTATTGAATAAAGACAACTACTGCAGCAGTATATAAAAGTCAACACGTTTCATAACCAAACAGGTCATTTCATCAGAACAGGAGAGATAAATCTCGCAACTCCCCCAGAATAGGGGAGTTGAGGGAGGCCTCTCTACTATTCAAGAAATTAAAAGCCTTTTAAAAATATATGGACTTTGGGGAGATTTTATTTGCCCACCCCACCACAGTGAAATTGTTTTGCTCCCAAATTGCCCCAGTTTTCTTAGTACATCAGTCTCAGTGGCCCTTATGCACAAAAATAAATTACAGAGCAAAAGCAAATTCACTATGGAAACACATATACAGTTCTACATATTTAAAGGAATAGTAACTTTTAACAAGTAAAAACACACACACACATATATATATATATATATATATATATATATATATATATATAGACAGATAGATCTCTCTCTCTCTCTCTCTCTCTCTCTCTCTCTCTCTCTCTATATATATATATATATATATATATATATATATATGTATATATGAAGTATAGTAAGGTTTATCCTTAAAACAAGGACACTCTCACCGCTGAGAGATGTTTTAATCAAAAGTTATTTCTGCAGAAACTTTTGCGTGAAATTCCTCAGTAGCCTGAAATGTTACAGTGGCGCTATTGATACACCATACTATGGAGATTTATGGTTGACCAACCAGAGCTGTCCATAGGATGGTGTAGCAACACCGCTACTGTAAAATTTCAGGCCACTGAGGTATTGCGCCTAAAAATGTTTTAGCTGCAATAACTTTTGAATAAAACATCTCCCAGCTGTGGGAGCACCCTTGTGTATATATATATATATATATATATATATATATATATATATATATATGTGTGTTTTTACTTATTAAATGTTAAATATGTATGTGTTTCCATGGTGAATTTGCTTTTGCACATGTGCTTTACAAGTGTGTGAATACATTATGTCATACTTTACAATATGAATCCTCAGGTTAATACTGTACTTTACCCAAAATCTACCAGTGCCTTAATGTCCAGAATTTATTTTTTGATGAATAGACCCTTCCTGTCAACAGAGGCTTAAACACCTCCCCAGTTGGTAATTGTATTTTAATGGATTAACTATATTTTCTATTTGCAGCCTTATCACCTGTGTGTCCCTTGTCAACCCATCGTCTTCATTTCCAGTCCTGTCTCTTAACTGGCACATTTTCCTTAGTTACGCTTCTCTTGGGTCCAATCCCGTTGTCGTCAAGGTACCAGACTTCCTGAATTACCGTAAGTCACTCAGATATGTTATTAGGATATTAAAGATAAACTATACCTATAGGAATAAGTGGCTTCTCTTTTGTTCAACTCTTTACAGACCAATGGTGGGGGCGCAATGCATTTTTTTTAAGTGTGGTTACCCCCCCTTTGGACCTTAACCCTTTGAGTGCCAGAGGGGTACGCAACATATTGCTTTGCAAAGCACTGCATACCCCTCTTGCACTCAGAGAGTTAAAGGCTTTACAGGAGCATATTAAACAGCAGTCCAGAATATTTGTTTATATATTTTTGAACAGTATCTGCAGTTGCCTTTATTTACAGATCTCTGTTTCAGGTCAGTATTTAGTTCTCTACGGATCACAATAGACCAACTGTTTTCCACAGTCTGGCTTCACATACACTGCATACCCCTTCGATCCTTAAAGGTATAGTAATGTCTAAAATAAAGTTTATCTCTGAGTCTTAACTCCTGCATACTAGGTGCTATACGTGGACGCATATTGATATTTATTTTTATTACAATCTTTAACTCTTTGCATGCCAGGGGTTTGCCCAAAGCATTGCAAAGCAATGTATTGGGAAACCATCTTCCACTCAAAGGGTTAATGATGGTGTTAGCATATTAGCATTAATCCTACGGTTGCCCCAACAACAGCAACAACTTATCCATGGAGCACGGCAGATCACTAATTTGATTTCTTTATTATTTTGAGATAATCAAAGAATATTAATTTTAAGCTATGCTGTGTATTCTTTTCTTTCTTTTATTTATTTTTTTTTATAATATTTTACCCTTTTTTTAGTATTTTCAGAATATTCACTTTGAAATCCAAAGAGACTGGGGGGGCATTCATCTAAAATTTCAGAGGATTTTTTTTTACTTTGAGCTAGATTACATTGCTCTTGATAAGTCTTATCATTGGTTTTATCTCACACATTCCCATTCAAGACTATGGGGAAATTTATAGCTCAAACCCTACGTAGAGTTTTCAACTGTGGCAAAGGTTGAACTTATGTCCATACCTGGTAACTTATTGTTGTGGACTCCCCTGGAGAGGGAAGTCCTGTGCTGCCGCTGGGGACGAAAAATGATGCGACTTGAGTCAAAAGGGGACTTAAAGTGTTAGTAATGTCCGAAAAAAACTTTTTTGCATTTAGAAGAGCTTAAAAAGCTGATCTAAATGCAAAAAAACGTATCTCTCAAACCGCTATGGTTTAAGAGATACAGGCGTTTAAAGTTTGATTTCTCCTACTGACAGCTGTAAAGCTGTCAGCAGGAGATCTGTGTCGGTCGACACGCTGGCGCTTTAGAAGTGCCGAGATCTCGTTACTTACACGGAATCCCTTCATTGGAATGGTCTAAAACATGTGCCTAGTGTTCAAACTTTAAACGCCCGTATCTCTTAAACCATAGCAGTTTGAGAGATACATTTTTTTGCATTTAGATCAGCTTTTTAAGCTCTTCTAAATGCAAAAAACGTTTTTTTAGACATTACTAACACTTTAATCGATAGTGGGGGCAGAGCTTATAAAATGAAGAAAAAGTATAATAAATAGTCTGGGGAAGGAGGAGAAGTAGGCGGAACAGACTAGGAAGGAGCAGAAGCAGGCAGAGTTTCATTAGAAACTCCTCACATCAGGACAATCAGTCTCTGCCGTAAAGACCCGGTAATTCAGAGTCAAAACTGGAGTCTCCGGGGCAAATCTGGCGAGTTCCCAGGTTTGATTATGTCTTATTTCAGCCTAATTTAATATGTGACTATGAAATCCAGGCCCTTATAGGGTATTATCAGTGGTGTAACAATGGGGGTCGCAGGGGTTGCACCTGCGACCGGGCCTGTCACACCAGGGGCCCGGCCACCCCCTGTGAACCCATTGCCACTCGCCCGCAGCAGCTCAGCTGATCTCCCGGTGCTCTAGTAATGCAGAGCGCTGGGAGATGACATCATCTCCCAGCGCTCTGCATTACTGAGAACCACGTGGGAGAGGGTAATGGAGGGATGAGATGGACATGGGACAATGTGAAGATGGGGGGGCGCCAGGCCCATGGCAATTTCTGCACCAGAGCCCGGTGGCTTCTAGTTACGCCACTGGGTATTATCAATATTAATAGCAGCAATGTGCCAATGCAGTTCATTTCTGGGCTTTTCATTGACGTGCCTCTGTACTTTGTGGCATGTATGATCACTTACAATCACTTAACCCTTTGAGTGCCAGAGGGGTACGCAACGCATTGCTTTGCAATGCGTTGCGTACCCCTCTGGCACTCAAAGGGTTAATTGCACGCCAGCACACACGCACACTCCACCATCGATAATACTAGCAAGTAAAGAACAATTCCCCTATGTCATGCACAGACAAATGCAAGAATTCTTTGCCAATTTCAGCTGAACTTTGTTAGCTCATGACTTTAACCCTTCGAGTGCCAGAGAGGCATCCAATGCATTACAATACAAACAAACAAATACATATATTAGACAGATGACTGGGAGACAACATTGAGAATTTTGTTGCGGGCCGAGGCAAGACATCACACTCTATCAGGTGTGTACTGTAGAGAGTAAAAGCACACACAGTAGTTGAGTAATGTCCAGCAAATACACAAGTGGGAGGAGGAAAGGTGGAGCAGTGCAGAAATGGTTGCTGCAGCATGTGCAGTAAATGATGATGATGATCCCTCTCGTCCCGGGGTGGATGCAGTTTCTCAAGGTCTCACCAATCACACCATGCTAGTACCCTACCACCACCACCACCACCATACACATCTGCCACATTGTAAGTTGTACTTTATTTTATTTTTTTATCACTTGACATCATCAGGAATATGTGTCAGTGTCACTTAAGCAGTAAGTAAGTGTTGTGGGCAGAGGACAAACACACTCTGCATGCTAACACATTTTGCAAGGTATATGTTTGCTGTAGGACTCACAACATTGACTTCCAGCTCCTTATTTCTCCCCTACAGCCCTCAGAAGAAGTAATATTGTGCTGGGAAATGTTGCACCATAGGAAACGTAGGAACAACAAATGTGTTGGAATAGGAGAAAAATGTGTTGGAATAGAAGAAAAATGTGTTGGAATAGGCTAAAAATTTGCTGGAATAGGTGAAAAGGAGGCACATTTTGCATTGGAGAAAACTTTCCAGAAAAAAGAGAAAAAGTGTCCGCTGTTCACGAAAAGTCATGCAGGAAATTTTTCTCACTTTTCGCCCACCCCAGAGGTGTGATGAATTTATGATGACTTCTCCAGTTTATCACTAGTTCCTATTCTATTCTATAAAGTCTATGCAATAAGATCTCTAAAGTTGAAGAAATCTTAGTGCATTGGCTCCGTAGAATAACATAGGAATTGGAGACGTGATAAACTGGAGAAGTCATCTTCACTTTATCACCGTTTTATCAACGCTTAGTGAATCTCTTCATTGATGTTTACATGTGGTCACTGGAGCAATGCAAAGATTCGTATCGGAAGCTGACGACATGTCCCTGAAGTACCGGTGGTGAACAATGGGGTGGTTTTGAGTGTGCCCGTTTTTGATTCCTACAATAAAGATTTTGACGTATACTTGCTGGTTCCCAATTGGAGTACATGAATTTACAGTGAATGAGTTCTCTAAGATTCTCAGACTCTCAACTGAGACATCAGAGAGGAATTTCCAGGACCATCGGAGTTGTAAAGCCTTACTACTAGTATTGGAAATACTAAAAAATTCACAGTATTTGCAAGAATTTGACCTATGTTTTTTACACTCATCATCTGAAAATTACCTACTCATCATCAAGGATAAGCAGTTTCAATTACAGTTGACTACACACAGACAATCTTTGTCTTTTAAAAATTAAATTTGATTAAAGTCAATAAAATCCTAATTGCTCCCACTTTCTATCTTCCAATCAGAAGTAAGCTGAGATGTTTCATCCTGTAAGCGCTGCAGGGGAAATAGATGGAGGTCACAGACTTACACAGTATTAGTCATTACAATAAAATATGTGTTTTACAAAAACAATCCCTATTTATTTCTATAAAAGTGTGCAGTTTAGACAGTGTCCTTCCTTTTAATATTTACATGAATGAGTATAATTCTCAAAATAAAGAGTTATCTATAAATACACACACATATAGAAAAACATTGAATTAATGAATGCATATGTTAAAATTTTATAAGCCAGTAAAGCAGTTCTGTGAATCACCATGCTGTGTCGTGGTACGGTACTGACGCTTGTCTTTTCTTACTTTCCATATTTAACCCCTAGAGTGACAGAGAGGTATCCTTGTATCCTATGTTGCACACCCCCTCTGGTCTTTAACCCTTTGAGAGCCAGTGGGGGCAATGCATTGCCTCGCACAGGGTTTCGTACTTCTCTGGTACTCAAAGAGTTAAGGACTCAATGGGCCTTGTGTACAAAAGCAAACTGGAGCAATTCTGGGGCAAACTATTCTGTACTGTAGGGGACAGACAAACTTTCCAAAATTCCCCTTATATTAAACAGGGGTTTTAACCCCTTGAATGCTAGCGAGGTCTCCAGTGCATTGTAGAGCAATGAGTTGAAAACATCTTTGCTATTGAAGAGGCTAAAAAGCTAAATTTAAATGAATTGGAATGTTTATTTGTTCCCTATGATGAAGTTGGTTTGCTCTACAATTGTACTTGTTTGCTTTTATAAATAAGGAATATAGGGGGAGATTTATAAAAAGAGTTCTTTTTCGTTTTTGTGAATGGATCTTTAGAATGTCCTCATTCCTTATTATGAGTGTTGGTATTTATAAGTATTCTAGTTACATTTAGAAATGTGGTGACTGTAAAGAATAAGAAGAGGTCAGACAATGACCCCTTAAGAACCCATGAAAAGCCAGGACTGTGACGGTCCTGGCACATCATGGGCCTTAAAGTGATAGTATTAATTAAAAAAAAAAAATTATTTTATATTGTAGCCATTAAAAATCATTAAGAACGGTATCAGTCTTATCTCTCTATGATTTGAGAGATATTCACAAGAAAAGTTTCCCCTCACTGACCGAAAACGGGCAAGTCTGCCATCTAACTGTCAGATTTGGAATCCGGTCCACAGATTAGCCGGCGTCTCTTCAGCAGAGGTTTGAGAGATCAGACTAGCATTGATGGATTTCTTTAAGGGGTTAATGTAGAGTTAATGGAAAAGATGTGTTAAAATGGCTGCCCTGCACGTAAGGGCCAGTGATGATCCTGGCACATCAAGGAATTCAGAGCACCGCATACCGCGTGTGGCTGCTCACCGTTCGGGGAGCCCTGAATCCATTTCTGAAAAAAAATGCCCCATGATCCTTAAGTGTCAGCCGCACAGCCGTGGGGCTGTTTCTTAAGGGGTTAATAAATCTCCCCCAGAGGCCCATATTTATACAAACAAACTGGAGTAATTCTGGAGAAAACCAACTGTACCATATGGGACAAATATAAATACCTGAACTTCCATACACTTGAATAGAACTTTTTAACCCATTGAATGCATCAGAGACCTCTCTACCATTCAAGGGGTTAAAAGCCCAGTTTAATTTAACAGGAATTTTTATTTGTCCACTGTGGTGCAGTTACTTTTACTCCACAAAAACTCCAGTTTGCTTTTATAAATATGGGCCATTATGCCTAAAACTGAAGCCATACTCTCCTCCTAGACCTGGATCAATTGCACCCTTTCAAGATAGCACCACCATAAGCCATTCACTGAAGCACTGTCTCAGACAACTTTTAAAGGAATTCAGCAGACAGAACTGCATGTCTTGATTCAATCATTTGATCTCCCACCAGAGTTTGAGTTTCAAGGTTTAAAAGGCCTTGAGAACTTGCAAAGAAACTCTGAAGATATTCAGGGAACAGAAAGCAGGCATAGTCAGACAGGGCTGAAGTATTATTACCAGTGAGCAGAGATTAGATATAGCAAGAATGGGCAGGAGTCATAACCAAAAGTGAGGGGCAGGTATAGTGAATCATAGCAAATATCTTATTACCAGGGAGCAGAGAGCAGTCATAGTAGGATCAGTCCTGGTTTGGTGCAAAAAATAAAAGACAATGAAGGCTA
Source organism: Rhinophrynus dorsalis (assembly GCA_037306005.1). Lineage (NCBI taxonomy): Eukaryota > Metazoa > Chordata > Amphibia > Anura > Rhinophrynidae > Rhinophrynus > Rhinophrynus dorsalis. Next base: position 461,088,619 of record CM074723.1, read on the forward strand.
CATCACTGGAATAAGGCTCGATAATCTGCTATAAAGAAATTGTATAGGACTTGCTTTAATGAAAGTCAGGATGAAACCAGAGGTGTATGGAATATGCTAGATTACAGGATAGTGATAAAGATATCACACTGAAAATAGGAGCCGTCCAACATCCAGGACAGCACAATGGGCAGAACTGCTGACTCTTATGCAAGCAGACATTATAACATACATACATTCCATAAAAATATAGTTGATGAGGCTGAAAAAAGACCAAGGGCAGGTTTAGGATTTTGGGAGCCCTAAGTGAAAAATTCAAATGCCCCCTACCCCCACATCAGTACTTCTATTAAGACGTTACCATCTTTTTTGTTTACATGCAGTGCTGCTGGGCCCTCTGACCAAAAACAGCTGCTTATACTGCATATATTGTATCTCCCCCACTGAAAAAGATATGCGTCCATGAAATTCAACCCATGCCATATAAACCTTGCTGATCCAAGAGAAGGAAAAAACAAACAACAAAAAACAATTCAAGTCATTTCCAGTTAAGCTCCAAGTGGTTACAAAATCAGGTATTCTTCCTGACTTCAAAAGACAGTAGTTACTTCAATGAATCAACAACATATCATCATTCTTAATATTGTTCTGAGCTAGTAAGATATCCAGTACTTTCTTAAAGCAACTAAAGTATCTTCAAACACAGCATCCCAAGAATACTACAGTTTTACTGCCCATACTATAAAACCCCCATGCGTTTGTTTTAGTCAAAAGTGGCTTTCTTCCATTCTTAACAGATTAGCTCTTTTTTTCTCAGCTCTTTGATTTCATTGGATAGTTCTTTATACTGATTTCTAATGTATTTGTAAAGACTGTTATATCACCCCATAGATATCTCTTCTCTAATGTAAATAAACCCAATATGGCTAGTCTCCCTGGGTTACAATCCTGGCTGGCATGATGACTAAGTTTGATAGGCAATTCAGTGCTCTCTTTTTCATCTCATATCTGTTACATTTTGCTATTTTTTTCTGCATAGACTAAATCCATCCGTTTATTTTTTTCCCACCCATTTTTAAATGGTATCCTATTGCAATGGCGTTGCCTACATGGTGAAGCTCAAAATAGCAACATCATAATGTCGCCTGATATCAAGATGTTGCTTGTAAAAAAAAAAGCTCAACTTCAAAATGTATCTTGTATCAATGTCACTTGTATCCGCGACAAAGCTTGTAGTCAGTACCAAGAAAAACATGCACACTTGAAAAGAGGCTTAACCCCTTAAGGACCATTGATGTACCCGGACCGCCACACTGGTCCGGCACTTAAGGACCAGTGACGGTCCTGGTACGTCACGTCCTTTTACTCACTGCACTCCTGCAGGAGTGTGGTGAGTAATTCCGGAGACTGAAGATGATCGCTCCAAGACCGGAGAGATCTCTTTCAGTTCCTCGTTCGGCATGCCGGCACACGTGATCAGTCATGTGGGGCGGCACGCCGAAATTCCCTATCTGGTCCTTAAAGGACCACACACCCCGGGACCGCTGGCCCGTAAGGAGTTAATAAGAGATACTTAACCCCTTGGATACTGGAGAGGTATCCAATGTAAAGCAATGCATCGCAGAACACTCCAGCATCCAAGGGGTTATGCTATCAGCAATCTCACCCTGTTAGTGACATCTTGAGATCGCTGTTTTAAAGCAGCTGACAATATGATCTTGCTATTTTGAGCGTTGCCATATAACATGATATTTTAAAAGAGAACGTGTTAGACGGATAGTAATACCTGCTGTTAACAAACTTTAATATTGTAGATATTAAAAATATAAATTCAATTATGTACGTGTTGTCTTTCAAACACTTATAGTTTGAGAGGTATAAACTTTTAAAGTCCCCCCGTTCACAGACGTCAGCGCTCTAGCTGACAGCATGAGATTCTGGTCGTGTGATCGGATGGTGGCTCTTCAGCAGAGCCAAAATAGAGATATCTAAAGAGGAATACTTAATTGTAACGGTCTACAAAGTGTAACTGGTTTGCAAGCACACTTTGTAGACGGATCCAATGAAGTTTCTTTTTAGATATCTCTATTTCAGCTGTGCTGAAGAACCGCCATCGGGTCGCACGACCCGAATCTCCTGCTGTCAGCTAGACAGCTGACGTCTCTGAAAGGGGCAGGAGAAGGAACTTTATAAGCTTATATCTCTCAAACACATACATCATTGAATTTATATTTTTAATGTCTACAATATTAAAGTTTGTTAACAGCAGGCATTCCATTTAAAAATGAGGCGCAAAGTTACACACACACACACACACACACACACACACACACACACTTCTTAACCCCTTAACGACCCTTGACGGTCATGGCACATCATGGGTTGTTTTGCATTACGGACCTATGATGTGCCAGGACCGTCATGGAATTCTGGGCTCCCCGTGCGTCTGCACGCTGTTCGGAAACCCTGTAACCGGATGCAAAAAAAAAATGTCCGGTCGCGTGAGCACGTGATCTTTAATGGGTTAATATTTTAATACAATAAAGTATGTTGACTTTTTAATACAGTGGAGAGTATCATACATTCACTTTTTTTTAAATGTACCGACATAACATTTATTCCACAAAATATGAAATATAGTTTGAGTGAAAGATATCTAATATACATTTTATTAATATGTTATATCAAAAAAAACCAAAAAAACTTGCAGTGCTCAAATGTATTTTGCTTCTCCGTGAATGTAATTACTGCAGCATTTGTTTTGTTTTCCTCAAACATTTCCAATAGATACACTTTCGCTCTACACTCTTGCCTGCTTGCTTTTAACATTTTAATCCACCTTTTTCGTGTTGGTGCCCAGCATGCCATTACATTAAGAGAGCTTGAACACAAATTCCATTTTCACTCCATTGTGAGGTCATGAGCAAGTGAATAGAAAGTCATCCTTTGATTTTAAAAACAGCTTTGCAAAGACCGAACATGAAGAGGCTATGAAGGACTGAAGCAATTTTGCAGTCAGCCACAGCACAGTGGGACAAATAATTTCCCTAAATCTCCATTGATTTAAATGGGGTTTATAACCCTTTGAGTGTCAGGCAGGTGCCCAACGCATTGTTTTGAAATGCTTTGGACACCTCCCCAGGACTCAAAGGGTTAAACCCTTAAATTATTAAGAATCACTCTATCATTTATATTGTTAAAATCCATATTTAAAGGGATAGTCATGTTTCGTTATTAAAGTGTAGCAGTAAAACCTTATAAAACTTTACCTTTTTACATTTATTCACTGACTAGTTGAACAGCCCGTTACACGGGCCACAGTGCCTCTGGCAGCCGGTTGCGGGGCAGTCACGCGCAGTAGAGACTGCCCACGCCACTGCTCATACAGAGCTGGACGCTCCTTCGGAGCGCCCAGCTCTGTATCAGCCGCGGCACGGGCAGTCTGTACTGCGCATGACTGCCGCACGCGCAGTAGTGTCTACTGCGCATGTCGGGCGTTACACACAACTTAGCGAATTATTATATAGGATAATGTTCTCCCCCTCCCTCCCCCTTTACTTACCTCGGCAGCCTCAGCAAGCTGGCCTGTACAGAACAAGATGAGGGGCAATCTTCTTCCAGCATAAGGAAAAACCTGTCTTCCTTCCTCAAGGGGGCAGGCATTCCCTTATACTGGCAAAGGGAAGATTGTCCCCTCACTGCAATCCGTCCAGTCCTGGGACCAGATTCCAGATCTGAGGGGAGGCTGCTAGATGTAAGTCAAAGGGGCACAAACAGTCAGAGAGTTGCTTCACATTATTGTATGTTTAAAAGCAGGCATATGGCATAACATGAGATCACTGTTACAAACTCACCAGCAGTGAAAGGATGCTCTCCAATGCAGTGCTTCAACGCTGTGAACAGAGAATCAAGTAAAAAGAAGATGGGAGCACTCACCGCTCTGCAGAAGTGAACCACTCACGATATAAGGATAAGGCTGGAACCACATATCTTGGGCTAATTTAAATGAAAAACTTTATTGCACCATTAAAACTTGGAAACAGTGACCAGTGTCAAACAGCAGTAGCAAAGGCAAACAAAATCCTGTCTTGCATAAAAAGAGGTATTGAAGCAAGAGTGGATAACATTATTTGCCATTGTACAAATCATTGTTAAGACCTCACCTTGCGTATGCAGTACAGTTTTGGGCACCGGTTCTGAAAAAGGATATACTAGAACTAGAGAGGGTACAGAAAAGAGCAACAAAATGAATTAAGGGAATGGATGACTTGACGCATGAGGAACGACTAGACAAACTTGGTTTATTTACTCTAGAAAAAAGACGACTAAGAGGAGACCTTATCATATTGTACAAATACATGAGAGGTCAATACAAGGATCTCTGCGGTGAGCTATTTATTCCAAGGCCTGATCAGATGACCAGGGGACACCCCTTGAGATTAGAGGAAAGGATGTTTAGACTTCAGCAGAGGAAGGGTTTTTTTACAGTAAGGTCTGTTAAATTGTGGAATTCTTTGCCCAAGGAGGTGGTTATGGCAGATACAAAGGATACATTCAAGAGAAGATTAGATACATTTCTTTCCAAAGGGAATATACAGAGTTATACTGTTTATTAGTAAGCAGAACAGGAAGTTCTGATAAAGACTAACTTATCTGGTAGCAGGAAAGCTATAAAAATACTGAGGTATGAGGAGAAGGTTGAACTTGATGGACTTGTGTCTTTATTCAACCTAATTACTATGTTACTGTGTAATGATGAAAAATGAAGGAGATGTCGATGCTAGTGGTGGTGGTAATGATGATGATGAATATGCTGTCTCCAATAGTTGTAAACCAATGCAACCCATGCAACCTAGACACAATGGTCCTATATCCACTTCTTTGGCAAAGACCCTGTTTAGGGAGGCAGTCCTCATACAAAAATAGCTGCCACAGCACTCCTGTACAGCCAGTCATTGCACTATAGTACAAAAGATAGAAAAGAAAAAGAAAACACTTGTAATAGCACCAAAACCATACCATACATTCAACAGTGGGCTATAACACTAGCATAAAATCATAAGTAAATAAAATATAATTTTTATTATTTTTATTAAAAATGTTAACACAATAAAAGAAAAAGCCCTGTAAATAAGCACCAGTTATGCTAAGCCACCATCCAGCATGTGTGTATATACCTATGTGTGTATGTATGTGTATATATGTGTGTGTGTGTGTGTGTGTGTGTGTGTATGTATGTTTGTGTGTGTGTTATTCATGAAGTTACCTACTGGGGGCACTAGTCTTCATTGTTTTCAGATAGATACATATTGTTGGTTTTATTGCAATTTATTACCATTTAAGGGTTGTATATTTTGATGAATTGCACTATTCCTGAACTGGGGCATTGCCCCTCATTGTTTGCTGGATTATGTGTAACACATTGAATGTTATTGATGATGCTAACCATCTAAGTACCCTCATTTCTTAATCTTCACCTAAATAGCAATTTCAAAAATGTATAATTAAGTCCAAATTATGTAAATAATGCTAGAAGGCTAAGCCTTTGCATCAGTATATATATTTGCTACTTTTCTACTTGTTAAATAAAACTCTATGACTGATGTACAAAGAAAGGGGAGAAATTATGGTGCAAACCATTTTTACATAAGTGAAAGCTAGATAGGCCTCTTTTCAATATATTACAGACCTCTACAGCATTCACAGGGTTTAAAGCCTCATTTAAATGAATGGAAATTTTGAACATTTGTATGTATCCTCTATGGTGAATTTGGCACTGCGACATAACTGTTCAAACCTGCCCTTGCCCCCCCCCATCCTCATGTGAGCCTAAATTAGCCAGTGGCTCAGCTGTTTTGAAGGACCTGAGAAGAATTTGAGCAATTGTCAAGCAAATCAGCTTGTACCTGTCACAGTACCTTGTTTCCAGTACCGCAGCTTCAGCTACTCTCGGCATCTTTCCACGCGTCATCTGCAGGCAAGAGGCTTCAAGCATGCTGCAGGTCTCTGTTTTATGTGTGTTTGTTTCCTGTAGTCTCCTCCTACCTACTTCCTCCCTCTAGCTGCTCCACCTACCTACTTCCTGTGGAGGGGTTTAAAGGGCAGACTGAGTCCTGACTCAGCCACCCTTATGTTGTTGTTCTGAACAGTTCATTTTCTAGAATTCCTGATTCCTGTGTATGATCCAGCTTGTCTGTCTATCCATTCTGGTGCTGACCTGTGGCTCTGTCTGACTATTCTCCTTGGCGTTCCGATTTGGCTCAGATATCCTTTCTGGTGCAAACCTGTGGCTCTGGCTGACTACCTGCTCTGTGTATGACCTAGGCTTGTCTGACTACCCACTCTGGTGTTGACCTGGGGCTCTATCCACTGCGCATTCAGCATTCCATCGCTTCAGTGGATATCCTTTCTGATGCAAACCTGTGGCTTTGGCTGACTACCCTCTCCGTGCATGACTTTGGCTTGTCTGACTATCCTATCTGGTGCTTGCTAGAAGGATTTGTCTGTTCGTTCAGTGTGTTGGATCAGTTATTCAGACATCCTTCCTAGCACTGACCTGGGGCTCTAGCAGACTCCTAGCTACTGACTGCAGGCTGAGTCAATATCTCTTGGGCGTTACCTTACCACGAGACTCCAGTGGGCTGAGGCCTAGTCTCGGACAGTGTGGTGCAGAGATTGGGAGACTGCTATTCCTGATACAGTGCTCGCCATTTCAATCACCCACTGTGTGTATATTTATATATTGCATTACTGTCATTATTCTCGTAATAAAGGTTCTATTAACTATACCGTCTGACTTCTGGTTTTGCTTGCCAACCGTAACAGTACCATAGGCAATGTAAACAAATTCCCATTGATATGTATCAGGCTATTTGAACTCTTGAATTATAGAGTGAATTCCACTGCATTTGTCCTATTATGCATATATATTGTTATTGCATTTGTAGAAAGCTAATCTTTGGGCCAGATTCCTCTGAGGGTTATAAATGTTATAACTGGCTTTATAGGTAAAAGATGTGTAACGTGTTAGCCACAGGAAAAGCAGGAGACAGGTAGAGTAAAAGTGATACCTTTACTTGGCTGAGTAGCTTTAGAATGCAAGATTTCAAGACAAATTAGGTCTCTTCTTCAGGCATATTTAAAATGAAGTTTGAATACAAATTACATAACAGGTTATATACACTATAAAAAATATATATCGCACATCAGTTGGATGAGTCTATCCAAAACCACCAAAAGCTGCTTCTATCTCAACAACCTACCTTCAAAGGCAAAAAAAATCATGATGATCCTTTTGTGTATACATAACAGGTTATGCATTCATGCAAATTGTTTTTGCATTTAAATTCCACAGGAAGTGAATTCCTTATCACCATTGTGTAAATCATTCCCTAGGCTCCAGTAGACGCATCACTTGCTAGCTGGCTAAGTGGCACAAAATGTATTTCCCTTTTGTTGCTCTGGTAAATTTAGGGTATGGAGAGTTTGTGACTGCAACAAAATATGCCTGTCTTGGAATGTATGGGTTAACCCACCGATCGCCAGAGGGGTGCACAACACAACACTTGCAATGCATTGTTCAACCCTCTAACACCCAAAATCTATTTGTTGTTTGGGATAGTGTGATAAATTCCTTGTCATGCTTCAGGTCACACAGTTCAGAGTGGTCAAACTTGGTCATCAGTGTATACTCCAAGTTGTTTTTGTCTGTCAGTATCTTGTAATTTCCCATCAGTAGAGACATTCTGAGATCTTTAATGCTGTAGCCAGTTTTGCAAAAATGTTGATCCACTGGTCTCTTTTGATGTCCATATTGGACCTATAACTGGTTTTATCTCATAGATTCCTAGTCTAAAGGGACATTTGGAGATTAACCCAGTTTTAGACTACAGTGGAATTTTGTTCATAGTATAATATTTTGCCTTACTGCAAATAAAACTTACCTCACTGTCTTATTAAAGTAACCAGATTGTCATTTTAATGAGTGGCACTTATTACTTTTTTTTTCCATTGTACAGCACAGAAACTAGGGCAAATCTGGAATGTGTTCCAATAGAGCCTGTATTAGTGATCTGGTCACATTAATGTTATCAACATAAATATCAGTGCCTGCTTTATCCGTGAATGTGTTGCCGTCACAGGCTTCAGGGGAAAGAATCTAGTAGCGTGATCTACAGATCTTCAACCACGAAATCGATATCCTTAAAGTAAACTTTTTTTTATGAAAAAATATATATTGTAGGGATTTTCCTATTGAGTAAAATAAGGGTACTCCCACTGCCGAGAGATTTATATTTCCAGAGTTATTACAGTTTAAACCTAGAGGGCAGTGCCCTCTAGTCGTCAAATTCTAATTAGATTTCATGTTACATAGAAGATTATCAGGAGAGCAAAGAAAGGAATATTATATCTCTAGAGTAGATCACATTCATTTGGTAACAGGAAGTAAACAGAAATGAAGTCAAGGTGAATCCAGAAGGCTGTGGAAGATCCTATTTCTGATAACAGAAGCTGTCCATTATGCCAAGAGAGCACAGTTAGAAGAGCTGCTACCTTGTAAAGCTAAGAGTACGAGGTTCAGATTCTGAGAGTGGTCCATGTTGTTAATTCTTTTTCACACCTTTTTAACCCCTTAAGGACCAGCGGTCCCGGGGCGTGCCATCCCTTAAGGACCACATAGGAAACTTTGACATGCTGTCCCACGTGACTGATCACGTGGGGCGGCACGCCAAACGGGGCACTGGAAGAGATTGCTCTGGTCTCGGAGTGATCAACTTCAGTGCCTGGTATTACTGTAGGAGCGCGGTGAGTAAAAGTACGTGACGTGTCAGGACCGTCACTGGTCCTTAAGTGCCGGACCAGCGTGACGGTCCTGCCATGTCAGTGGTCCTTAAGGGGTTAATCGATGTGTACTGTATTGCGGTAAATCCTCACTGTAGAAAATCATACGGTTCTGTCTATAGATGTTCCCCAAGAAGCTAATGTACTAAAAATGGAGTTAGTCTGGGGTAACTCAACAAAACTGGGTGTTTTAACCCTTTTAATTCTACAGAGGAATCCACCTCACTATCATTCAATGAGATAAAATCCCCTTTTAAATCAATGAGTATTTGGGGGCTTTTTATTTGTACTCTAGGGCAGGGCTCAAAATTTCCACTCGCCACTAGCCAATGGCGAGTGAAAATTTAGCCCTGGCGAGTAGAAATTCAGCCCTGATCGGTATGTTTTGGCTTGCATTGGCGAGTAAGTTTTCAGGTCTGGCTAGTAGCAAAGGACTGCAAATTATAAGCCCTGCTCTAGGGTATAGCTGGCTTCCCCCCTAATAATTCTAGTTCTCTGTGTGTCTATGTAATACAACTTATGGTTGGAGAAACATAAAAAAATTCTCTGTGCTTTGTTCTGGGCATGTAGTGCTGGATAAAGAGGACAAACCAGAAATGTACATTAGACCTTTGAGTGCCAGGAAAGGTTTCAACTCAGTGGCGTAACTATAGGGGTCGCAGGGGTCGCAACCGCGACCTGGTCTGTCACTCCAGGGGCCCGGCTGCCCCCTGCGACCCCCTCCTCCTGGCGCCGCAAGCTCCCTCCCGCGCTCTAGTAATGCAGAGCGCTGGGAGATGACATCATCTCCCAGCGCTCTGCATTACAGAAGAGAACAGCGTGGGAGCACTTTGCACCAGCCCGCCTCTCCTGCCACTTCACTGGGCCACCAGGGATTGGGAGGTAGGAAATGGAGGCATTGTGGAGGGCCCGGGGGCCAATGTGTTCGGGGGTTGGGTGGGGCCCATGGCACTTCTTGCACCATGGCCCCGGACCGTTCTAATTACGCCTCTGTATCAACTCATTGTAACACAATGTGTTGGGAATCTCTCTGACATTCAAAGGGTTAATTTATGCTTTATTCTGTACATGTAGTGCTGGATAAAGAGGACAAACAAGAAATGCATATTAACTCTTGCATGCTAGAGAGGTATCCAAAGCATTGGAACATGTTCAAAGGCTTAAATTTGCCCTCAAAAGGTCTTAGTTTGTAACCTTCAGTGTTTCTCCCCAAATACTGCACGTAACATCAGAACTGTAAGCGCCGATGTTCACAAAGAGTATGTTTGCTTCAAACATAAGTGAGCTTAGGAACAAAATAATAACATTTAATAAAATAATTGCTTGTGCTGTGGTGCATACTAATTGTGTAGTAACGAATAATGAGCCAATACTTAAATCTAATGAACATGTTATTTATGCTTTTATCTGAATAGCATCTCTAACAAATGGATGTAAAAATTTGGACTAATGAGCAAAAACAAAAGTGTATTTTGTAATATAAATATCACTAGAAAGGATCTAAAAAACTAAATGTTTACCTCCTAAAGGTAAAGTCACAAAGGAGGAAAAGTCTGCAAACTATATTCTAAAATAAAAACTTATTTTAACCTATTGATGACCAGAGGAGTACACAATGCATTGATTTCAAATGGGTCTTTTGATTTGGAATGTGTTGGATACCCCTATGGCGCTCAAAGCATTAAAGGGATACTAATACTTTGTTTTATCTTTATTTTATTTTGTAGGCATTAAAAAAACATGAATAACTAAATAAGTCTTATCTCTCAAACCTTTATGGTTTGAGAGATATTCACAAGCAAAGATTCCCCTCACTGACCAAAAAGGTCAAGTCTGCCATCTAGCTGTCAGATTTGGAATCTGTTCCGCAGATCAGCCAGTGGCTCTTCAGCAGAGCCGCTATCGCAAGATATAAAAATAACTATTTCATTGGAAGGGTCTAAAAAGTGTGCTTGCAAACCAGGCACACTTTGTAGACTATTCGAATGAAGTAGTTCTCCTTATATCTTGCGATCTCGGCTCTGCTGTAGAGCCACAGCTGGTCCACGGACCGGATTCCAAATCTGACAGCTAGATGGCATACTTGACTGTTTTGGTCAGTGAGGGGAAACCTTGCTCGTGAATATCTCTCAAACCATAAAGGTTTGAGAGATAAGACTTATATCATTCTTCATGTTTTTTTAATGCCTACAAAATAAAATAAAGGTAAAACGAAGTATTACTATACCTTTAAAAGGGAACTGTAAGTAAAAGAGAAATTGGCTTATAATGTGTTTAAAACAGAAGGACTTGCAAGGTAGAAATACTACAAACAGCAGTCAGGTGTATCTGCTTATCTGTTGTTGCACAGTGTATGCAGTTAAGAGGGACTGATTTGCCATTAGGCAGAGTAGGCAACTGCCTAGATAGCCACACCTGTGCTGGCCACACCCATATTCTGAATTGTGGGAGTGGCCAGAGCAATCTCAATGTCCCTGCATCAGGTTTATCTATCTTTACAGGATATTATTTAACATGTTGTGTGCAAAAGATCTCCAACACATTGCCGAGCAAAAATATCAATCAGGGGGATAAAGCTTCTTTTGCCCTTGTTTCTTTGAAGCCAAGGGTACTTTCAGTGACAGGAAATAGTGGATGAGGCAGGGGTTGGGGTCATGTGAGGACTGAGGGTGTGGCCATGGGTGGAGCTATGGGTACCTAGAGTTCCTTGCCTAGGGGTGCCTGGAATGTAGATCCAGCCCTGGTGCCTGTATTTCAGAAGTAAAGTGGCCAGAAATAGTGACGGGTGAAATTAATTTCTTTTCCGTTCCAGGAACTTCCACAAATAATTGATAATTTTCCTGTTTAAAAAAAAAAAATCCTTGCAGTTTAGAAAACTATTAAAATGTTCCCATTTTGCCAGCCTTCAATGAAATTGCCATAAGAACTTTGCCACTTTCTGCTTATGCTTTGCATTGGAAAGAGAACTCCAGCTGTAATACCTCTGCTGCTGAGGGCTGAAGTGAAGACATCCATGGCTAAAAGTAAAAGTTGTTATCAGGCTGAATCCATAGCAACACAAGCCTTGAAAATGTATTAACAGGCTGAAACCTATGTCAACATACATGAGCCTTCAAAAATGTTAGCAGGTTGAGTTTTACAGCAACATAATCCTTGAATAAGTTGTTGGGACCTCAGTTGAAGACTGGTGATGGGGCAGGTGCTTACACTCTTGCAAGGAATGTAATGCTTTATTAGCAAGCACAATAAGATTGGAAAACAATGTTTTAGCAGGACACTATGGCAATATAAGCCTTGACAAATTGTTAGCACTTGGAGAAGCCTACCGCAAGAAAGGCCTTGAAAAATTGTTAGCAGCAGCCTTTACATCAGAGCAATAGCAAGTGACCCTTTAAAAGTGTTTTATACCTGTTGGTGGTAGAGAATTGACAATAGACAGCAAGTAATTGTGGGTGGCGGTGACTGACTTCCCATGGGTCATACACATAAACAAACAAGTGATATCAATAACTGACCTTCCCTGGTCCCATTCCCTGTGATGAGGTGTGCATATTCTACCGGGTGGAACACTTTTTAGTTGTTTCCTAATAAACTGATGTATCCTAATATTCTCCACAGTGAACAGGCATTTCAGTGCTGGATTTTGGGGTACGTTATTGTGACAGAAGCATCACCACCACCTTATTGTTTGTTTGTTTGTTTTTTTTTGGGGGGGGGCTGTAGGTTAACATTTGCAACATAAAGCTCAAGATGGTAAAGTTAAATGTACTTAATTAGAGTAGACATGCTAAGGTATGATCCCTCCATACCCCTCTACACAAACTTTTCACAATGTACACATTACAGTCACTGATTAATGACCCCCAAAGAAAAATATTCCAATCCCTATGATTTCAGGGAAGATGGAGGAGAAGGATTATGGTGATTGGAGAACACAACACATTAGTTGTCAGTCATTCATCAATAACCATTGTGCTGGCCACATTCTCAACTGTTATAGATGGTAACTGTATTAAAGGGATAGTAATACTTCGTTTTAACTTTACTTTATTTTGTAGGCATTAAAAAAACATGAAGAATGATATAAGTCTTATCTCTCAAACCTTTATGGTTTATGAGATATTCACAAGCAAAGTTTCCCCTCCCGCCCCTTTTTCCTAGTGTAAGCCATCTCTTCTCAGATGTGAAGCTGGTTGTAAGACCAGACAGATAACAGAAGGGGACAATTTTCTTTGTATGAGAACAATGAAAGCCCTTCCCCCCTTGACAAGTTTTTCAGCTTTTTCCCTTATATTAATTGAAGATTGTCCCTCTCTGCAGTCTACCTGGGCACCTCCCTTCTGATCTGTTTGAACGGGGGGGGATACTTTGCTTGTGAATATCTCTTAAACCATAAAGGTTTGAGAGATAAGACATATCATTCTTCATGTTTTTTTAATGCCTACAAAATAAAATAAAGTTTAAACGAAGTATTACTATACCTTTAATCCCGCTGCCTCCTCCTCTCCAATCTCCATAGCGCTGATGTTCCCATCACTACATACCCCATAATGAATGCGTCTCTGTCTTGTTGGTTTTTGTTTCATTTTTGATACATACTCCTATGGTATTAGATGCTGGTTTATTTTAAAAATGCTAGTTGAAGAGTCCGTTACACGGGCCACAGTGCCACTGACAGCCGGTCGCGGGGCAGTCATGCGCAGTAGAGACTGCCCATGCCGCGGTTGATACAGAGCTGGACACTCCTTCGGAGCGTCCTGCTCTGTATCAGCCGTGGCACGGGCAGTCTCTACTGCGCATGACTGCGTTGTTACACATGTTTTAGCAAATTATTATATAGGATGAGTTTACCTACACGACTGCCGGCGAGATGTATCTTACAGGCAAAAACAACATAACCATGAATTTTAAACCCGCTATAAATACACGCTTCCTGGTGGGCAACTAAGGCTATCCATCCACTGTGGTATGCAACAATGTTGACTATACAAACTCTTATGTTTTCCAGCAGCATTCAAGTGGTCGTTGCTTCTGCTTAGAACATAATTAACCCGCAGCTATGCTGTAACCATTTCCCATGCAGGTTTGCCACTTCTTGGAGACAGATGGTGTTGTGCATCACTTACCATCCCATATTCTGTGAGCAAGTTCCTTAGACATATGCCAGTGACACAACTACCACAAGTGTTAGAATGCCTCCACAAGACACATGAATTGCCTGTTGTGATAATGTCATGTGCTCTGCAAATTGTTTCATTATTGTTGCTGCAGTTGCTGCTCAGGGCAAAATCCGATGTTTACTCCCATTTCACTATGATTTCTAGCAGTTTTTTGCCTGTACATCTCTCTCATTCTCCATTGATTTATTTATATTATTTCACAGAATCCAGTTCCTCTACATGCTTCTGATCATGGCATGGCACAAGTTCAGGAAGTTTGTTTATCCACTTTGCTGCTAAGCCATATCACCCCCAGAGCTAAGCAAGCTTTCACACTTTTTGTTCAGTTTGCAGTATAATTACAGTTTTTGGTGACATTCTGTGAACAACCCACACGTCATGCATCTTTGTTTTTTTCCAGCAGACCCCGCACTTTAATAGTAACATAGTTAATGTGTCCATCAATTTCAGCTCGTGCCTAAACTCCCCCGCCACATTGATCCAGGGGAAGGGAAAAAAACCTATTGAAGTAATTTCCAATTAGACCCAAGTGGGTAAAAAATTCCTTCCTGACTCCAAATGGCAGTCTGATATTTCCCTGGGTCAACAACCAATCTGCTTTGAAGCCAACTGTCATAATTCTCAGTATTGTTCTGTGCAAGATACATATCCATTGTATTTTTTAAGCAGTTACAGTATCTTCAAGCACAACATCCTGAGACAAAGAATTTTATAGCTTTACTGCCCTTACTGTAAACAATCCCTGTCTTTGTTTAAGTCGAAAGCACCTTTCCTCTAGTCTTAATGAACGACCTCTCCTTCTTAGCTCTTTGTGTAAAAAGATAACATTGGTTTGTGGATATCTCATAACATGTTCAACAAATGTTTACACGGAATAGAAAATAAAAATTGTTGTTTTAATTGAAACTCCAATAAAGTGACAAGTAACTGTCCTAGGGTGATTTTATTTCTTGTTCCACTACCAAATTCTTAGGATGCTAAGTTTAGTATTAAAGGAATAGTAATGGTTCTTTTTACCACATTTTAATATTGTAGCCATTAAAATATTAATAGCTCATTCTATGTCCCATATCTCAAACCTTTATAGTTTGAGTGATCAAAACCTCTAAAGTTCCCTCTCCCGCCCCTTTCAGAGATGTCCGCGCTCTAGCTGATAGAGCTGATCCTGGTCCCGGGACCGGCGGAGGCTCTTCAGCTGAGCAGAAATAACGGTATATAGAAAGAAATAATGCATTTGAACGGTCTACAAAGTGTGCCTGATTTGCATAAATGAGGTCCATTGCTTGATGAAAAGAAGCTGAGTCGGGAAGAAGTATCACACACAAAAGCCTGTATACCACTTTAACACAATCTAGTGATTATCAAGGTGGCCAACACACAAGTAACAGGCCATTTGTTCATTGGTTTAATACAAGGGTGCTTCATACTTTTGTTTTTCTTTTGAAATTATTAGGAGTTGTTACTTCTCCTTTAACTATACCACTACAGATTGAATTTGATCCTTACTGCTGATGTAAGGCATTTCCTTGTGTATTCCATTAAAATAGCTTAATTCCCCATTGTATGTGGAAGACTATAAGACTGCTTAGAAAAATGACTTGAAACTTAATAAATATGTCCAAAAGGAAAAATCAAACTACCCCTTGGTACAAGAAATATCACAGACAACACAGTAAAATGATGTCCTAATCAATAGAAATTACTAATGTCCCATTAATAATTAAGTCATCTAGCTTGTAGCAGATATATCAATATACATGCATAAACGTCTTGGAAAATCAATGTAAATCCTCATAAATGCACATAGGTTTAACCCTGTGGTTGCCAGAGTGGTATGCAACACAACAGGTGGGTGAAACTTCCCAATTTTTTTTCATGGGAATTTTCAGGGAAAAACCACGATTTGCTACTTTTGGTTTGGAAATTCACACACAGTCAGAATACAGATTTCTTCCTCCATCAACAGCCATTGTCTTACGAGAGCTTTGACATTTCCTGCCTGTGCTTTCTATAGTCACAATAATCCCTGCCCTACTACTTTAAAATCTGTAACGTCCCCTATGTTGTGACGTGTAGTTGAGACAGAGATACTTACAGAAGCTGAGATAACTACTGACATTAAAAAAAAGGGTTTGGAGTAGTTGTGTTGCCACCACCGCCACCACATGCCTTGTGACTCAGAGATGCAAGATCCTACCAGCAGATAGTGTTTCTACCACATTTCCCACATCCCCTGTGACTCATAGCCTCTCAGCATCCGATATTGCTGCACTTGCCACTAGTGATGAGCGAGCATGCTCGGCCGAAGCTCGGTTCGGCTCGAGCATCACTCTGCTCGGCACATGGCGGTACTCGTACGAGTACCGCATGTGCTCGCCCGCCATGTTCGGGTCTCCTCCCCGCACGTTTCGCGGCTGCTGCGCAGCCAATAAACGTGAGGGGAGGCTCTGACATCAGTGTAATGCCAGCAGCCATGTTGGCTGCTGGCATTACACTGATTGGCTGGCCAGAACCCGTGATCGGGTGCTATATAGCACCTGATCAGCGAGTTCGGCTCAGTCTTAGCCAGGGAGAGATGAGGATAGGAAGGGAAAGTCAGTGTAGGGAGAAGAAAAGTGTTGGAACACCATATAAAGACCCAAAAGTCCTTTTTAGGACTGTTGTGTGTGGGGGCAGCAGTTATATTTTGTTTGGGGGGGCACAAAAAAAAAAAAAAAGTCACATATTCCGTTCACTGTGCCTAGCCGCAGATTAGCAGCACATTCTGTTTAGTGTGCAAAGTTGCAGATTAGCAGCACATTCTGTTTAGTGAGCAAAGTTGCAGATTAGCAGCACATTCTGTTTAGTGTGCAAAGTTGCAGATTAGCAGCACATTCTGTTTAGTGTGCAAAGTTGCAGATTAGCAACACATTGTTTAGTGTGCAAAGTTGCAGATTAGCAGCACATTCTGTTTAGTGTGGAAAGTGTAAAAAATAAACGTCACATATTCCGTTCACTGTGCCTAGCCGCAGATTAGCAGTACATTCTGTTTAGTGTGCAAAGTTGCAGATTAGCAGCACATTCTGTTTAGTGTGGAAAGTGTAAAAAATAAACGTCATATATTCCGTTCACTGTGCCTAGCCGCAGATTAGCAGCACATTCTGTTTAGTGTGCAAAGTTGCAGATTAGCAGCACATTCTGTTTAGTGTGCAAAGTGTAAAAAATAAACGTCACATATTCCGTTCACTGTGCCTAGCCGCAGATTAGCAGCACATTCTGTTTAGTGTGCAAAGTGTAAAAAAAAAAGTCACATATTCCGTTCACTGTGCCTAGCCGCAGATTAGCAGCACATTCTGTTTAGTGAGCAAAGTTGCAGATTAGCAGCACATTCTGTTTAGTGTGCAAAGTGTAAAAAATAAATGTCACATATTCCGTTCACTGTGCCTAGCCGCAGATTAGCAGCACATTCTGTTTAGTGTGCAAAGTTGCAGATTAGCAGCACATTCTGTTTAGTGTGCAAAGTGTAAAAAATAAACGTCACATATTCCGTTCACTGTGCCTAGCCGCAGATTAGCAGCACATTCTGTTTAGTGTGCAAAGTGTAAAAAATAAACGTCACATATTCCGTTCACTGTGCCTAGCCGCAGATTAGCAGCACATTCTGTTTAGTGTGCAAAGTTGCAGATTAGCAGCACATTCTGTTTAGTGTGCAAAGTGTAAAAAATAAACGTCACATATTCTGTTCACTGTGCCTAGCCGCAGATTAGCAGCACATTCTGTTTAGTGTGCAAAGTGTAAAAAATAAACGTCACATATTCCGTTCACTGTGCCTAGCCGCAGATTAGCAGCACATTCTGTTTAGTGTGCAAAGTTGCAGATTAGCAGCACATTCTGTTTAGTGTGCAAAGTGTAAAAAATAAACGTCACATATTCCGTTCACTGTGCCTAGCCGCAGATTAGCAGCACATTCTGTTTAGTGTGCAAAGTTGCAGATTAGCAGCACATTCTGTTTAGTGTGCAAAGTGTAAAAAATAAACGTCACATATTCCGTTCACTGTGCCTAGCCGCAGATTAGCAGCACATTCTGTTTAGTGTGCAAAGTGTAAAAAATAAACGTCACATATTCCGTTCACTGTGCCTAGCCGCAGATTAGCAGCACATTCTGTTTAGTGTGCAAAGTTGCAGATTAGCAGCACATTCTGTTTAGTGTGCAAAGTGTAAAAAATAAACGTCACATATTCCGTTCACTGTGCCTAGCCGCAGATTAGCAGCACATTCTGTTTAGTGTGCAAAGTGTAAAAAATAAACGTCACATATTCCGTTCACTGTGCCTAGCTGCAGATTAGCAGCACATTCTGTTTAGTGTGCAAAGTTGCAGATTAGCAGCACATTCTGTTTAGTGTGCAAAGTGTAAAAAATAAACGTCACATATTCTGTTCACTGTGCCTACCGCAGATTAGCAGCACATTCTGTTTAGTGTGCAAAGTGTAAAAAATAAACGTCACATATTCCGTTCACTGTGTCTAGCCGCAGATTAGCAGCACATTCTGTTTAGTGTGCAAAGTTGCAGATTAGCAGCACATTCTGTTTAGTGTGCAAAGTGTAAAAAATAAACGTCACATATTCCGTTCACTGTGCCTAGCCGCAGATTAGCAGCACATTCTGTTTAGTGTGCAAAGTTGCAGATTAGCAGCACATTCTGTTTAGTGTGCAAAGTGTAAAAAATAAACGTCACATATTCCGTTCACTGTGCCTAGCCGCAGATTAGCAGCACATTCTGTTTGGTGTGAAAAGTGTAAAAAATAAACGTCACATATTCCGTTCACTGTGCCTAGCTGCAGATTAGCAGCACATTCTGTTTAGTGTGCAAAGTTGCAGATTAGCAGCACATTCTGTTTAGTGTGCAAAGTGTAAAAAATAAACGTCACATATTCCGTTCACTGTGCCTAGCCGCAGATTAGCAGCACATTCTGTTTAGTGTGCAAAGTGTAAAAAATAAACGTCACATATTCCGTTCACTGTGCCTAGCCGCAGATTAGCAGCACATTCTGTTTAGTGTGCAAAGTTGCAGATTAGCAGCACATTCTGTTTAGTGTGCAAAGTGTAAAAAATAAACGTCACATATTCCGTTCACTGTGCCTAGCCGCAGATTAGCAGCACATTCTGTTTAGTGTGCAAAGTTGCAGATTAGCAGCACATTCTGTTTAGTGTGCAAAGTGTAAAAAAT
The DNA here is from genome assembly GCA_037306005.1 of Rhinophrynus dorsalis. Lineage (NCBI taxonomy): Eukaryota > Metazoa > Chordata > Amphibia > Anura > Rhinophrynidae > Rhinophrynus > Rhinophrynus dorsalis. The sequence continues at coordinate 461,107,825 of CM074723.1, forward strand.
AAACGTCACATATTCCGTTCACTGTGCCTAGCCGGAGATTAGCAGCACATTCTGTTTAGTGTGCAAAGTTGCAGATTAGCAGCACATTCTGTTTAGTGTGCAAAGTGTAAAAAATAAACGTCACATATTCCGTTCACTGTGCCTAGCCGCAGATTAGCAGCACATTCTGTTTAGTGTGCAAAGTTGCAGATTAGCAGCACATTCTGTTTAGTGTGCAAAGTGTAAAAAATAAACGTCACATATTCCGTTCACTGTGCCTAGCCGCAGATTAGCAGCACATTCTGTTTAGTGTGCAAAGTGTAAAAAAAAAGTCACATATTCCGTTCACTGTGCCTAGCCGCAGATTAGCAGCACATTCTGTTTAGTGAGCAAAGTTGCAGATTAGCAGCACATTCTGTTTAGTGTGCAAAGTGTAAAAAATAAATGTCACATATTCCGTTCACTGTGCCTAGCCGCAGATTAGCAGCACATTCTGTTTAGTGTGCAAAGTTGCAGATTAGCAGCACATTCTGTTTAGTGTGCAAAGTGTAAAAAATAAACGTCACATATTCCGTTCACTGTGCCTAGCCGCAGATTAGCAGCACATTCTGTTTAGTGTGCAAAGTGTAAAAAATAAACGTCACATATTCCGTTCACTGTGCCTAGCCGCAGATTAGCAGCACATTCTGTTTAGTGTGCAAAGTTGCAGATTAGCAGCACATTCTGTTTAGTGTGGAAAGTGTAAAAAATAAACGTCACATATTCCGTTCACTGTGCCTAGCCACAGATTAGCAGCACATTCTGTTTAGTGTGCAAAGTTGCAGATTAGCAGCACATTCTGTTTAGTGTGCAAAGTGTAAAAAATAAACGTCACATATTCCGTTCACTGTGCCTAGCCGCAGATTAGCAGCACATTCTGTTTAGTGTGCAAAGTGTAAAAAATAAACGTCACATATTCCGTTCACTGTGCCTAGCCGCAGATTAGCAGCACATTCTGTTTAGTGTGCAAAGTTGCAGATTAGCAGCACATTCTGTTTAGTGTGCAAAGTGTAAAAAATAAACGTCACATATTCTGTTCACTGTGCCTACCGCAGATTAGCAGCACATTCTGTTTAGTGTGCAAAGTGTAAAAAATAAACGTCACATATTCCGTTCACTGTGTCTAGCCGCAGATTAGCAGCACATTCTGTTTAGTGTGCAAAGTTGCAGATTAGCAGCACATTCTGTTTAGTGTGCAAAGTGTAAAAAATAAACGTCACATATTCCGTTCACTGTGCCTAGCCGCAGATTAGCAGCACATTCTGTTTAGTGTGCAAAGTTGCAGATTAGCAGCACATTCTGTTTAGTGTGCAAAGTGTAAAAAATAAACGTCACATATTCCGTTCACTGTGCCTAGCCGCAGATTAGCAGCACATTCTGTTTGGTGTGAAAAGTGTAAAAAATAAACGTCACATATTCCGTTCACTGTGCCTAGCTGCAGATTAGCAGCACATTCTGTTTAGTGTGCAAAGTTGCAGATTAGCAGCACATTCTGTTTAGTGTGCAAAGTGTAAAAAATAAACGTCACATATTCCGTTCACTGTGCCTAGCCGCAGATTAGCAGCACATTCTGTTTAGTGTGCAAAGTGTAAAAAATAAACGTCACATATTCCGTTCACTGTGCCTAGCCGCAGATTAGCAGCACATTCTGTTTAGTGTGCAAAGTTGCAGATTAGCAGCACATTCTGTTTAGTGTGCAAAGTGTAAAAAATAAACGTCACATATTCCGTTCACTGTGCCTAGCCGCAGATTAGCAGCACATTCTGTTTAGTGTGCAAAGTTGCAGATTAGCAGCACATTCTGTTTAGTGTGCAAAGTGTAAAAAATAAACGTCACATATTCCGTTCACTGTGCCTAGCCGGAGATTAGCAGCACATTCTGTTTAGTGTGCAAAGTTGCAGATTAGCAGCACATTCTGTTTAGTGTGCAAAGTGTAAAAAATAAACGTCACATATTCCGTTCACTGTGCCTAGCCGCAGATTAGCAGCACATTCTGTTTAGTGTGCAAAGTTGCAGATTAGCAGCACATTCTGTTTAGTGTGCAAAGTGTAAAAAATAAACGTCACATATTCCGTTCACTGTGCCTAGCCGCAGATTAGCAGCACATTCTGTTTAGTGTGCAAAGTGTAAAAAATAAACGTCACATATTCCGTTCACTGTGCCTAGCCGCAGATTAGCAGCACATTCTGTTTAGTGTGCAAAGTTGCAGATTAGCAGCACATTCTGTTTAGTGTGGAAAGTGTAAAAAATAAACGTCACATAATCCGTTCACTGTGCCTAGCCGCAGATTAGCAGCACATTCTGTTTAGTGTGCAAAGTTGCAGATTAGCAGCACATTCTGTTTAGTGTGGAAAGTGTAAAAAATAAACGTCACATATTCCGTTCACTGTGCCTAGCCGCAGATTAGCAGCACATTCTGTTTAGTGTGCAAAGTTGCAGATTAGCAGCACATTCTGTTTAGTGTGCAAAGTGTAAAAAATAAACGTCACATATTCCGTTCACTGTGGCTAGCCGCAGATTAGCAGCACATTCTGTTTAGTGTGCAAAGTTGCAGATTAGCAGCACATTCTGTTTAGTGTGCAAAGTGTAAAAAATAAAGGTCACATATTACGTTCACTGTGCCTAGCCGCAGATTAGCAGCACATTCTGTTTAGTGTGCAAAGTTGCAGATTAGCAGCACAAATTCCGTGTAATATGAAGAAGGCGGGTAAAAAGGGACGGGGAAGTGGACGTGATCCTGATAGTTTAGGGCGCGGGTCAGGACGCGTAGAAACTGTGCCTGGTGCCAGAGCACAAGAAAGAAAGACATCCACCATACCTAGCTTCATGTCTCAGTTTACAGGGCGTCGCAGGACATCACTCTCGAGGTCAGACCACTGCGAACAGGTGGTCGGTTGGATTTCAGCTGATACTGCTTCCAGTCGGTTAAGCACCACCCTGTCTTCCACCAAGTCCACTCTCAGTAGCCAAGAGTCTGGTCAACACAATCCTCACCCTGATCATCCTTCCTCCCACCATAGAGGGTCTGGCCAAAGAAGTGATCCCACACTGGGATATAGTGAGGTGCTTGTCTCATCACCAGTCCTTCATTTGAACCTCTCTCCAAGCACGCTTGCAGAGGAACATGACATCTTGTGCCCTGATTCACAACCTCTAGAGGGTACCCAATCACAAGAAGATGACAGAGGGGAACGGCATTTAAGGTCAAAGGAAGTGGATGATGATGATGATGAGACACAGTTGCCATCAAATCAACCACTATTACTGTCTCAAGACCTTGATGAGGAGGATGATACACAGTTGTCAATGACTGAGTATGTGGTGGGATCAAGAAATGAGGAGGATGATCAGAGTGAAGAAGTGGAGGAGGACTTGGTGGTCGATGAGGTCACTGACCCCACCTGGGAAGGTGGAGAGCCGAGCGATGACAGCAGTCCTGAGGGTGAGCCATCTGCAGCACCGCAACAGGCTGGAAGAGGCAGTGGTGTGGCTACAGAAAGAAGGCGGACCGCACCAAACCGGCCCGCAAATGTTCCACGGAGCACCCCCTTGCGTAAATCTCCCTTGACAAGGGGTAGGTGTTCCGCGGTATGGCGTTTTTTTAAGGAAAGTGCGGACGACAAAAGAATTGTAGTTTGCAACCTGTGCCACACCAGAATGAGCCGAGGCATGAACACTAGCAACCTCACCACCACCAGCATGATCCGACACATGGCATCCAAGCACCGTAATAAGTGGGAGGAACGCCCGGATCGCCAATCTGTGTCTGCAGGCCACACCACTGCCTCCTCTTCCCCTGTTTTCGGTGCCGGCCAATCGCCTGTCGAAGGCGCAGGCCCACATACCTCCCGCCCTGCACCTGTACCATCTGAAGCACCATCAGCGACCACATCCACTTCCCTGTCCCAGCGCAGCGTCCAAATGTCGTTACCCCAGGCATTTGAGCGCAAGCGAAAATACCCAGCCACCCACCCACAGGCTATAGCACTAACCTCACACCTTTCCAAATTACTGGCCATCGAAATGCTGCCATTTAGGCTTGTGGAGACTGAGTCCTTCCGCAGCCTGATGGCAGCAGCTGTCCCTCGGTACGCAGTCCCCAGCCGCCACTACTTTTCCCGGTGTGCCGTCCCCGCATTACACCACCATGTGTCCCGTAACATCACCCGTGCCCTGACCAACGCAGTTACTGGGAAGGTCCACTTAACGACTAACACATGGACAAGTGCTTGTGGCCAGGGACGCTACATTTCCCTGACGGCACACTGGGTGAATGTCGTGGAGGCTGGGAGCGACTCGGACCCTGGGATGGCACAGGTGCTACCCACGCCGAGGATTGCGGGCCCTACCTCCATCAGGGTTTCCGCCAGCACCTACGTTATTGGCTCCTCCTCCTCCGTTTCCACCTCCGAATTCTCTGCGCGCAGCGCCACTCACCCATCAGCCGGTAGCTGGAAGCAGTTTAGCACTGCAGTGGGGAAGCGTCAACAGGCCGTGCTGAAGCTGATCTGCCTTGGGGACAAACAGCACACGGCCTCAGAGCTGTTGCAGGGGATTAGTCACCAGCCCGAGCAGTGGCTCTCGCCACTCAACCTGCAACCAGGCATGGTTGTGTGTGATAATGGGCGTAACTTGGTGGCGGCTTTGGAGCTCGGCAAGCTCACACACGTACCATGCCTAGCGCATGTATTTAATTTAGTGGTTCAGCGATTTTTAAAAACCTACCCCAATTTGCATGATCTCTTGACCAAGGTGCGCCGCGTGTGTGCACATTTCCGTAAGTCATCAACAGCTTCAGCCGGCCTGTTGAAGCTGCAGCAGCGCTTACAATTGCCAGCTCACCGGCTGCTGTGTGACGTGAGCACGCGCTGGAACTCCACCTTCCACATGTTGGCCCGGCTTTGTGAGCAGCAGAGGGCAGTAGTGGAGTACCAGCTGTTACACGGTCGTTGCCTCTCCGTTCATCTTCCTGTAATCAGAAGTGAGGAGTGGGAATGGATGTCAGACCTCTGTGAGGTTTTACGCAATTTTGAGGAATCGACACAGATGGTGAGCGGCGATAACGCTATTATCAGTGTAACCATCCCACTTCTGTGTCTACTGAAACGCTCGCTGCTCACAATTAAAACCGACGCTTTGCATGTGGAAGAGGTGGAAATGGGGGAGGAAGAGCTTACACAAGGTGATAGCCAGAGCACCCTCACTTCGTCTTCTCAGCGACAATTGGAGGAGGCGGAGGAGGAGGAGGAGGAGGAGGAAGACACGGTTGCCTCCGCTACAGAGGGTAGCCATGGAACTTTAGTTCCATCTCTTCAGCGTGGGTGGGCAGAAGAGGAGGAAGAGGATGAGGAGATTGAGAGTCATCCTCCTGGTGAGGACAGCGAAATCTTGCCTGTTGGTACTCTGGCACACATGGCTGACTTTATGTTAGGCTGCCTTTCCCGTGACCCACGCGTTATACGCATTTTAGACAACACGGATTACTGGGTGTTCACCCTTCTGGACCCCCGCTACAAAGAGAATTTCTCATCTCTCATTCCTCCGGTGGAGAGGACAAGCAAAATGGTGCAATACCAGAAGGTTCTTGTCGAAAAATTGCTCCAAAATTTTCCATCTGACAACGCTGGCGGCAGAGTACGTGCTACCTTGGCCAACCGAGAAGGGGAGAAAAGGGGAGCACACAGCAGTTCCGACAAAGGCAGGGCAACACTCTCCAAGGCGTGGGACACCTTCATGACACCCCGCCAGCACCCTCACCCTGATGCTCAGCCTAGTGTCACAAGGAGGGAAAAGTTTTGGAAGATGGTGAAGGAGTACGTAGCAGACCGTGTCAGCGTCCTCAATGATCCCTCTGTGCCTTACAACTACTGGGTGTCCAAGCTGGACACGTGGTATGAACTGACACTCTACGCCTTGGAGGTGCTGGCCTGCCCTGCCGCCAGCGTTCTGTCTGAGCGGGTATTTAGTGCTGCTGGTGGCATCATAACAGATAAGCGTATCCGCCTTTCCACCGAAAATGCTGATAGGTTGACACTTATAAAAATGAACAAGGCCTGGATTTCCCCTGACTTCTCCACTTCACTGGAGGAAAGCCCCGGGTGAACATAAAGTCACTTTAGATATGTTATTTACAATGATGGGAATACTCTGTATTCCCATTCACCCCTTCCACCCAAAAAACGGGTATATGGTTGACTCTCTTCCATATACCCTGTGATATAATTTTTATATAGGGCCAGCTCACCAGCGGGCCCTGTGATATAATTTTTATATAGGGCCAGCTCACCAGCGGGCCCTGTGATATAATTTTTATATAGGGCCAGCTCACCAGCGGGCCCTGTTTGACAACTTTTTGTATAGGTCAGCTCACCAGCGGGCCTTCTTATATAATGTTTTATTGGGTCAGCTCTCTAGCGGGCCCTCTCATATAATGTTTTATAGCGTCAGCTCACTAGCGGGCCTTCGCATATAATGTTTAGGATGGTCAGCTCCGCAGCAGACCCTCACCCATAATGTTTTAGATGGTCGGCTCAGCTGCAGACCCTCATTCCTAATGTTTTAGATGGTCAGCTTAGCGGCATGCCCTCGCCCCTAATGTTTTAGAGGGTCACCAGCAGACTATTAATCCTAATTTTTCAAGGGTGTGTATGATGCCCTCCTTTATGTGTAATAAAGGGTGTATTGGAGTGACATTTCAGTCTAATTTTTGTCAGCCCTTTCACTTAGTGCATCGGCTTTATGAGTGTTGGACCACTACCTGAACTATTGTACCACAATGTGAATGAGGCCCTCCATTTTGTGATATACAGGTTGTCTCGGAGTGCCTCAGGTCCTCCCATTGAATTAAATAGGGCTGGGGTGTTCGACAGAGCAGAAGGTAGTTCTTGGCTTCATCCACTAAGTCACTTCGTCACTTTTACTCAATGGATCAGACCCCACTGTTCCGACTATAAATTTTGGACTTAACAAGGGCAAACGGACATGTTGTAAAACCTGTGGTAGCTGCGGCCTCCGTTCCTGAATGCTGTACCTTACCCGGGCCATAACCACGTTGAACACCTGCTTTACTCTGCGCACGTTTCCCTCTTAATCATGGCCCCAGTTCCGAAAAATCGATGACATTTTTTGCAGAATTTGCCTCTGCGCACGTTTCCCTCTTAATCATGGCCCCAGTTCCGAAAAATCGATGAAATTTTTTGCAAAATTTGCTTCTGCGCACGTTTCCCTCTTAATCATGGCCCCAGTTCCGAAAAATCGATGAAATTTTTTGCAGAATTTGCCTCTGCGCACATTTCCCTCTTAATCATGGCCCCAGTTCCGAAAAATCGATGAAATTTTTTGCAGAATTTGCTTCTGTACACGTTTCCCTCTTAATCATGGCCCCAGTTCCAAAAAATCGATGAAATTTTTTGCAGAATTTGCAGATGATATACAAGTAAATATACAGCAAATACTGTTTGGTAACAATTTTTCCCCAAAAGTCGTTTTTATCTTCCTTTTTGTGTGTTTTACGGTCAGTCTGTAAAAATGGCGTACTACGGGCGAAACATCGTTCCCAGCAGCGACGTTGGAGTCCAAGATGCATCCAGACATCCTCCCTATGCTGTCCCTGAACCATTTCTGTGGTGTTTCCATCATTTTCTGCCCTTTTCCTATGGACCAGGCACCCTCCCCTCATCAGAGCAGGGGGTGCCTGGTGTAATGCTTGAGTCCTCCCATTGACTTCAATGGGGCTCGGGTGCTCGGCCGAGCACTCGAGCCTCCGGGGGTGCTCGGCCAGAGCACCCGAACACCTGATCATTGGGGTGCTCGATCATCACTACTTGCCACAACTCATACCTAGTCCTCTGTGACTCAGACCCTACCACAAGATAATACTGCCACCACCACCACTACTGGGGTGAATTTCTGAAAGGGGCAAATGTGTTTTCCCCAGGTCTCCACAAAAGACTTTATCAAACCAAAGTTACACATTAGCCTTTCATTTAAGCTTTGTGTATTCACTTATGGCCTTGTTCTGTGTCATGGAGTGACTTAGGAATAACAACACTGACAAGTACAATGATGGTAAAACAATGATCTTTATTAAAAATAGCACAACAATAAAATAAATAGCACTTCCCCCAACCTTCACAGGGCCAGATATGTGGACAGTGATAGGACACTTCAGTTTAGGACAAGGACAGGATCACCTGACTGGAGGCAGATAGAGTACCACTCTGACTGCCGGTAAGCTCTAGTAGCAAGGATGGTAGTAGCTACTAGGAGCAGCTGTAAAGCCCCTTGAAACAGAGGGAATTTCCTCTAGAATGCTAAGGTTACTAGATAGGCAACAGAGGCAGATTCTCCCTAGAACGCTAGGGTGATTGGACAGGCAACAGAGGCAGACTCTCCCTAGAACGCTAGGGTGACTGGACAGGCAACAGAGGCAGAATCTCCCTAGAACGCTAGTGTGACTGGACAGGCAACAGAGGCTGAGTCTCCCTAGAACGCTAGAGTAACCAATAGCACAGTATAGGATGGTAGGCAATGAGAAGGTCAGTATCACGGACTGATGCAACTGTACACTGTTAGTAAGGCAGAATCACAAAGGCACTGAGAGTGCTAGCGGAGAATATAGGCCAATGGTAAGGAGGATAGACTATCAGCCGTAGCCGGAAGGCAATCAGTCCAGCTAGGAGTAGAACAGACTGCGTAGTCGGCCAGAGCCAGGAGTCAGATCGGAGCAGGTAGTCATCCACAGCCAGTAGTAAAACCGTAACGGGTAGTCAGCCAGAGCCAGGAGTCAGATCGGAGTGGGTAGTCAGCCAGAGCCAGGAGTCAAGTCAGAACTGGTAGTCAGCCAGAGCCAAGAGTCACACCGGAACAGACAGCAGTCAGGGATCAGGCGGAGCTGAAGTCATACACGTGAATCAAGCATCGGAATCACAAGAGCTATAGCGCACAGGTACACCACGAAAGGGCAAGGTAGTAGTGGCAGCCTGAGGCCTTTAAGGCCTAGCAAGTAGGCGGAGACTGACTCTGGCAACAATCAGTAGCCTATAAGAATAGTAAATGTGTTACAGCGTGACAACCAGGAAGTAAAGAATGTCGCCTGCACACACAGATGCTGGAGGCAATCACGGGCACAGTGATATTCTGTTCAATCAAACAATGTGGAATTTCACCTGGTAGGGACCTCCATTTAAAGCTGGTGAACAGGTAGGTTGTTACTGTCTTGTATGGATTATTATGAATTATGAAAACTGTAGGAGAAGCAACAGCATTTCTTTGAGGGTTTTGGATTCTGAGAGGAATTGAGTAACAGATTATGGGAGAAGCAGGGTACTTGCACCATATCTGCAATTCTCAGGGCAGCTATTATATTAGAGCTATTTTCAGCAGGCACAATGTCAGCTTTTAAGGAGCGGGTTACAAGCGATTCATCTCCAACCTGCTGATGTTTCATTAATACATCCATAACAACCCTCCTCTAAACTAGGAACTTGCTTCATTGGTCTATTCAAGACCTTGACCCAGATAACTTCTGCCAAGGTTTCTCCAAATTTGCCAACCTTCATTAAAATCACTAATTCTTTTAATGTGTCACTTCTAAAACTAGTCGCTAAAACTCAGTTTTATCATCCTTCTTCTCCTCTGGGTCCTGTATTTGTTCAACGTCACAAAGAATGTATTGTTTGTAATATTATGGATTCTTTGCTTGTTTACAGAACTCTACAGTATGCGGAGAGGTTACAGCCCTGAAGAATGGCCATTGGTTCTAAAACTGGATGTTCATGCCCTAGATTTGGTCTTTGCTTATCAACAGTCTAATCCTTGATGGGAGGGTAGTTCCATAGCTCTCATTCTGGAATTCTCTTTGTCACTTTGGTTTGTGTGAGCTGTTACTTGTGTTCTTGCTCTACTTTGTTCTTTGTTTTTCCTGTTGTCTATGAATACATCTGTGTGTTCTTAGTTTGTTTATCTGTAAGTTGTTGCATGAATACCTGTGCACTTTAGTTTAATGAGTAAAGTGATACTGTATTCTGATTGGGCATAGTTATCTATTTAAGCCTGTCCCTTCTTCTGCTTCCTTGACTGATTATAAGACTTACTAGCTTGGTTGCACGTCTTTTGTCAGTTTATTCCTGATCCTGACCTCGGCTTAGACTTTTACTACTGAATGCCACCTGCCCAGATCTCTGCCTTGAACTTTGACCTTGAAACTACTCAGCCATCCCTGATGTTTTGTCCTGTTCCTGACACTTCTATTACATCATGATTTGATGATTCTGGAAGCTGCCTCTGCTACACATCAGTACACAAGTGTACTTATCCTGAGGTGGCCTTGACTTAAAGCTGAACTTTCATCACATATATATAGAGCCCCAAATCATAATTACAATAGCGATATGCATTGACTTACTTGCATTCGCCAATATAATAGCAGCATTAGTGAAAATAGAACTTTTTAGGCAGACAGACAGCAGGGAACAGCGCAGACATCTTGCAGAGATGGCATCTCTGAGAGTGTGCTGTCCGTCCCCTATAGCTCCATGACTAGTGAGTTGAATGCCTTTGTGAATTAAAGGGATAGTAATGTTTCATAATAAAAGCAGCTCTAATTAATCTTCATAGTATTTGGGCCTTGGAGAGTGTTATTTCAATACTGTCAGAGTTGCAGTTCAAGAGTAATTGTATGTAACTGCTCAGCTCAGAGTAGCAGGGAGAAGCCCAGGTAGATTGCAGAGAGGGACAATCTTCGATTAAGATAAGGGAAAAATCTGAAAACCCTGTCAAGGGGGGCAGGGCTTTCATTGTTTTCATACAAAGAAGATTGTCCCCTTCTGTTATCTGTCTGGACTATGGACTGCATTCCACATCTGAGGAGTAGGGGCTTACACCAGGTAAAAGGGGCGGGAGGGGAAACTTTATCATTCAATTACTCTTGAACTACAACTCTGACAGTTTTGAAATAACACTCTCTATGGCTCAAATACTATGAAGATTAATTGGAGCTGCTGTTTTTGTGAAACATTACTATCACTTTAAGTCACCGGTGCCTGTCTGCCTAAAATGTTCTATTTCTCACTAATGCCGCAATTATACTTGAAATTATGATTTAGGGCTCTATATATCTGTGACGAAAGTTACGCTTTAACTGGGGTCAGATAGTCAATACCTCTACACTGGTTCTGGCCACGGCAAGGGCATATTTATGGCTTACAGGGATCCTCAGTCCCACTCTCACCCTTTGCATGAGATCTTCTTGTAGCAGGGACTTCCCCTTTGACTCAGTGACCTCTAATCTTAAGACCTGCCCAAATTGGCATACCCAGATTCCATTTCAGCTGAGGGACATAACAGTGAATCCAATCTTCTTGCAATGAGAAACCAGTCTTCAGAGCTTCATGATCATCCACCATCAACTGACACTTGCTTTTTTTTTTGTTTTGAGGAACAAAAGGCACAGTGACTACTGACAATGCCTGATTTCTTAGGGGATGATTTCACATAGTTAACATGCCTAGTTAGAGTAGAGGTTCCAAGTTGTGTAATCACAATCCTCACCCCCCATAACATTTTCACAAACTTTAAGCATTTCAGTTGTTTATGATTACACAGTCCTTCATGTCCTGAAGGAGATATATTCAAACCCCATAATTTTAGGGGAGGTGGAAGAGGAGGAGAAGGATTATGATGATTTGTCTTCTTCCCAGATGCACCAGAAGTGTTGGTGGTTTGTTGAGGTGCTACTGCTTCCTAAGCACTAAAGCCTATAAGAACCACCACTACCTATCCCATATCATTGCTGGTTTCGGTACCATCATCACAGTCTATGGGGATGATGATTACAGATGTGTAAAATGTTTTGCCTCAAAAGTGAAACAGGTGAAAAATAGCACTTCCCACCAGGCTGGAAATTTCCCTCGAAAAGTGCTAATTTTCTGCTTTTCTCTGCCTACTTGTTTGCACTGAAATCAATGGTAAGACTGAATTTTGCCCCTACATGTCAAATGTCCCTTCTTTTCCTGCAGGGCTAATATAAAAGGGGTTTTAGGAAATTGGGCACCGCTGTTACTGAACTTCTTGTGTCTCCCCAAATGCAAAAAGAGACGAGGCGGAAATCAAAGTGGTAGAAGAATAGAAAAACGCAGCTAGAGCCGGAAAGTTTGATGATGAGTGAAACACCTGGCTCACCATCACCTTCTGGCTCTAGGGTTCAGGTGCAGGAAGTTGTAGTAACATCTTCTGGCTATCCACCTCTGTCATCATTACCTCCCCCACCAGCTGATAACAGTTTTGTAGATATCAAGATTTGGATTCATGTCCACCCATTGCACACTGAGTGGTGTGCTGACCACACATGGCAATGTGGTGGGGGATAATCGCAACAATGGCATCAAGCGGCATCTGAGGAGATTACATCCCCACTCAATACACTAAGCTGGTGGCAGGGAGGGTTCCTCATTATTATGAAAACTGCAAGTTATTAGTGGTGAGAAACATTTCTGTTCCAACAACACACTCATGATCTTGTAGAAGGGGCAAGAGGAGACGCATTATTATCCAACTTCTTTTTTCCAAATACTTGAAGTGGTAGGGGGTAGTAGTGGTGCTGCTACTGCCTCAGGCGCATCAGTGGATATAGCAGTGGCAAGGTAAACCATGATCATCATCACCCATATCACTGTTGTTGTGATCCCATTCCCTTGGAGCTGCCTAATTCTCCTGCTGCTTAAACAACTCAGCAGCAGCAGCAGCAGTAAGAACGGCAGTCGCAAATGCTGCAGTGACACTGGGGCCTTTGTCAATGGCCAGTGTCCACTCACCATCACAACATGACCTACTAGCACTAGACCAGTAGAGCTTATATATATATATTTTCAGGGCTTGTTCTTTAAACATAAACCAGAGGCCTACAAAAACAGTTTTGGGGTGCTTCTTTCTAACAAGCCTAAGTTCTACAAATCATTGATTCCTCAGGTGATGCTAACAAGCCTGAATGATAAAATGATCTCTAATTCCTCAGAGCTTGTGATGCTAACAAACCTGAGTGATAAAAATGATCTCTGATTCATTAGGGCTTGTGATGCTAACAAGCCAAAGTCCTACAAACGAATGTTTCCTGGGGACTTGGGCCTAAATTTAAGTCTTACACATCAATATTTCCCCAGGGCCTGGACATCTAACAGCAGGTCTAAGTCCTACAAATCAATGTTTCCTCAGGGCTTTGGTTCCTAACAACAAGTATAAGCCCTACAAATCAATGTTTCCTCTGAGCTTGGGCATAAAAAGTCTAAGTCATACAAATGAATGTTTCCTCAGCTTTGGGCCTAAATTTAAGTCCTACACAGCAATGTTTCCTCCGGGTTTGTGCCTAACAAGTCTAAGTCCTGCAAATTAATGTTTCCTCAGGGCTTGGGACTCTAACAACAAGTGTAAGTCCTACAAATCATCCTCTACATAATGAGTATCAGTCTGCCCCAGTCACAGCTTACGTCAGGGGGTCCCTGTCTCTGTCAAGTTACATACAAATTTCTTTTATTTATTTTTGTTAACTGCCCCCCTAATAACAGTCAGTGAACACCCCCCTCAAAAAAAATTTCCGTTCAACTGATTCTTTCCCCAGCCTTCACCAGCACAGGCACCCTCAGACCCCTTTTATCGCATGCCTGTAGGAAATAAAATAACATTTACTATGTGTTGTGTGTTAATGCAATGTTCCAATTGATTTCAATGCAATAAGCTAGGTGAAAATGTTTGCCCATACCTTATAAGGAGTCTTTGAAGCCAGTATAGGGCCTCTGTACACTTTTTAGTTGGGGTGAGCATAATGGTGCTGCATACAAATATTTCATAACCCACTGACATTCTAGTTCTTCCTTGCTCTCAGCATAATGCAAACAATATTCTGATATGTCTTATTTTATTCAGAAGTGAAAACAGCTTAAATATCTCCATATAAGTCGATGGATAAGACATAATGGAAATATACTCAATTAAGTATAAAAGATGATTCTACCATGCCAGCCTACAACAATGGCTCAAATTCAATAAGTTCTCTACTGAAAAATGGAATTATCAGCCTTAATGCAGACGACAAAGCAATTTTAGAACTTATTTTATTCTAATTGGGCACCTTCACTGTCTCCTGAAAATCTTATTCTTTGTAATGTTAAGTATCTAAGAAAATCACATCTCATTTTTTTCAAACCGTTTATTTTTACAGCTTATACTTTTATATTATTCAGTCAAAATGAATATTGATTTTTTTTTATTAGTTCTTGAATTTGATTTATTTTAGTCTGGAAGGAACATTGCATGTAGTTATAAAACTTTGATACTCGCATTAACTCATCAACTAAAATGTGGACAAAAATTGGACTTTCCTATGGCGTTCGATTTCAAAACATACACATTAATATCGCATCACTGGTGGTTCATTCGTTATGCAGGTTCAGTGTTACAGCAAATACGAATTTCTTAGTAAATCTTATGAACAAAAAATTAACAGATTAAACCCCTATATGTTAGCATTATCTGCTACAGGTCAAGATAAATAAAGTAGCAGTAAACTTGTTTTTTGAAAATACTAGCAAAAGGAGCACAGCTTTGCCCATGAGGTTTACATCTTTTCAGTGCTTGAGGGGAATTGTATGCATTGATTGACAATGTTTTGGGTAAGTTTGCCATAGTGGAAGGTTTCAGCTTTTCAGAGTAAAGAGGTATAATAATAATATTAACTCATATTTATACAGCGCCTTTCTCCAAGTGGGACTCAAAGCTCTTTCAGCGCACGCTCTTGGAATTAACCGAATCGGCAGCTGAAATAATAGACGTTATTGTTACCCAATCAGTGGTATTCATTTATTGACCTCTGAAGGATGAAAGGCTGAGTTGACCCTGCTGGGATTTGAACAGGCTCAATAATTAGGGACTTTACCACTGAGCTATCTCACCAGTATTATGTATGTAGAGGAATGTGCTGCATACTGCTTTGGCACCAAAGGGGTTTAACCCCTTAGTGACAGTCGCGTTCGTACGCAGCTGTCACCTTATCGCCCGAGGAACATTTTTTTTTTTTTCAAACAAGTCGGGAGTCTCCGAGCAGCGTGCAGCCGCACGGAGACCCGGACTTTCGTGACTTACCAGGTACGTCACCTGTCACTAAGTGACAGTTTCTGCGGGACGTACCTGGTAAGTCATACGTTGTTACGGGGTTAAAAAAACAAAGAACATGTGCCCTGTGTTGGGTTCATTCAGTGTTAAAGAGGTATCCAACACATTCCACTGCATGGATAAGTCTTTGCCTCTCAAACACTTAACCCTTGTACTCCTGCAAATGTACCCAATGCATTGAATACCCCTGAAACACTCAAAGGACTTAATTGCCATGGACAACACCATGCCCCTTCTGCTAGTATATATTTTTATCATTTGTAAGTCTTTTTACTTGTTTGTTATTTTTATAATAAAATTGACCATCGGCTAATCCTTTAGACGTATGCGTATATTTTATTGACTATAACTTGTCTTATTGTGATATATCATTTGGGAGAGGTTCCACGAAATCTTTTTGTAGTCTACAGTGCATACCCCATGTGGCAGATGTTTGCATAACTCCCTGGTTCTCAATTGACTTGTTGTTCTATTTATATCCTGAAAGTGGTAAAAATTACAGGTGTTGGGTGCTGCTTGGTGTAGCTGGCCATGGACAGGCTGTGCTGGGCAGCTGGGAGTTAACATGACAATCCCTAGCTCCCTCCATGTCTATGTACTGTAAGGTGCCTCCAGTCCGTCCCAACAATGATCTGTCGAACTGGCCTGCGGTAATGTGGTGAGAGCCACGCAGGGTTACAGGGAGCAGGCATGATTGTAGGGGCTGGCTACATGTGTTGGATGTTTGGTGTTTATTTTTTGCAGGAAGTGTGAGTGCTGTCTATGTGTATTTGGATGTATGGATAGTTTTATTGGGTGCTTGTGAGTGGGGCATTTGTGGATTTTTCTCTAGCATGTGAGTGTCAGACATTTTTTTGAGCTGCAAACGAAGCCGAGGGCAAGCCAACTCCTTGCAGATATTTTGATGGCAGTGGTCAGGGGTCTTCAGCCCCTGCCCAATCTTGTCAAAATCATGCCCCCCTGTATGTCCAGGACTGGCAGTATAGAGGCCCTGGGTGTGTGTGTGTGTGTCTCCTGAAGAGGCATAAATTATGCAATGAGGCTTTTTCTTATATATATATATATATATATATATATATATATATATATATATATATATATATATATATATAAATTTTAATTATTTTCCTGTTAAGGAAAACAATTATACACCCACTAATGGACTTGTTTCTTTTGAATTAAAACTTAAAGGACCAGAGGGATGTTCAACGCTTTACTTATCAATGCATTCATCACTCCTCTGGTCCTTAAAGCTGAACTATCATGAAACATACAACCCCCCCCCCCACCAAATAATTTCCAGATGTTATCAATTTGTCTAAAATTCCCCCTTCAAGTTGTCAAACACTATCTTTTTTGCGTAACTTACTTATCATTTTCTTTCCAGACGAGGGAGAGCGCTGCCATCTTAATCCTGTGAAACATGATTTGCAGCACACTCCCTGTCATTTACCTGCCCCTTTCCTCCTTCAATGTGTCCTATACAGATGACATGACAACTAATACACAGTAAAAATCAACATCCTACATTGATGTTACTTTTTAATGTCTAGGTTATTTTGTAGCTATCTATATAGTGAAATAAGAGCAACAGAGACTCAAACTATTGGCTAACTGTATGAAGAGAAGGAGGAGAAAGTGACCACCACCAGCATAGAAGGGTCTGGTAGCTCCGATTCCCCAGACCCAATGATGCCCAGTCCCCCTACATCATCCCTTGTTATCTGGGGGACATTTGTGTCATCTTTAGAAAAGGCAGATGAAGAAGAGGGTAGCAGCATGAACAGGACAGGTCAGCTACCTGTGCCTTCTGCTACTGTTGCAAGTGTGCCTTCTGATACTCAGGAGGAGGAGGAGATGATGTCAAGTGTGACAGAAGAGAACCCTAAGTCACACTTTCCATCTGCAAGCATTACCACTACTACCAATCAGCAGCTAGACAGTGTTGGGGGTAAGGTAGGAGGTGATGATGGTGATGATAATTGTGATCAAGCAGGTGGTGGTGGGACTAGTGTGACTGTCATAGATCCTCCTGCAAAGGTGGAAGGTAAATCAAAGTTATAATGCCGAGCAACCCGACTAGCAGTCAAGGGAGCACACAACATCCTCCTGACCCTGTGATTCCCCTTCCCCCAACATTGTGCCTCTGGTACATGATGCTGAAGAAGGCCGAACTGGCAAGGTATTAGCATCAGCATAAACCAGCTGTCTGTGCCTGCTGCTAGTGCTGCCATTTTGCCTTCTTCACCTCAACAAGAGATGACAAGTGTGACAGTAGGGGACCCTCTGTCACATTTGTCATCATCACCAACCAGTGCGACTCTCATAGAGCAGCAGCAGCAAGGAGGGACTGATGGTGGTGGTAATCAATTTCCCTGCTTCTCAATTCATTTAAATACACACAAAACCAGCAGAGCAGCTCTTATACATGACAGATGCTCTCTCTGTTCTGTCTTGTTATGAATCGGATGATCTGCTGTTTCAAGTTCACAGCTGACTATCCGCCGATAAGCTGATTCATGTAAACAAAAGACTCTGCTACATGAACAAGTGTGAAGTGTGTGAAGGAGCCATGGCTTGGGAGTGATTAATTCTTACCGTCATCAGCAAAAGATTCCCAAGAGTAGTAGACAGACCTCTAAAATATTCCTTTACCGTCTCTCTCTCTTTCTCTACATATATATATATATATATATATATATATATATATATATATATATATATATAGTAATGACCCAACATTTTAGGCAGGTCTGAAAAAATGCTGTAAAGTAAGAATGCTTTCACGAATAGACATGTTAATAGTTAATATTTATTAATTAACAAAATGATAGTGAGTGAACAGAAGAAAAATCTAAATCAATATTTGGTGAGACCACCCTTTGCCTACAAAATAGCATACATTCTCCAAAGTACGCTTGCACAATGTCAGGAATTTTGTATGCATTTAGTCAGGTGTATGATTAAAAAATTATACCAGACAGATGCTAATGATCATCAATTTAATATGCAGGTTAAAACGCAATCATTAACTGAAACAGAAGCACCTGTGTAGGAGGAAAAAAACTGGGTGAGGAACAGCCAAACTCAGCTAACAAGGTGAGGTTGCTTAAGACAGTTTAATTGCAACAAGACACAAGGTAGTTATACTGAATCAGCAAGGTCTCTCTCAGGAAGAAATTTAAAAGGTAGACAAAAGTTTCCAGAGGTGTTGTCCAACCTCTTTTGAAGAAGCACAAAGAAACAGGGCAATGTTAAGGACCGGAGACACAGTGGTCGTTCAAGGAATCTTAGTGCAGCAGATGAAAGACACATCATGCATACTTCCCTTCGCAATTGCAAATGTTCAGCAGTGCCATCATCTCAGAGTTGGCAGAAAACAGTGGAACCCTGGTACACTCATCTACTGTACGGTAGATGTACTGTATCAGATGTGTAAACAAGGCCAAGCAAATCAATTATGCACAAAACCACTGGAAGTGAGGTGCAGAAAAATGGCAGCAGGTGCTCAAGACTGATGAATCTAAATTTGAAATATTTTGTTGTAACAGAAGGCAGTTTGATTGCCAAAGAGCTGGAGAGTTGTACAAGAAAGAGTGTCTGCAGGCAACAGTGAAGCATGGTAGAGATTCCTTGCAATTTACAGGCTACATTTCTGCAAATGGAGTTGGGGATTTGGTCAGAAGCAATCGTCTCCGCAATGCTGAGAAGAACAGGCAGATACTTATCCATCATGCATTACCATCAGGGAGGAATCTGACTGGCACCAAATGTATTCTGCAGCATGACAATGACCTCAAACATACAGCCAAAGTCATTAAGAACTATCTTCAGTGTAAAGAAGAACAAGGAGTTCTTTTGGATGTACACCAATATTTTCTTTGTTTGCTTTTAATGTTAATATGTTCCCTCTGGTGTAGTTTGTTCAGCCCAGAATTGCCCTACTCTACTGTTATACATAAGGCCTAATGAGTTTCTGCAAAACTTGTAGTGCTCTATGAAAAACTTAATTTAAATCAATGGGAATTTGGAAGATTTTATCGGTCCTCTAAGGTGCAGTTGCTTTGCTCCACAATTACCTATTGTTCTTAACCTCTTAAGGATTGTAAACTTGCTATGATGTCACAACTTTTGGTCCATTAAGGGCCAGTGGTGATCCTGGCACGTCATGAGTTTAATGATAACAGCGCTTCTGACGACACACTGTGATCATGCCGGGAGTCTGAAACTGACTGCTTCAAAACTGGAGAAATGTTTCAGTCTCTCTCTCAGAGAGCTGGTATATGTGATAGCTCACATGTGCTGGCTCTGAAAATAAAATTGCCCTGGTCCTCTGGTGCACAAAACCCCTGGTCCTTAAGGGGTTAATGCATCAGCCTCAAGACATGCCATTGGAGGGTTACTGACATGCAGAGTAATTCTGAGCAAACTAACGGCATCATATGAACAATACATTGATTTAATAGAACATTTCCACCACTTGAATTGGAGGGTTTGGAAGGAGGGGATGAACATAACATGGAGCTGTGTGTTTGCCCCCCCCACACACACACAGACACACATGACATCACGCACTTCACTCGTACTGAGGAAAGGTCGCAGAGAAAGAAACAGCTCTAATGTATTCTGGCAGCAGTTTGAGGCTGGTCTCAGACTACTTCCAAAGACATTAGAATGGATGATTTCTCCTGCACAGTTGCTGGTGCCTGATGTCATCTCAGGGGAGGGTCCAACTTCTGAACAAACGCTAGCTAAGTGGCTGTATATTTACTGATGTTGAAACTCATGTTTGACATGGAAAAAATTAAGCTTCTCCAACTTCCAGATAGGGAACACAATATAGAGCAAAAGAAAGTATTGTTGACTGTAAAATAGGCATAGCATTAACAAAGACAGTATGTGCCTTAATACTATCTGATGTAATATGGAATGTGTGTGTAAATTTAAATATGTACAATTAGTTTTTATATTATTATCATTATTATCTGAATTTCCCCAGGGCCTATACATTCAACTGGCTTTCTCTTCCTTCTTCCAATTCCATCCTTTAAAGGGATAGTAATACCTGAAAATAAGTTTATTTTATATTGTAGCCCTTAAAAAAACATGAAAGATGATATAAGTCTTATCTCCCAAACCTTTATGGTTTGGGAGATATTCATATGTAAAATATAGTATAGTTCACTTTCCCTTGCTGTTTCAGTCAAGTCTGCCATCTAGTGGACAGAATTGGAATTTGGTCCACATAGCAACCGGCAGCTCTTTAGCAGTGCCCAGATCAAGATCTTTGAAAAGAACTACTTCATTGGAACTGTGTACAAATTGTGCCTGGCTTGAAACCACACTTTGTAGACCATTCCAATTAAGAAATTATTTTCAAAGATCATGATCTCAGCACTTCTGGAGAGGCACTGCTGGTCGGGCGACCGGATTCCAAATCTGAAGGGTGGAGCAATGACGTCACTCCAGGGGAAACTTTACTTCTGAATATCTCCCAAACCATAAAGGTTTGGGAGATAAGACTTATAGCATTTTTCATGTTTTTTTTAAGGGCTACAATATAAAATAAACTTATTTTCAGGTATTATTATTATTATTATTATTATTCTTTATTTATATAGCGCCAACTAATTCCGCAGCGCTGTACAATTGGGGAATAGACATACAGAGGTATTAAATAGTACAATCAGATGTGTAGAACAGGAGGATCAGAGGGCCCTGCTCGTGAGATTACTATCCCTTTAAATCTACCACTGATAACTAAAATCTAAACCCCTTATGAAAATTTTAAGGAAGAGCAGTCGAAGGACTGAGTGGTATTTGAACAACTGACATCACCAGAGTAGAAAAAAAAACAAAGACTTTTTACCATTGTCATATCAACATAAGGTTATTAAAAAACTTTTTTTTAAGATCCTTTGGTGAACATCACAAGTTATTACAAAAATGATGGCCTAGATTGGATTTACTTTCTCCCCTCATGCTACCATACTTTTCTCAGTTTTAGTCTAGGAGGCATTGTCCCTTCAATTGATGGTGATTTTGATAATTTCTTTGCATATATACTTTGGTACAATTGGTTTGCTCTAGAAGCACACCAATTCTTAAAGGAGCAGTAACCTTTTTTTTATGAAAACACATATTTTATAGAGTATTTTCTGCCGAATAAAACAAGGTCACTCCCATCGCTGTCAGATGTTTTATTCAAAAATTATAGCAGTTTAAATTATCAGGAAGTGAATTTACTGCGTTTACTTCCTGATAGTTCTAACTGACAGGAAGTGACTCAGCAGTTTCTATCACATTCTATGGACAACTGTATGTCTCTGACTTTTCTGACTTTTCTCTCCATTAGAATGTAACAGGAAATCTAATTAGAATTTGACCACTAGAGGGCACTGCTAATGTAAAAAAACATGGGTTTAACCTATAATAACTCTGGAAATATAAATCTCTCCGCAGTGGGAGTACCCTTATTTTACTCTATAGGAAAATCCCTACAATATATATTTTTTCATAAAAAAAGTTTACTGCTCCTTTAATACATCATCCTAACTAAGGCATACAATTAGAGGAAGCTTACTGATAAGGAACCTATTAATTTGCACAAATAAAACATCTACCCTTGTTACTGTCCTATCCCAAACAGACAGCTACATTGTTCTATGCCTAGAGTCCATTACCAATATGCTGAAAATTCTAATCAAAATGGGTGGCAGAAATGTACAGTATATATGTATGAAAAGAAAAACAATATGTGCCACTGAGCATTAATCATTTGATAAGTGGAATCTATTATTAAAATAAATCACTATTCACTCTATCTGCAGAAATGTAAAATCTCTATAGATTGTTTTGTACAAACAGCTGGTTGGATTTGCCTCATTCAAGGATTTTACTGTGCTCCAAGACAATAAATGTCCTGAATCACTGTGCAAAAGAGAATACCCTCTAAACTATCTATAATTAATTTTTTCTCTTTTAAGATATACCTTTATTTTTGTTGCATTGACTGTTTCTGTATGTGACACTGATTAATGTCCTGGGCAGTCATATACAGCATTATAAATGATCTCAATGGAAAGTAATGGTAAAATAAAAATAACTAGGAATTCCTCCAGTTAAGAGATAGATAATGCTAACCGACATTTTATATTAAAGAGGTAGTGAATAACACTTTGAGTTGAATACTAGCTTTTGAGGGTTTTAACCCTTTGAGCGCCAGAGAGGAATCCAACACATTGCAAGGCAATGCATTGGATACCTCTCTGGCACTCAAAAGTTAAAGATATTATTACTTAAAGGGATAGTAATGTTTCAAAATAAAAGCAGCTGCAATTAATCTTCATAGTATTTGGGCCATGGAGAGTGTTATTTCACTACTGTCAGAGTTGTAGTTCAAGAGTAACTGAATGATAAATTATCCCTGTCCCGCCCCTTTTACCTAGTGTAAAACTGCTCACTTCAGATGTGGAATCCGGTCTCTTGACCGGACACCTCACAGCAAGGGACAATCTTCTTACTGTGAGTATAAGGAAAACTCTGCCCCCTTGACAGGTTTTTCACTTATGCTATTTGAAGATTGTCCCTCTCTACAAGCCATCTGGACACCACCTTTCTGCTCAGAGGTGAGCAGTGTTACATCAGAAAAAGGGGTGGGAGGGGGATACTTTATCATTCAATTACTCTCTAACTACAACTCTGACAGTATTGAAATAACACTCTCCATGGCCCAAATACTATGATGATTAATTGGAGCTGCTTTTATTCTGAAACATTACTATCCCTTTAATCAGCCTCAGGTTGTGCAGTAGTAAAGCCCTGGACAATTATAGTGGATCTGTCACTGTATAACTAATAGATGATTTTGAATGAGATTTTAAAAGCACAATATTTATTTTAGTCATTTTAATTTAAAAATTAGTTTA
This sequence comes from Rhinophrynus dorsalis, assembly GCA_037306005.1. Classification (NCBI taxonomy): domain Eukaryota; kingdom Metazoa; phylum Chordata; class Amphibia; order Anura; family Rhinophrynidae; genus Rhinophrynus; species Rhinophrynus dorsalis. Next base: position 461,130,933 of record CM074723.1, read on the forward strand.
TGAGAAAATTAGCTTTTTTCTTTGTCAGTTAATGAAAATCTGGAAGACATGTCAGTCACATACAAACATTCAATACTGCTCTACATTACCAACTGTCACTTCCTGTTGGCCAGAATTAAATAAAGCTAAATATTTAATAAAGTACTGTTTGAAATAAAGAACAGCTAACATATATCTAGGTGATTTTGAATGTTCTTTCAAAATCTCCTTTTTGCTACAAAGTAACAGTTGCACTTTAACACTCAAGATTCTCTTTAACCCCGTAAGGACCGGCCGCACATGCACGGTGCGGTCACTTAAGGACCAGAGACCATTTATTTTTTTCAGAATCGGATTCTGGACTCCCCGAACGGTGTGCAGCCGTGTGGGGAGCCCAGAATTCCATGACAGTCCAAGACCGTCATGGGTCCTTAAGGGTATAACAACCCATGATGGTCCAGGACCATCAAGGGTTCATAAGGGGTTAAAGTGCAAAATATCACTACAATGATGGGAAAGAGCTTTCAAAATGACCTATATCTATGTTAGCCAATGTTTACAAAAAATATAATTTAGAGATATTTACTTTGTCAGTTTATGCATGTTAGACAATACTGGATCGCACAACCTTGTGCGTCAGTTACTAAAATTGTACTCTCCCTCCTAACTGTTACTTCCTGCCAGTGAATACTGACTAATTTGCACAAGCTGAAAATATAAAGATACATATCTTGTAAACTATAGTTTTAAATAAAGAATGGATATCAAAATCTAGGTAATTTTGAAGTGCTTTCAGATAGGGTGACAGCATGTCCCGGATTGCCCAGGAAAGTCCCAGATTTTAAATGTGTGCCCCAGGTCCCGGCAGCCTCCTTCTGGGACAATGAAAAGTCCTGGAATGAAGAGTTCAGACCACAGAGTCTAAATGATAGAAGGAGAGCTTCCCATGGTCTACTGTGATAGAAAGTGATGCCTCTGCAGGTATACAGAAAATGGTTTCCAGAGAGAGCTCTAACCATGAGAGAGAGATCTGAGCCTTGATTTTGCCATGAAACAAAAGCTGCATTGCAATTTTGTTGTAGAGTAATTCTAGTTTAAGGCTTTGTGTGTGACCATTGTCTTGTAGCCAAGGACATCCCTTTCTGTTACAGAAGTCAATGTGCAGTTCTCTCCTTACTGTTTAGAACTCTGTGTTGCACCTGAAAAAGAGCAGGCTGCGCACTGATGTCCAGTGATGTATAGTGACCCCTCCCACATAGCTGCACTAGAGCTAAGGACAAGTACTCTGCTGATCTCGTCTCTACACTGTCTCTGAATGGCAGAATGGAAATGTGGTCATCCTACTTTCAAATTCACCCAAGTCATTATAACGTGTTAGTCCCACTTTAAAGGAGAACTAACACCTACGAATAATAACCCCACTCACCTTATTAGGGCCTCAGCTTCCTACTGCTGCAAAAATTGTAATGTCCTAAATTAATTTTGCTCTTTCTCCTCGGTTTAAAAGATAACATCTTCAGTTAGTAGGATGGCATGTCCATGGAGGTGGACATGACAGTTGCTGGCAGTTTTTTCAGACTGAAGCCTAAGCAGGGCATGCGTCTATTTAATCTGTTGACCCTTTGAGTGCCATAGAGGTATCCATTGCATTGCAACACAAGGTGTTGGCTATCTCTCTGGAACTCAAAGGGTAAAAGGGTAAAGATTACAATGTATAGTGAGCAGAGTTCAAAGTCCTGAATCCACTAATGAGTTCAACTGATCAAACCTTCCTTGTTCCCTGCCCCTGAGGACTTCTGCACTTCACTTGTTGATAAATATTTGCCCAACTGAAGATATAATGGATAAAGGAGCGATAAACTTTTTTATGAAAGCATATACAGTGCCTTGTAAAAGTACTCATACCCCCTCACCAATTCTCTCATATTACTTAACTAAACATGGTACATTGTAACTTCATTATGTATGATGTTTTATTTTAACTCCCTGAAACTCAAAATCAGTTATTTGATGGGGACACTGGTTTTATGTTGGGAAATATTTTTAAGAAAAATAAGAAACTGAAATATGTTGCTTGCACAAGTATTCAATCCCTATACTGTGGAAGATCTCCGTTTCCACGGATTAAAGACTTTACCTTTAAGGGATAGTAATGTTTCATAATACAAGCAGCTCTAATTAATCATCATAGTATTTGGACTTTGGAGAGTGTTATTTCAATTCTGTCAGAGTTGTAGTTCAAGAGAAATTCAATGACAAAGTATCCCCCTCCCTCCCCTTTTACTGATGTAACACTGTTCAGCCAGAGCAGAAGGTAGGTGCCCAGGTAGACTGCAGAGAGGGACAATCTTCATTTAAGATAAGGGAAAAACCTGAAAAACTTGTCAAGGGGGCCTTCATGGTTCTCATAGGAAGAAGATTGTCCCCTGCTGTTATCTGTCTGGTCTATGGACTGGATTCCACATCTGAGAAGAGATGGCTTACACTAGGTAAAAGGGGCAGGAGGGGAAACTTTGCTTGTGAATATCTCTCAAACCATAAAGGTTTGAGAGATAAAACTTATATCGTTCTTCATGTTTTTTTAATGCCTACAAAATAAAATGAAGTTAAAATGAAGTATTACTATCCCTTTAACAAGGACACAATTACTTTACAAGTGGCCTCCACCTGTGAACCATTTTCAGGATAAAAACACCACAGTTGAAGGGTTACTGATCAGGATTTGGATCTGAAGGAAAAATGAAGACCAAAGACATAAAGTAATGCAAATGCATAGACTAGGACAAGGCTATACAATAATATTCAGTTGTCTGGATATGCCATTGAGCACAGTTGGTTTAATAATCAAGAAATGGAAACTGCATCACACCAACCAGGACCTGCGAAGAAAAGGCCATCCCTCAAAACTCAGCTCTAAGACAAGAAGGAGACGTGTGAGAGAAGCCACAGACAAGCCAAAACTCACTTTGAAGGAGCTACAGAGTTCAGTGGTTGCTAGTGGAGTAATATTTCACCAGACAAACCTATCACAATTTCCGCATAACACTGGCCTGTATGTGACGAGGGCAAGAAAGAAGCCATTTCTCAAAAAGTACCATTAGAAAACATGTCCAGCTGTGATGTGGATAAAGGTTTCTAGACTCTAGGGCTCAATGTATAGGATTAAGCTAAAACAGCTGGTAGGGACAAATTGAGTACTGACCGACATAATATAATGTCTAAGTCAGTATTTAAAGACCCTAACAACTAAAAGCAGAACAGATGTTAGGCCACAGAAAAGGTCTTGTGGCCAAATGTCTGTTTTGTGCATTAAGTTCCCAAAACACTGCTAAATAGCGGCAATATTGGGAACTTCACAGTAAAAAAAAGCTAACTCTCAGTGCCTGACACACTGTCAAACACCGATCGTTCACTTATATGTGTCACACTTACCTGTTATCCACTGTCTGTCTCCTTCTGTCCTTCTTCTGTTTTGCATTTTCTGTCTTGTATCTTCATTCTTCTTCCTTTTAGCTGTAAAAACAGCAGAAGGTATGAATACATTTGCAGATATATCCCAGACAATAATACATAGTTTAACCCCTAGAGTGCCAGAGGGGCACACAAAGCATTGCAAAGCAATGTGTTGCGTACCTCTCTGGGGCTCAAAGGGTTAAACAATGTATTAGTGCCAGGTTCAATATAAATATGCCTCCATTACAATATGTCCAACTTGCACTATTATAATATGTCCAACATGGCAAATATAGCTATCTCAAAGAGCAATAATAAAAAACTTAGATTTAATATTTCTGTCTCCGCCGCTGTGTGTGGGAGACACTAATACATCTTTTAACCCTTTGAGCCCCAGATAGGTACGCAACGCAACAAAACAGAAGAAAGAAGAGAAGAAGGACAGGAGATGACCAGGATGTTGAGGATTCCGCTGATAGGGCCCCATATCAATACATCCACTGGGGACTAAGGCTGACTAAAGATCTGATAAGGGACTTCAGTAAAACAAAAACCTGGGTCTTAAATGATATACAGGGCTTAAAAGTTGAAGTCCTTTGCTACTAGCCAGACCTGAAAAGTTACTCGCCACTGCAAGCCATAACATACCCACCAGGGCTGAATTTCTACTTGCCAGGGCTACATTTTCACTCGCCATTGGCTAGCGCCCCCGGAGGCTCGAGTGCTCGGCCGAGCACCCGAGCCCCATTGAAGTCAATGGGAGGACTCGAGCATTACACCAGGCACCCCCTGCTCTGATGAGGGGAGGGTGCCTGGTTCATAGGAAAAGGTCAGAAAATGATGGAAACACCACAGAAATGGTTCAGGGACAGCATAGGGAGGATGTCTGGATGCATCTTGGACTCCAACGTCGCTGCTGGGAACAATGTTTCGCCCCTAGTACGCCATTTTTACAGACTGACCGTAAAACACACAAAAAGGAAGATAAAAACAATTTTAGGCAAAAAATTGTTACCAAACAGTATTTGCTGTATATTTACTTGTATATCATCTGCAAATTCTGCAAAAAATTTCATCGATTTTTCGGAACTGGGGCCATGATTAAGAGGGAAACGTGCGCAGTGTAAAGCAGGTGTTCAACGTGGTTATGGCCCGGGTAAGGTACAGCATTCAGGAACAGAGGCCGCAGCTACCACAGGTTTTACAACATGTCCGTTTGCCCTTGTTAAGTCCAAAATTTATAGTCGGAACAGTGGGGTCTGATCCATTGAGTAAAAGTGACGAAGTGACTTAGTGGATGAAGCCAAGAACTACCTTCTGCTCTGTCGAACACCCCAGCCCTATTTAATTCAATGGGAGGACCTGAGGCACTCCGATACAACCTGTATATCACAAAATGGAGGGCCTCATTCACATTGTGGTACAATAGTTCAGGTAGTGGTCCAACACTCATAAAGCCTATGCACTAAGTGAAAGGGCTGCCAAAAATTAGACTGAAATGTCACTCCAATACACCCTTTATTACACATAAAGGAGGGCATCATACACACCCTTGAAAAATTAGGATTAATGGCCTGCTGGTGACCCTCTAAAACATTAGGGGCGAGGGCATGCCGCTAAGCTGACCATCTAAAACATTAGGAATGAGGGTCTGCTGCTGAGCCGACCATCTAAAACATTATGGGTGAGGGTCTGCTGCGGAGCTGACCATCCTAAACATTATATGCGAAGGCCCGCTAGTGAGCTGACGCTATAAAACATTATATGAGAGGGCCCGCTAGAGAGCTGACCCAATAAAACATTATATGAGAAGGCCCGCTGGTGAGCTGACCTATACAAAAATTGTCAAACAGGGCCCGCTGGTGAGCTGGCCCTATATAAAAATTATATCACAGGGCCCGCTGGTGAGCTGGCCCTATATAAAAATTATATCACAGGGCATATGGAAGAGGAGGAGGAGGATGAGAAGATTAAGAGTCAACCATATACCCGTTTTTGGGTGGAAGGGGTGAATGGGAATACAGAGTATTCCCATCATTGTAAATAACATATCTAAAGTGACTTTATGTTCACCCGGGGCTTTCCTCCAGTGGAGTGGAGAAGTCAGGGGAAATCCAGGCCTTGTTCATTTTTATAAGTGTCAACCTATCAGCATTTTCGGTGGAAAGGCGGATACGCTTATCTGTTATGATGCCACCAGCAGCACTAAATACCCGCTCAGACAGAACGCTGGCGGCAGGGCAGGCCAGCACCTCCAAGGCGTAGAGTGCCAGTTCATACCACGTGTCCAGCTTGGACACCCAGTAGTTCTAAGGCACAGAGGGATCATTGAGGACGCTGACACGGTCTGCTACGTACTCCTTCACCATCTTCCAAAACTTTTCCCTCCTTGTGACACTAGGCCGCGCATCAGGGTGAGGGTGCTGGCGGGGTGTCATGAAGGTGTCCCACGCCTTGGAGAGTGTTGCCCTGCATTTGTCGGAACTGCTGTGTGCTCCCCTTTTCTCCCCTTCTCGGTTGGCCAAGGTAGCACGTACTCTGCCGCCAGCGTTGTCAGATGGAAAATTTTGGAGCAATTTTTCAACAAGAACCTTCTGGTATTGCACCATTTTGCTTGTCCTCTCCACCGGAGGAATGAGAGATGAGAAATTCTCTTTGTAGCAGGGGTCCAGAAGGGCGAACACCCAGTAATCCGTGTTGTCTAAAATGCGTATAACGCGTGGGTCACGGGAAAGGCAGCCTAACATAAAGTCAGCCATGTGTGCCAGAGTACCAACAGGCAAGATTTCGCTGTCCTCACCAGGAGGATGACTCTCAATCTCCTCATCCTCTTCCTCCTCTTCTGCCCACCCACGCTGAAGAGATGGAAATAAAGTTCCATGGCTACCCTCTGTAGCGGAGGCAACCGTGTCTTCCTCCTCCTCCTCCGCCTCCTCCAATTGTCGCTGAGAAGACGAAGTGAGGGTGCTCTGGCTATCACCTTGTGTAAGCTCTTCCTCCCCCATTTCCACCTCTTCCACATGCAAAGCGTCGGTTTTAATTGTGAGCAGAGAGTGTTTCAGTAGACACAGAAGTGGGATGGTTACACTGATAATAGCGTTATCGCCGCTCACCATCTGTGTCGATTCCTCAAAATTGCGTAAAACCTCGCAGAGGTCTGACATCCATTCCCACTCCTCACTTCTGATTAGAGGAAGTTGAACGGAGAGGCGACGACCGTGTAACAGCTGGTACTCCACTACTGCCCTCTGCTGCTCACAAAGCCGGGCCAACATGTGGAAGGTGGAGTTCCAGCACGTGCTCACGTCACACAGCAGCCGGTGAGCTGGCAATTGTAAGCGCTGCTGCAGTGTCAACAGGCCGGCTGAAGCTGTAGATGACTTACGGAAATGTGCACACACGCGGCGCACCTTCGTCAAGAGGTCATGCAAATTGGGGTAGGTTTTTAGAAATCGCTGAACCACTAAATTAAATACATGCGCTAGGCATGGTACGTGTGTGAGCTTGCCGAGCTCCAAAGCCGCCACCAAGTTACGCCCATTATCACACACAACCATGCCTGGTTGCAGGTTGAGTGGCGAGAGCCACTGCTCGGTCTGGTGACTAATCCCCTGCAACAGCTCTGAGGCCGTGTGCTGTTTGTCCCCAAGGCAGATCAGCTTCAGCACGGCCTGTTGACGCTTCCCCACTGCAGTGCTACACTGCTTCCAGCTACCGGCTGATGGGTGAGTGGCGCTGCGCGCAGAGAATTCGGACGTGGAAACGGAGGAGGAGGAGGAGGAGCCAATAACGTAGGTGCTGGCGGAAACCCTGATGGAGGTAGGGCCCGCAATCCTCGGCGTGGGTAGCACCTGTGCCATCCCAGGGTCCGAGTCGCTCCCAGCCTCCACGACATTCACCCAGTGTGCCGTCAGGGAAATGTAGCGTCCCTGGCCACAAGCACTTGTCCATGTGTCAGTCGTTAAGTGGACCTTCCCAGTAACTGCGTTGGTCAGGGCACGGGTGATGTTAAGGGACACATGGTGGTGTCAGGCGGGGACGGCACACCGGGAAAAGTAGTGGCGGCTGGGGACTGCGTACCGAGGGACAGCTGCTGCCATCAGGCTGCGGAAGGACTCAGTGTCCACAAGACTAAATGGCAGCATTTCGATGGCCAGTAATTTGGAAAGGTGTGAGGTTAGTGCTATGGCCTGTGGGTGGGTGGCTGGGTATTTTCGCTTGCGCTCAAATGCCTGGGGTAACGACATTTGGACGCTGCGCTGGGACAGGGAAGTGGATGTGGTCACTGATGGTGCTTCAGATGGTACAGGTGCAGGGCGGGAGGTATGCGGGCCTGCGCCTTCGACAGGCGATTGGCCGGCACCGAAAACAGGGGAAGAGGAGGCAGTGGTGTGGCCTGCAGACACAGATTGGCGATCCGGGCGTTCCTCCCACTTATTACGGTGCTTGGATGCCATGTGTCGGATCATGCTGGTGGTGGTGAGGTTGCTAGTGTTCATGCCTCGGCTCATTCTGGTGTGGCACAGGTTGCAAACTACAATTCTTTTGTCGTCCGCACTTTCCTTAAAATAATGCCATACCGCAGAACACCTACCCCTTGGCAAGGGAGATTTACGCAGGGGGGTGCTCCGTGGAACATTTGCGGGCCGGTTTGGTGCGGTCCGCCTTCTTTCTTTAGCCACACCACTGCCTCTTCCAGCCTGTTGCGGTGCTGCAGATGGCTCACCCTCAGGACTGCTGTCATCGCTCGGCTTTCCACCTTCCCAGGTGGGGTCAGTGACCTCATCGTCCACCAAGTCCTCCTCCACTTCCTCACTCTGATCATCCTCCTCATTTCTTGATCCCACCACATCCTCAGTCATTGACAACTGTGTATCATCCTCCTCATTTCTTGATCCCACCACATCCTCAGTCATTGACAACTGTGTATCATCCTCCTCATCAAGGTCTTGAGACAGTAATTGTGGTTGATTTGATGGCAACTGTGTCTCATCATCATCATCCACTTCCTTTGACCTTAAATGCCGTTCCCCTCTGTCATGTTCTTGTGATTGGGTACCCTCTAGAGGTTGTGAATCAGGGCACAAGATCTCATGTTCCTCTGCAAGCGTGCTTGGAGAGAGGTTCAAATCAAGGATTGGTGATGAGACGAGCTCCTCACTATATCCCAGTGTGGGATCACTTCTTTGGCCAGACCCTCTATGGTGGGAGGAAGGATGATCAGGGTGAGGATTATGTTGACCAGACTCTTGGCTAGTGAGAGTGGACTTGGTGGAAGACAGGGTGGTGCTTAACCGACTGGAAGCAGTATCAGCTGAAATCCAACCGACCACCTGTTCGCAGTGGTCTGACCTCGAGAGTGATGTCCTGCGACGCCCTGTAAACTGAGACATGAAGCTAGGTATGGTGGATGTCTTTCTGTCTTGTGCTCTGGCACCAGGCACAGTTTCTACGCGTCCTGACCCGCGCCCTGAACTATCAGGATCACGTCCACTTCCCCGTCCCTTTTTACCCGCCTTCTTCATATTAAACGGAATATATGCCGGTAATCTGCGGCTAGGCACACGAAACAGAACGTGACGCTAATCTGCGGCTAGGCACAGTGAACGGAATATGTGACGTTAATTTGTGAATTTGCACACTAAACAATATGTGACGTTAATTTGTGAATTTGCACACTAAACAATATGTGACGCTAATTTGTGAATTTGCACACTAAACAATATGTGACGCTAATCTGCGGCTAGGCACACGAAACAGAATGTGACGCTAATCTGCGGCTAGGCACACTAAACAGAATGTGACGCTAATCTGCGGCTAGGCACAGTGAACGGAATATGTGACGTTAATTTGTGAATTTGCACACTAAACAATATGTGACGTTAATTTGTGAATTTGCACACTAAACAATATGTGACGCTAATTTGTGAATTTGCACACTAAACAATATGTGACGCTAATTTGTGAATTTGCACACTAAACAATATGTGACGCTAATCTGCGGCTAGGCACACGAAACAGAATGTGACGCTAATCTGCGGCTAGGCACACGAAACAGAATGTGACGCTAATCTGCGGCTAGGCACAGTGAACGGAATATGTGACGTTAATTTGTGAATTTGCACACTAAACAATATGTGACGCTAATCTGCGGCTAGGCACACGAAACAGAATGTGACGCTAATCTGCGGCTATGCACACGAAACAGAATGTGACGCTAATATGCGGCTAGGCAAAGTGAACGGAATATGTGACGTTAATTTGTGAATTTGCACACTAAACAATATGTGACGTTAATTTGTGAATTTGCACACTAAACAATATGTGACGCTAATCTGCGGCTAGGCACACGAAACAGAATGTGACGCTAATCTGCGGCTAGGCACACGAAACAGAATGTGACGCTAATCTGCTGCTAGGCACAGTGAACGGAATATGTGACGTTAATTTGTGAATTTGCACACTAAACAATATGTGACGTTAATTTGTGAATTTGCATACTAAACAATATGTGACGCTAATCTGCGGCTAGGCACACTAAACAGAATGTGACGCTAATCTGCGGCTAGGCACAGTGAACGGAATATGTGACGTTAATTTGTGAATTTGCACACTAAACAATATGTGACGTTAATTTGTGAATTTGCACACTAAACAGAATGTGACAATAATCTATGGCTAGGCACACGTTTAAAATGGCCCTTTTTGTCGCTGCGTTGTAAAATAATTGGCCCTGTGCACCTAACAGAATATGTCAGCTTGTCACTGCACTGTGAAATATTTGTCCCTGTGCACCTAGTACAATGTCACCTTAGAACATGTCCCCCCCCACCAAAAAATTAAATGCTGCCCCCACACACAACAGTCCTAAAAAGGACTTTTGGGTCTTGAAAGAGTTTCAACAATTTTATTCTCCCTATACTGACTTCCTGTGCATCTAGTATTATATGTCACCTTACATATATCCCCCCCACAAAAAAAAAGGAAATTGTGCCCCACCAAACAAAATATAAATGCTGCCCCCACACACAACAGTCCTAAAAAGGACTTTTGGGTCTTGAAAGAGTTCCAACACTTTTATTCTTTCTACACTGACTTTCCCTGCCTGATCGCATCTCTCCCTGGCTAAGAATGAGCCGAACTCGCGCGTCGGGTGCTATACAGCACCCGATCACGGGTTCTGGCCAGCCAATCAGTGTAATGCCAGCAGCCAACATGGCTGCTGGCATTACACTGATGTCAGAGCCTCCCCGCACGTTTATTGGCTGCGCAGCAGCCGCGAAACGTGCGGGGAGGAGACCCGAACATGGCGGGCGAGCACATGCGGTACTCGTACGAGTACCGCCATGTGCCGAGCAGAGCGATGCTCGTGCCGAACCGAGCTTCGGCCGAGCATGCTCGCTCATCACTAGTGTTTACTTAAAGGGATAGTAATACTTCATTTTAACTTTATTTTATTTTGTAGGCATTAAAAAACATGAAGAATGATATAAGTCTTATCTCTCAAACCTTTATGGTTTATGAGATATTCACAAGCAAAGTTTCCCCCTCCCGCCCCTTTTACCTAGTGTAAGCCATCTCTTCTCAGATGTGGAATCCAGTCCATAGACCAGACAGATAACAGAAGGGGACACTCTTATTCCTATGAAAACAATGAAAGCCCTGCCCCCCTTGACAAGCTTTTCAGCTTTTTCCCTTATCTTAATTGAAGATTGTCCCTCTCTGCAGTCTACCTGGGCACCTCCCTTCTGATCTGGTTGAACAGGGGGGGGGGATACTTTGTTTGTGAATATCTCTTAAACCATAAAGGTTTGAGAGATAAGACTTATATCATTCTTCAGGTTTTTTTAATGCCTACAAAATAAAATAAAGTTAAAATGAAGTATTACTATCCCTTTAATGAAGTATATATTAATGGATCATTCTGATTTAGTTTTGAGTCCAGTACAGGTAACCTTTTCCTTTCCATTTGTGGAAAAGTGTATTTTGGGGTCCTCTATTTAGTGGTGAGCGGTTAATTTATGAATCTTCCCGTTAGAGTAAAGCAGTGTTCTCTGAAGGTCAGTGGCAAATTTCAATGTTGTAACCCTTTCAGCCATAGGGTTGTGCAATGCTCATCTTTATGGTGCTGAAAAGGTTACAGGAATATGCAGCTCATTAAACTGCATTTCGAAAATGAGCTATTGTCAAAGTAGTCAGTGCAAAATCATAAACCTGTTGAAGGCATGGCAGATATATGGTGATGCTGACATGTTCGTGACATAACCACTGGGATATGAAGGTGGCAGTTTAGTGGATATAATCGATATATCATAGACACAAATACTACAGAATATTGGCAAACTGACCTTTAATGCATCTCCCCCTGGTATTCATAAAGTTATTCGGGAAGGTGTGTCTTTCTCCATAGAAAATGACAATAACAGCTTCATCCATTCCTGACAGGAAGTGATTAGGCTGTTAATCACTTTGTAACAATCTGAATGGTGATAACCTTTGAATAAAACAACTGCCATCAGGAGGAGAGCCCTTGTTTTACTCAGCAGCCCTATAACATATATATTTTCACAAACAATACTATTGTTCCTTTAACATGGCAAATCTGCTATTGCAGCCTTCCACTAAGCTATTAACTGATTTGGTGCCAGAGATGTTTGCAAGGCATTGTACTGCCTTCTGACATCTACAGGATGTAACCAATGAAATACATTACTAAGCACATCACAGGAGATTTCTATAACTTCCAAGGCATTAATTATCATGTTTTCCTGATCAGGGTATTAGAGATTCCAATTCACCGAAAGGCTAAAACTGCATGGGGGAGGTCAGTTGAAAGTTTATTAATGAAGCAATAATGTTTCATTATAATACAAAATATTGATTTTTATAGATATTTTCTTGTAAAGTAAAACAAGGATACACCACCTACCGGGATGTGGTTATTTCAAAAGTTATTAGAGTACATACTTTTTTTAAATTAAACTGTAGTTTTATATTGCAATCACTAGGTGGTGTTGTTGTTCTCAATTTCCATGGAGCACTTTAATCTAAAATCCAGGCTCTCCCACAGAGTGGAACAGAAAACAAAATGCGCTCTCCACACCTGATGATGTTGATTGAATAAAGAAGAAAGAAAAAACTAGTATGAAATATTAGAAACCCCTCTTACCAGAGACCCACTCCAGATCCTGTTCTTTAAAGGCTTACTGACCCTCCCTTATCCCAGACGTACACTCATGTTAACTATGCTATTTCAGCAAAAGCTTTGATCCCGCCAACTGGAAAAAACCCTCTCCACCCAGTTGTTTAGCTTGGAAAGCTAGAGTTGGAGATCAAACTCTTCTGACTAGATTAACCTTGTTACATAGGACCTAAGATCTGGGTGAGGCCTGGTCCCTTGTAGACATTTGGTTTAACGACTCAAAGGTTTTGCCCTAGGCCAATGGCACTGGTCCCCTGAAGCACATCAACAAATATATATATATATATATATATATATATATATATATATACATATGACAATTACTTTGGACACCTTGATTTCCAACTCCTTCATTCCCTCACCTCACCCCAGGCTTTCTGCCCTTACTTTTTCCTTCTTTTCCCATCCTTCCACTTTCCCACTCTCCTTCTAGCTGCTCTGGTTTTAGGGTTGAACACCACATCCACTCTATTAGCGATTCCTCATCAGACTGTCTTGACTCTTACCAGAGGGGTTACATTGCCACTTTGTGACTATTTCTCTTTATAAGCTGAGTAAGTTGCATGTTATATGTAACCTTGACTTGCTGATATTATTTAGTTTTCTTTTTTTAATGGCTCAATAAAAATGTAATTAAAAAACAAAAAAACAAAACAGAAAAAAGCTAGTATGAACTGTACTAACACTTTAAGACTGAGTGCCAAAAAACTGTGCAATGAATTGCTTTGCAATGCGTGACACAGCCCTCAAAGGATTACTGCTGCATCTCCCAACAGTACCAGTATTCAGCAGGAAAATCCTTCCTATGTATACATAAACGTGAAATTTATTGTAGGATACATAACTCTTAATCTGTTTAACAGAAGGATTTACCTTGGTGATTGTCCTTCATAAAGCATTCTGGTGTATCCATTGATATATTGTTTGCATTGTGTCTGCAGTTACCTGTATATAATCTCTGTTGATGTCTGCCTTTAGGTTTCACCTCCTCACAACAATCATTAAACTTTAATAGTCCTGAATGGTTCATAAAAATCAGTTGTCTCAGAATTTCAATTGAAATTAACTAGCAGTAGTCTATAAAGATCAATTGCAAAAAAATGTATATAGATATAACTGACTTCTGTTTGACGGACATTTACCTAGGTAAATTATTCATGGATATTGTTACCCTCTGACCAACTGGCTCACATAACTACCACAACTCCTACAAGGCTCTGAGATAGGTTTACTAGCACTAAGAGTGACAGTTGAAAGGGACAGTGGCTCACATACATTGTTACTCATTCAATCTTGTCACTATGGCCATATAGGCTACATCAGGGCTGTTCTGTCCTCAAGGGCCACCAACAGGCCAAGATTTAGGGATTTTCCTGAATAAGCACAGGTGAGAGAGTCAGTGGCTCATCAATTTTGATTGGCCCACCTGTGCTCAAACAGGGAATCATTAAATCCTGGGATGTTGGTGGCCCTTGAGCACTGAACTTGGACAGCCCTGGGCTGCATTAACAATCTGCTTTAAAGGGATAGTATCACAAGATAGAAAAATAACTACTTCATTGGAATGTTCTACAAAGTGTGCTTGCATACCAAGCACACTTTATAGACCGTTCCAGTGAAGTAGTTATTTTTTCTCTCTCAATCCTGACTCTGCTGAAGAGCCTCCGATGGTCCCAGGACCATATTCCCCTGCAGTCAGCTAGATCGCTGACATCAGGGAAAGGGAGGTAGGCACTTTGGTGCCGAATATCTCTCAAACCATAAGGGTTTGAGAGATAGGACTGGGGCATTTAGTTTAATTTTTAATGCCTACAAGATTAATTTTTGCAAAAAATTGACAATACTATCCCTTTAAGTGATTTTCATCAGTTGTTCAAACAGTGCTAATTTTCAGGCAGGTCATGCCAAGTCAGTTACTCTGTACATTTGTTTGTGACCCAGCACATTTTGTCAGTGACTGCACATTTTTATGACCCTTTTTCAACAAATAATAAGGTGGCCTGGTACTTTTCTTTTTAGAACATCATTCCTGTTTGCAACTGTCTCCAGTCATATCTAGTTTTAGACATAGACTTCCACCAGGGATGGGCAATCATCTGTTATCAGTTTCACAGATTGAATCAGTGGACCTGGAGAAAATTCCAAGTCCATCTGTACTGATCCAGAAAGAACTGTGCAGAGATGTGGGGAGGTGGGACAAGGTGATAAAAGGATAATGTAGGGGAGGAAGAGTTCGAGTGGGAGTGGAAGAGTGTGGAAGAGAAAAAGAGGTTGGAAGCAAGATAGGGCAGGAGAGTGGGAGAGGGAGCTGAGGATGGCAGAGAGGGTCAAGTATGAGACATAGAGAGGGGTCCAGGGCATTGGAGAAAGAACTGGAGTATGGGAAAATGGGTCAAAGCATGCTATAGGCACAAAGGACCAAACAGTTAACGGGGAAGGGAGTGACTGTGAATAAGGATGGGAGTCAGTGGCGTAACTATAGGGGTCATGGGCCCATGCACTCCAGGGGCCCAGCCTCCCCATGTGACCCCTGCGTCTGGCACCCACAATCTCCCGCTGGCGCTCTAGTAATGCAGAGCGCTGGGAGATGACATCATCTCCCAGTGCTTTGCATTACTAAGAGGACCTCACGGGAGCTCCAGGTAGGAGATGGGGGCATTGTGGAAGGGGTCAATGTTGTGTTGTGGGGGGCCCATGGAACTTCGTGTACCAGGGCCTGGAGGCTTCTAGTTACGCCTCTGATGGAAGTGCAGACGGATTAAGAGTAGAGACTGGGGGAAAGCAATGGGTATAAGAAAAAGGGGAGAATGGAAAGAAAGCATTGGAGATCTGCCCAAATATGTTCCTACCTTGTTCCGAATAGGACCAAGGACAGAAACATGGTGTGATTATTGCAGAAGGCTAAGAGAACCTACTTTCTTTCTTTATATTCACATCATGAAATTGCTTTCAGCTGATTGATTGATTAAGTAAATAAAACACCGAAACAAACAACCTGTTTTACATGATGTGATTTAGGTCTTCCAAATGATCCTGTTTTCATAAGAAACCCGAAATTACAGAATCATTTTGTGCATCTTTGACTTCCATAACAAAGTAATTCATGTAACCTTACCCTAATGTAATCATTTTAATATATATTATTATGAATTATTATATCACAAGGTTAGGGAAAAAAGGAATAATACAATGACTTGAACTTGTAGATGATGGGAGTTGTAGTTCCCAACAGCTCGTGGCCCAGCTATATGACTTCCCCTGTCATAGGTTTAGCAGTTTATGAAACCGCAGAATGAAAAAGTCTTGCGTGTCTGTCTTGTGTTATTTATCATTAGAACTATTTTAATCAAGGTTACTTAAAAAGGCCGGCATCATCTGTCTGATAGAGATTTATCTGCTAGGAGTATTGATGTTACCTGAAATAAAGTAACAGGAGGAAGAAATGAATTGCTTGTCTTTCACATCCTGTCACACGGCCAATACATTTTCCATCTCTACTTTTTTAATCGATACAAGTCTTTGAGTTTCTTATACAATTATCAGACAGGCAATTATTTCTCGGGTGGCAAATGTCCATTACTAGACTTTATTAGACAGTGATCCCTATTTGATTACACAAACTACGGAGATGCTCAGGGTTAAATGAAACAATTTAATGTTACATAATGCTAAGTAATTCAGTGCTAGTAACAGACTGGAGGTCACCTGAATAATATTAAAGGGAAAATACAATGTAAAATGTTTTCTGCAGGATTTTGACTCCTTACATTCCAGAGAGAGGTCACACATATTGCTGACTCCTCTCTAGTACTCAAAAGGTTCACTCAAAGGGATAGTAATACTTCATTTTATCTTTATTTTATTTTGTAGGCATTAAAAAAACATGAAGAACGATATAAGTCTTATCTCTCAAACCTTTATGGTTTGAGAGATATTCACAAGCAAATTTTCCCATCCCGCCCCTTATACCTAGTGTAAGCCATCTCTTCTCAGATGCGGAATCCAGTCCATAGACCAGACAGATAACAGAACGGGACAATCTTCTTCCTATGAGAACAATGAAAGCCCTGCCTCCCTTGGAAAGCTTTTCAGGTTTTTCTCTTATCTTAATTGAAGATTGTCACTCTCTGCAGTCTACCTGGGCACCTCCCTTCTGATCTGGCTGAGCAGTGTTACATCAGTAAAAGGGGCGGGAGGGGGATACTTTATCATTGAATTACTCTTGTACTACAACTCAGACAGAACTGAAATAACACTCTCCATGTCCCAAATACTATGATGATCAATTAGTGCTGCTTTTATTATGAAACTACTATCCCTTTAATGAGTGTCACAATGATCGTCAGTGGAGAGTGGGGCAGCTACCTGTTTACTTTCTGTAGTCAGAGTCCCTATTACATGTGATCTGAAATGGGTGATGTAGGAGTGCAGTGGTGATATCCACCTGGCTGTATCTTATCACCAGGGCCCTACCGTACCTTTCAATTCAGAGCACAACAAACATGAGAGACACTATCTGCAGAATGTAAACCTGTGCCTCACTCACCGCCGAGGACCACAGCACATTGTCAGCAGCACAGTGGGAATTTTCTGTGTTTTATGAGCACAAGGGGCCAGAGCCTGGTTTCTTAACCCTTTCAATGGTTAAGCACTATGTAAGAAATAAATTCCAATGTTTCTTTTTCCCCCTCCATTTTTCTTTCAAAAAGTTTGGTGCATCTTACATTCAAGTGTGACTTATGTTATAGAAAATACTGTATGTACTTGTAGAATATGTCATATCAAGATGAAGGGTTCATATCCATTTAACCCCTTGAATGCCAGCATTGAAGCATTCTATCTATCTATCTATCTATCTATCTATCTATCTATCTCATATCTATCTATCTATCTATCTGCCTGTCTTTTTTTTGTTGCATAGGCCCCTATTTACTGATTTCCAATGAATGCTTCATCATTTCAGACCTCCTACCATTAGACAGTAGGATTCAGGAGTCTTAGGCCTCGATTCACTTGTGTCCGATGGCAGATTTTCAAGCACCATAAGCTATTCAATTACCTGTGCTGTGAAAAAATGCCGGCAAAAAAAATCCTGCTGGGAGACAAAGTAAGATGGGTTTTCACCCATAGCAAATACTGAAAACACTGTAAGTTGCAATTAAATTGAATGCGTTTGCCATTAAGATCCAATAAGGGACTCACTTTATTGCAGAAGTTTAAAACCCAGTTTTTTATGATGAGAGTCCCTTATTGGATCTTTAAACAGCTGATGCAGCAATTGAAATGAAAAAAACCCCAGTGGATGTCCCCAGTGGATGTATTGATATGGGGCCCTAAGACCCATATCAATACATCCAGACTATACCCAAAATATGTCCAAAGTTAGTTGAATTAACTCTATGAGTGCCAGTAGGGTATAATTACCCCACTGGCACTCATAGGGTAACCTAACTAAGGTACAAAGCAATAGCCCATAAAAAGTAAGACTTACCATTAATCCTGATGTCCAGTGGAGTCTTCAGCACCCTGGTCATCTACTGTCCATCTTCTTTCTTCTCTCTTCTTCTTTCTTCTCTCTTCCTTCTTCTCTCTTGTATTATTTCCACCTTCTTTCTTCTTATATCTTCTTTTCATTAAATCTGTAAAAAAAAAAAAAAAAAAAAAAACCCACATAGCCATCAATAAACGTTTCTGAACATAACTCACACATCTATTCATAGTTTAACCCATTGAATGCCAGAGAGGTATGCAATGCTACCTCTCTGACACTCAAAAGGTTAAATAATGCTTCGATGTGTAAGTGATTTAAAATTGTCCCCATAAATACTTCCAATGCCACAAACATTTTGCATAAACATGTGTCTGTTTACCATTTCTCCTCCACTGCGTGAGGACGCGGAGAAGGTCAATTGTAGCACATGGTACCACATGGGCTGAAAATCATGTCCACCCTTTTATAATACTGTATAGATCACCTTATTTATGTGCTACTACCGGAATATGTTCTAGTATGACAAAGTTGAATGAACAAAATCAGTTTCCCATTTATATAATGGATGAGATGAAAGCTGAAAATGTGAAAATTTCAGTTGTGGTAAGATCTTGAAGTACATTTGCTGCTACATATCCGATATGTTACATGTGCATTATATAAATAAAAGTTGCATGGATTATAGAGAATGGGATACTCCATGAGACATAATGATAGATTAATGAACTCCTGATAACTTGTATATAAGATGACACCTCACTGTGAGTCTGACATTGCTAACAAAACATCATTCTCATTGGATATCTTCGTTTCGTGCAATGGCTTTGGTAGTAACCTTGGAATATGTGTAATGAAGCTCCTGCTGAATGTCTTGTGTTTACTGGGTATTTTTCTTTTGACTAGTGTGAGCATTTGGTAACCTTTTTTGATAATATTTAAAGTCAGCCCTTAATGAAGGAGTTGATCACACTTTCTTATGAGATGTTAGCATGGCAAGATAAGAAAATGGTTACCAGGCATTAGTTGCATTCTGCATTTCTTTCCTTTAAATTAAAGGGATAGTAATGTTTCATAATAAAAGCAGCTCTAATTAATCATCATAGTATTTGGGCCATGGAGAGTTTTATTTCAATTCTGTCAGAGTTGTAGTTCATGAGTAACTGAATGATAAAGTACCCCCCCTCCCACCCCTTTTACTGATATAACACTGCTCAGCCAGATCAGAAGGGAGGTGCCCAGGTAGACTGCAGAGAGGGACAATCTTCAATTAAGATAAGGGAAAAAGCTGAAAAAACTGTCAACAGGGGCAGGGCTTTCATTGTTCTCACAGTAAGAATATTGACCTTTGATGTGAGCTGTCTGGTCTATGGACTGGATTCCACATCTGAGGGGAGGGGGCTTACACTAGGTAAAAGGGGCGGGAGGGGGAAACTTTATCTTTCAATTACTCTTGAACTACAGCGCTCACAGTATTGAAATAACACTCTCTATGGCTCAATTGCTATGAAGATTAATTGGAGCTGCTGTTTTTATGAAAAATTACTATCCCTTTAAACAAATAATGTTTTTGTAGACTGGATCCATCACTCTTTGACCTCATAAGAGATCTTTCACCTTCATGAACAGTAGCAGCTGGCTATTAGCAAACTCACGGCTATCTGTTGTACTAGTCTCTTTCTGTCTTATTCCCTGGTGTTAATTTGCTAACTCCTAATTGGATTACTTAGATTGTATTACTACCTGAGGTTATTGATAGTGTGTTAGACATTCTTATCCAGTTTAATTAATAGCCTTTTTTGTGTATGGAAGTGACTCTAAAGGTTGTGTTTTCCAAGCTCAAACATCTCATCTTGTCAATATCATCCAGTGGAGATTTGAGAGGAACAATCCTATTGTACTAAACCTGCTTCTGTGGTTGCAGACTTAGTAAAATGGAACGTTTATGCTGTGAAGCTCTAAAATGACTCAACTGTTGTCTTTCTTTCTTTCGTACTTTCTTGGGGGAGGGGGGGCAGGAAACCTGAACTCCCTGGTTAGTGAGAAGGCAAGGATAAAAAAAGTGACATATGTGAATCAAGCAGCTGTAATGCTGATTGGATAGACTGGAGAAAGGGATGAGCAAACCTTTTCCATCAAGCTCACATTTTTGTACAAACCAAGCTGTTTCATGACACAGAAGACGAGAGTCAGAATTTGAAGCTGGATCTGCTTGCATGAAAGGCCGTAGCTCTGTTCACTGAGCAATCCTGGATGTTGGACAGCTCCCATTGTCACTTTAATGTTACCCTGCTTATGCTTGTGATAGCCTGCAGTCTGATATCATCCAGAACCATATAGCTCCACCCTGACTTCCTTTATAAACCAACCATTGCACTTCCTGTTAACAGATTATTAAGCAATACTCAAGTGACAGCTCGTATTGACTCTGTAATGTTATCCTGCTTAGGCTTGTGATAGTTTGCAGTCTAACATCTTCCAGAACTTTCTGGCTCCACCCTGACTTCCTTTCTAATCCAAACCTGTGCACTTCCTTTTGACAGATTATTAGGCCACACTCCAGTGACCTAGAGTTCCTTGCCTTCCAATTGTCTTCTGTGTTCGGAAGTAGGCTTGTTCCTGTCTGACTGATCTCTACTCCTTATTAATAAGACCTCTTTCTATTTGTGAAAGTCAGTGTTGCCTTTGAAATGTGACCAGATTTTTATTCCTACCAAGGCACTTATGAAATGCACACTACAGGGATACAGTGGTTTGTTTTTTGTTTTTTTTGTAATCCTACAGAATTACATTTTCATAAGCATTCTGCATTAATATAGAGACCACCGCACTCTGAAACCAGATGGCTCAGCGATGGATGACATGAGGACAATCAGATGCATGGATGAAGAAATGCTGGATAACAATCTCTGAAGCAGCACCAATGACAGAATAATCTATCCAACATGGAGCTCATCCAGGCTCATTCATCCCAGTCCCAGCATGTTGTTTTCAACCAAACTGTTCAAAATCAGACTCAGATCATTTAGACCTTCAGATGAAGATGACAACATTTATAGACTATGGTTATTGCCACTGAGGGTCAGCTTCTGGAATTAGAAGCCAACCCTGCATCTGACACTGACAGTTCTGAGACACATATTGCACTAACAGTCATGTTTATTGGAAACTGACACCACGGCAGAAGATTTCTGTACTGGTGCCGTGTGTACTTTCAACTACATCCCATTTGGTTTCTCACTGATCAGGGGTTAAATGTTCCATTTAAATTAAGATCCTTTTCAAAAGGATAGTAATACTTCGTTTTATCTTTATTTTATTTTGTAGGCATTAAAAACACATGAAGAACGATATAAGTCTTATCTCTCAAACCTTTATGGTTTAAGAGATATTCACAAGAAAAGTTTCCCCTCCCGCCCCTTTTACCTAGTGTAAGCCATCTCTTCTCAGATGTGGAATGTAGTCCATAGACCAGACAGATAACAGCAGGGGACAATCTTCTTCCTATGAGAACAATGAAAGCCCTGCCCCCCTTGACAAGCTTTTCAGGTTTTCCCCTTATCTTAATTGAAGATTGTCCCTCTCTGCAATCTACCTGGGCACCTCCCTTCTGATCTGCCTGAGCAGTGTTACATCAGTAAAAGGGGCGGGAGGGGGACACTTTGTCATTGAATTACTCTTGAACTACAACTCTGACAGAATTGAAATATCACTCTCCAAAGTCCAAATACTATGATGATTAATTAGAGCTGCTTTTATTATGAAACATTACTATCCCTTTAAGCAGAGATACACTAGCAATACTATAGAGCTTACAAGGGAAATACATTATACTACTAGTGTAGCTCTGTGATATAATCTGTGTAGTTCTGTTTCAGTGGGAAGCGCTGTGGTATCACTAGTATAACTTGACTTATAGCAACAAGATGGAGATTAAGTGAGGTGGTGGCCCACTGGCCCAGACATATGGCCGGCCCAGGGGGCAATTGCCCCCATGCCCCCCAGGCCAACCCTCCCCTGATCACACTGTGCTTGGAGATCAGTGCTGGCTGGAGATAATAGAAGATGTAGTTCCCAACAGCTGGATGTCTAAAAATTGATTACTCCTGATTTAAGCGTCTTCAGAACAGTAAAATGGCAATGTCCGGCTATAGGCTACAACAGCGTTAAAATGGAAAAAAAAACACACAGCTTTACCAGGCTGCTGTATGATGGACATTTACCTAGGTAGGTCTTCTCTTAACAAACTGAAGTACTTATTCCCATAGTTATTGTTCCCTTTTAAATACAGAGGTAAAGCTGCTTTTATTGCATAACCTTCAGTTTAGAGCAGCTTGAAGTATACAGAAGAACATCACTTGCAAAGCAAAGAGTAGCCTGTCCAGTGAGAACAATAACAAGACATAAAAAGAGATGGGGCACTGTTTTATTCTCTCGATGTGAGCCCAAGACTAGTACTTACTATCTTTCATCTCTGACATATAAAAGTACCATTAAACCACCAGGAGATGGAGCAATCAACCTGACAGCATGAGATTTCCTGCATGAGAACAAACAAATAGCACTTCAGTTTTAAACATTTTTACAGGTTCTTTTTTTAAAGTGCTTGTCAGTCCATTGTCAATTCAATGTACTTTAATACTTGTGCAGGTTCTTTGAAAACTTTTATATTGCTGCAATATGTTTGTTTTTCTTTTTAATAGTTTTTATCTTGGTGCTAGAGATGTTTTCAATGCATTGTTTTGGAGCCCTTGAGGACTTATGTCAAACTAAGGAGACATCATATCCCTTTAAATCAGGGGTGCTTATAAAAAACACACACTACAGGGTTATGCTGTTTCCTAATCAATTATGCAGAATTAAGATTTAATAAGTGTCCCTGATTTAAAGGAATATATGCTGGGGTTATGCACTAAGGTGTGATAAAGACTAAGAGGAGATAACTTCTCCAGTAATATCACTTCTCCAGTTCCTATGTTATTCTACGAAGTCTATGACTTAAGATCTCTCAAGTAGGAGACATCTTAGTGCATATGTTCTATATAGGTTGAAGAGTTAAACACACTGGAGAAGTCATCTCCACTTTACCATACCTTCATGCATCTTCCTCATTGTCTCCTTAAAGGGATAGTAATGTTTCAAAAAAACGGCAGCTCCAATTAAACTTCATAAGTGTTATATCAATACTGTCAGAGTTGTGGTTCAAGATAGGCTGACCAGATCTCACCTCTAACCGGGGACACATAGGAAATAGCCATTTTGCAGTACTTCAATGAAATCAAAGCAGTATGCATTTTTCCTATGCGTCCCCGGTTAAAGGTGAGGTCTGATCAGCCTAGTTCAAGCGTAATTGAAGGATAACGTTTCCCCTCCCACCCCTTTTACCTAATGTAAGCCATCTCTTCTCATGTGGAATCTGGTTGTAAGACCAGACAGATAACAGCAGGGGACAATCTTCTTCCTATGAGAACAATGAAAGCCCTGCCCCCCCTTGACAAGCTTTTCAGGTTTTCCCCTTATCTTAATTGAAGATTGTCCCTCTCTGCAATCTACCTGGGCACCTCCCTTCTGATCTGCCTGAGCAGTGTTACATCAGTAAAAGGGGCGGGAGGGGGACACTTTGTCATTGAATTACTCTTGAACTACAACTCTGACTGACTTGAAATAACTCTCTCCAAAGTCCAAATACTATGATGATTAATTAGAGCTGCTTTTATTATGAAACATTACTCTCCCTTTAAGTTAGATGTGCCTGATCTATAACATGCAAACACAAAGGAAGAGGAACAATTCTGGAGTGAGTCAACTGCACTGTTGGAGACAATATAAACTCCCATTGATTTAACTCCTATGCACTGTAAAGCAATGTGTTTTATAGCTGCATAAAAAATATGTAATGAAAGTGTTTTACTCATTCAACTCAAGGAATTTTTTTCCTTTATATTGACATACATTTTATTAAAACTTTTTTTTCAGGAAATCCAGAGAGATTGAGGTCTATAGCTAATGGCGTATTTCTTGGGGGACCTAACTGCATCATAAAGGGGCAAAATAAACTCCCATTGATTTAATAGGGCCATTAAAACATTGAAGGCTAAAGGGAAATGTATGTGTACTTAGTGATAAATCCTTTTCTCTTACAGGAACCATTGGAGGGAAGGGAGCTTCCATAAAAAAGAGTTTTCTGGCATTGGAGACTAGCTCTTTACTACAATTTACCCCACCATATTTGCTCAGTTTTAACAAATAGCAAAGATCGAAACAAGAAGGAAGGCAGGAAAGTGGTCACCTAAAACCAGACAACCCAATGGACCCCTACCCAGAACTCAAATAACCAGTTTATTTATGTTCTACATGGACTAAGATAAAAAGATTTATCAGTAAGAACACGTGTGCATGCAAACTAGGCACACTTTGTAGACCGTTCCAATGAAGTATTTCTTTCTACATTGCACTATTTCAACTCTGCTGAAGAGCCGTAGGACGGTCCCAGGACTGGATTTGGCTTTTCACAGCTAGATGGCAGACTTCTGGGAAACCTGAACTTTACATGATTCGATCTTTCAAATGATAAAAGTTTGAGTTTTTCTCAGTTAGTTGGCAGACTCCTGGGAAACACAAACTTTACATGCTTCGATCTCTCAAACTATAAAAGTTTGAGAGATGGGACATGGCTCTTTTGATTCAGGTTTTTAATGTCTACAATATTAATTTTGGTGAAATTCTAGCAATACTATCCCTTTGAGCACTGAACTACATCCAAACAGTGAAGCTCCTGCTCCTGTTTATTAGATGGAGTTGGAAAAAGAGAAAAAACAACAAGTTTCTGGTTAATATGAAACTCGGAAACAACCTCATGAAGGAAACCCTTCAGGAGTTCACAATACCCTCCCTATCTCAAAGAAAAATCAGAAAGGGAGTTTTATATGATAAAGCATATACTATGGACACACCCAACAGCCACAATTGCAAACAAGAAGCCTGTCTTAAGAGTCAAGAACTAAAGGGAAACAAAAGTCAGAGGTTCAAAAGGAGCCCCCAGAAGCACTCTCCGGACCAAGATCAAGTCTCACAGAGGAGTGGGATCCTCAAAGACTGGAGAAACATTGCCACAAACCATGGACTTCATCCGTTTGTAAAACAAATACTCTGTGGTATGCTTTGCATTAAACTGGCTTCCTGACCTTCATCATAGTAGTTATTAGGGGTGGATGAAAAGTGTGAAAATTTTCCCTTTTCCACCTATGCAAAAATGTGTTCCTTTTCGCCGATTTTAACAAATTTTCCACCTATTTTAACACATTTTTCACCTATTTTAACACATTTTTCACTTATATTTCCTATAGGTACTACATTTCCCACTGTAATATTACTTCTTCTGAGGGCTGAAGTTTAGAAAAAAGTGGCTGAAAGTCAAAGTTGTGAGTCGTACAGCAACGTATAGCTTGAAAAATGTATTGGCATGCAGAATGCATTTGTCCTTTCCCACAACACTTATTTCCTTCTTAAATTACACTGGCACATATTCATGATGATGTCAAGAGATTATAAAAAAAAAAAAAAGAAAAAGCATCCTACAATGTGTAAGATATGTATTGTAGTGATGGTGGTGTGTGACTGGCATGGTGTGATTTGTGTATGTATTTTTACCATTGTCATACGCTATCCACCTTCTCAGATTATTGACACATATTACTTATCGGTCATAGCAGTGGTCCCAAGTGGGGTAGATGGTGGCAACCCTCCTTCACATCCCTCATCTGTGCTGCTGTTAATATATTTGTCCTGGCTTTGTCTTTCATGTGTGGTTTCTGCTACCTGATACACAGATGGTATGAGATGCTGGTTCATTTTTAAGAATGTTAGACTGTCAGCATTGCTGCTTGATGACTGATAGGGTGACTGTGTGCTTTTTTGACATTTGTGCTTGTCCAGGGTCAGACTTTCCAATGGCTTTCTCAAACAGTTTATAGACAGGCACAGTGCTCCTTAAAAGTGGTGGAATATTCAGCCTTTGACTATCTGCTAACCTTATAGCCCTGTCATCATCCTCACTCTCACCTTTATCAGTATCTGAACAAGAGAAGGATGCAGGAGGCATATATTGTAGATCTGCATCATCATCAGTCATCATTAGGTCATCCTCTGCAGCATCAGGATCACCTGATAGTTCTTGCCCACTACTACCCTTATATTCCTCTAAGCTTTTGGAGGTCTCAAACAATTTATTTTTACTGTAACAATCTTCCTTACTACTTTGAGGATGGGTGTTTTGGTGCTTGTTTGTCTCACTATCTGATGCAGCAGGTGGTTCAGCTGCTACAAAGTTCTCTATTATGCTATTGCCAGCATCACCAACACTTGAATGCGACTTGTTGTCGTCTTCAGTGTTCTTCTTATATGGTTCTTTACTTCTACTGGCACTGGTGGTGCTGAAACTAGTTTTGCTGGGACCTTGACAAATTGCATTCTCCCTTGGAGTAGAGGGATCATCATCATTGATTGCACACGCTGCAGCAATCATTGCTGCAGTCAGTTTTTGAACTACTACTTTACTCTCACGTCCTTGCACTGCTCCACCCCTCCACCTTCTCCTTGTGCATTTGCTTATGCAACTACACTGTGTTTTTTTACTTTTCACGGGAAATTATTTGCCAAGCAGAAAGTGCCATTATTCGCCGATTTCAGTTTGAGGCAAAATTTTTCACCCATCCCTACTAGTTATAATCAGAGAAATCTTTCTTTCTCAGAATACTGGCTTTAATGGCTAACCTATCAAAGTTAACTTCTTCACCTATGGATGACATAGATGTCCCTGAGACAGAAATGCAGAAGGATGGAAAGATGAATTTGATTGGCAACAGATAGATTTAGAAGATCTGAGAACCATGTCTGGAAAGGAAATGAAGAAGCAATCAGGATTATATGCTCCTGATCCTTCCTGACCCTCCACATCACCCTTCGAAACATAGGGAAAGGAGGAAACACATGCACTGGGAGAAATTGCTATGGAATACTCATCACATTCCACTGAGAGAGCAATAGGATTCTGGGGCCTTGTGGTTTTACTGAGATGCCATTTGTCAACAGCCGGGAGACCCGACAATTTACCTGTCGAGTTGGATAATGCCTGGTTGATTTCTCATTTACCTGGATCCAGACTTTGACATCTGAAAAAAAGTCTGACACAATGTCTTCTACTCCTGGAAAGACACCAGCTGAGAGAATTAGCACATGAGACTCCAACAAAGTGAGAATTAGACAGACTTTTGGCCAAGAGGCTAAGCCACTGTTGTCACATTGTCAGAATGTATCCACACTGGCAAGCCCATAAGGAGTTGGGTACAACATAGAAGAATAAGGAGAATTGCCCGGAGCTCCAATACATTGACAGAAAAAGACTATACCTCTTGGACAAAGGCCCTGAGTAGTCTAAGAGCCAACCTGTCAGACAGACATCCATAATGACTATTGCACAATTCATGATGACCAATAGTCAGCCCAAAGTCATATGAGGCCTCTGAAGACACCAATAAAGGTCCAACTTTATCCTTTTGAAGAGCGATATGACATGGGAAAGATGACACTGCTGTCTTGACCAATTCCTGAGAATATCCAGCTGCAGTTCCCAAGTGTGGGATTGGGCAAAGGGAACTGCCTCAAAGGCAAAGACCAGATACCCAAGCACCTTTATGTACTCCCTCTCCATCGCTGATGGGCAAATTAAGCTGAGAAACATCTGCTGGGACAATGACCGAATCTCATTCTCTAGGAGAAACAGCCATCACTGAAGAGTGTTGAATCTCATGCTGAGAAAGTCTAAAACCTGGGATGGAACAAGAGAGGATTTCTTCACATTGATCACTCAGCTGTGCTGCTCCAATATGGAGGTGAGGCACAGAGACTCCTCCGAGGGAACGTTTAGCAAAATGTCTTCCACTTAGGGAGTAAAAGAAATCCCCAGAAAACAAATGTGGGCAGCCAAGGCTGCCATGAACTGTGAAAACCTGTAGAGCAGATGCCAACTCAAAGGGAAGGGAAGTGACCTGAAAAGGATGATCTTGAAAGGCAAATTGAAGGAAGTACTGATGATCTGCATGATTGGAGTATGCAGATAAGTGTCCTTTAGGTTTAGGGAAGCCAAATACTCCCCACGCATAGTGTTTCAGGAATAAAACATTCTTTCATCATGGTGGTTTCATAAGTGAACTCACTTATGAACTAAACATCCTGATTAAATTATCTTTTGTTCCTGAAATGCGTTGGTGATCTTTTATATGTTCTTTTTTTGATTTTTATAATAAATTACAAGATTTATTATCTATTCCTGATGATCGCTCACATTTTTTGAGAACCTCTCATTGAGAGCTACTTGGGAGAAAATGTTGTATCTACATGGGCAGGTTAGCCCCTGAAGCAATATACTTGCTGTTGAACTACCGACCCGTACAGCATCCAACATGAGTACAAGTACTCATATTTTAAGCTGAATGCACATGTAGCTTTAATCCCGAGAAGCGCCTCAGTTGTTTTTGTCTTTGTTTCCTTCTTTTTTGAAGGTGATTTCTCTTTGGGAGCAGCTGTCCATAGCAGACTGTTATATGTGTGGTGGGCAATACGATATCCCCCACTTGCTTTTATTGTCACTGAGATTCTAGAAATGGCAATTTCTAAATGTGAGTGCAATACTTGTTACATGATTTTAGAAATCTTTATGAACATATTAACCCTATGACTGCGTGCTGTTTTCTGCTTATCACAGGACCTGTTCACTCTAGAATCCTCTTCAGTCTTCAGGCTCCTATATAATGAAAAATATAGAGGAACGTGGCTAAGAGAGAAAGCCATCTTCTAGCCCACGGATGTCCAAGTTCAGTCCTCAAAGGCCACCAACAGGCCAGAATATAAGGATTTTCCTGATTAAGCACAGGTGAGTTAGTCAAAATTAATGATCCACTGCTTAATCAGGGAAACCCTTACATCTTGGACTGTTGGTGGCCCTTGAGGACTGATCTTGGACAGCTCTGCTCTAGCTGAATCCAAGTCCCTAAAAACCTGCACCCTTGTCCATATCCATCAAGGATGCTCATGGATAGGAACCTGCCTAGTGAGGTACTGAATATGACCACATAAGTTAATAAAATAAAAAAAAAAAATAGCTAAGAGAATCTTTGGCCTGACCACACTTCACTAAGGTTACTTTTAAAACTGTCTGTCTGGTTAATGTAAAGTGGAGTACAGAGGGAGTCTCCGCCTGCAGAGAGCTCTTTTTATGGATGTGCCCTGCTCCCTGTGGGAGGATACTTTACCCCATAGTTCCTGTGTTGCACAGTGGACAAAATAGACCTCTGTAGCATTCAAGGGGTTAAAAGTCTCCTTTTTATAAACAGGAAATTTGTGATGTTTTATTTGTCCCCTATGGTGCAGTTGGATTATTTCAAAATTACACCAGATCCTTAGAGTACATCAGCCTCAATGGTGGCGATGTAAAAATTGGATGATGTATATCTTTCAGTATTCCCACATGAAAACAGTGTACAGCATGTGTGAAGGTGTTTGCATACAAATATCACTTCTCTGTGCCAAGTGATCTAAATAAGTCAGGATCGTATTCAGCTGGTTAGAAAGGAGCAATTTCAGAGGAGCAAGCCATGTGCATTATAGGATTCTCATGGAAATTCCAGTTGATTTAAGTGAGGTTATTAACCTCTTGGCTGCTAGAAATGACTCCACCTCTTTAGCATTCAGAGGCTTAAAAACCTAATTTAAATCAATGGGGAGTTGAGGGATTTCTAAATTCGTCTGCCCCATAATTAGGTATCCTATTGAAATGTCACCCTCTATTTGGCAACCAGCAAAAGGGCGAGATCATAATGTCGTCTGCATCAAAATGGTGACATCATAATGTTGCTCGTATCATAAGAGCGTCATTCTGATGTCATCCACTTAAGGAGACACCCTGCCATGTAGACGAATGGCCAATGTGTTCTCTAGCCTTGTCCTCTCTGCCCTTCATCCACAGGAACAGCTCTGCATAATACCGGGAATTGGCACCTGCTCTCCTTCACTTTACATTCTAATTCTGAAACTGCTTCTTGAGGCTGTTCCTGTTGCTGATGGGCAGAGCGGACAAGCCTAAAGAATACATGGCAGGGCGACCCTTAAGTGGGCGACATCAGAATGTGGCCCTTTTGATGTGGGCGACATTCTCATGTCACCCTTTTAAAGCAGATGGTATGATCTCGCCCTATTCATGGTCACCATATAGGTGACAACGTTTCAATAGACCAATTTACTACCTATTAAGCTTCTTGACTGTGACCAATCATTTTTGGCAGTGCCTACAATAAGAATGTTGTCACTTTCACTTGTATAAAAACTAACACAATTGGTAACAGTTTTAAAAGGATAGTAATACTTCGTTTTATCTTTATTTTATTTTGTAGGCATTAAAAACACATGAACAACAATATAAGTCTTATCTCTCAAACCTTTATGGTTTGAGAGATATTCACAAGCAAAGTTTCCCCTCCTGCCCCTTTTACCTAGTGTAAGCCATCTCTTCTCAGATGTGGAATCCAGTCCGTTGACCAGACAGATAACAGAAGGGTACAATCTTCTTCCTATGAGAACAATGAAGGCCCTGACCCCCTTGAAAAGTTTTTCAGGTTTTTCCCTTATCTTAATTGAAGATTGTCCCTCTCTGCAGTCTACCTGGGCACCTCCCTTCTGCTCTGGCTGAGCAGTGTTACATCAGTAAAAGGGGCGGGATGTGGGATACTTTGTCATTGAATTACTCTTGAACTACAACTCTGACAGAATTGAAATAACACTTTCCAAAGTCCAAATACTATGATGATTAATTAGAGCTGCTTTTATTATGAAACATTACTATCCCTTTAAGATAATGTTTTTGTATCTAATTTCTTACTGTCTCTAATGTAATCTCAGTAATCAGTCTATGTTATCGATTCATATAAAACTAGTTGAACAGCCCGTTACACGGGCTACAGTGCCACTGCCACCTGGTCGCTGGACGATCCCTCCGTATCAGCCACGGCGCAGGCAGTCTCTACTGCGCATGACTTCAGCACGCGCAGCAGTGTCTACTGCGCATGTCGCGGCGTTACACACGATTTAGCGAATTATTATATAGGATGTCACAATGCTGGAAAACAAACGTCACACAGATGTCTCAAAAAAGTTGCAACAGAGACTATTTCCAGCCCTCTGAGTGCCAGAAAGGTATCCAATGCATTGCATTGCATTGCAATCCAATGGATACCTCTCTGGTACTCAAAGGGTTAATCGTGCATACAAATATCTTTATTCATGATGATGTCAAGAGATTATAAAAAAAAAAAAGAAAAAGCATCCTACAATGTGTAAGATATGTATTGTAGTGATGGTGGTGGGTGACTGGCATGGTGCGATTTGTGTATGTATTTTTACCATTGTCATACGCTATCCACCTTCTCAGATTATTGACACACATTACTTATCGGTCATAGCAGTGGTCCCAAGTGGGGTAGATGGTGGCAACCCTCCTTCACATCCCTCATCTGTGCTGCTGTTAATATATTTGTCCTGGCTTTGTCTTTCATGTGTGGTTTCTGCTACCTGATACTCAGATGGTATGAGATGTTGGTTCATTTTTAAGATTTAATTGATATCAAACTTATCTGACTCAAAGGCAAATGGAGAAATTCTCCCCCTCTCCGTCAGGGTCACTCACTCTTATAGTTCTTTGCTGAAATTTTCCAGACGAAGTACAAAAAACAGCGAACAGCAGGCGGACTCTTATTAAAATTTATTAAAAGAAAAAATATAGCCAGTTATTATTTTTTCTTTTAATAAATTTTAATAAGAGTCCGCCTGCTGTTCGCTGTTTTTTGTACTTCGCCTGGAAAATCTCAGCAAAGAACTAGAAGAGTGAGTGACCCTGACGGAGAGGGGGAGAATTTCTCCGTTTGCCTTTGAGTCAGATAAGTTTGATATCAAAGCTCTGACATCTTCCAAATGTGAGTGCTTTTACAACTTTTATTGAGTATTTGAATATACTTATTTCACCATATGCGCCCCTGTTCCTGTTTTTGTGTTTTATATACATATTTCACAAAAACAGCAGCTCCAATTAATCTACATATTATTTGGGCCATGGTGTGTGTTATTTCAATACTGTCAGAGCTGTAGTTCCAAAGAAATTGAATGATTAAGTATCCCCCTCCCGCCCCTCAGATGTTGAATCTGGTCTCTTGACCAGACAGGTCACAGCAAGGGACAATCTACTAACTGTGAGCATAAGTAAAACGCTGCCCCCCTTGACAGGTTTTTCCCTTATGATCACTGAAGATTGTCCTTCTCTATCTGCGATCCATCCAGACAGTCTTGCTGCTCTGAGGTGAGCAGTGTTGCATCAGTAAAAGAGGAGGGAGGTGGATACTTTATCATTCAATTACTCTTGAACTACAACTCTGACAGTATTGAAATAACACTCTCCATGGCCCAAATACTATGAAAATTAATTGGAGCTGCTTTTATTGTGAAACATTACTATCCTAATAAAGGAGGAATATACAACAGGTCAATACTGCTATTGATATGAATTTATGAAAACCATTATTTACTTACCTATTTGATTTTCTATATTTTAACCCCGTTGCATTTTGGTATCTTTCTCATTACAATGTACAGAATGTTATGGGGAACTTACAAAAGGTCAGTACTGTTATTGGTAATCATTTATATGAACAATTAGGAATTAAGCTCTCCATTCAATTTACTATATTATAGCCTTTCCAAAAATGTCACGGTATTGTTTTATTTTGACCAGGTGATAATATGTCATTCAATTCACTTCGTTATCTAGTTGGCATGAAAGCTAATGAGTCTGAATTACCTAATTACATATTCCCTTCAATTAGATTTATTGGCAGGAAAGACATATTTAAATTTAAATGAAAAAATATAGATCACTGTGCCATTAACCATGTGCTAATATTATGCTTTAATTGATCAGAATTGATTCAAAATATCAACAAATTATTATCACTAGAAATGAGTATCATTGATCAAATACAAGAGGCCATTAAGGACTCATGTTGGATCAACAGACGAATGTATTAGAGTAAAGGCCGTTTGTGTTTGATGGATCAAGAGCTACAGAATTTGATCTTTTTTTTACTAGAAATGGTAGCAGGAGAGTCAGATACATATGGCTATTGGTGTTGGTAAAATGTGGTTTAAACTGAATTTAATAGAAATCCAGAAATGTCAAGGTTAATTTTCCATAATCACTAACTCTGTGCCCTCCACCACCCACGTTGCAGATAACATCTCTTTTGTAATGTTATCAATGTCTTTATGTCATTGCTGATGTCAAATGTGTTGTAGTCAATACATCAGTGATGATCTCCGCTATTATGTCATGCAGGATGTCTAAAAAAAACATAGATGTGATGTTTGAGGAAATGCAACCACGTCAACCAATGTACAGAATTTTATGGGGAACTTACAAAAGGTCAATACTGTTATTGGTAATCATTTATATGAAGAATTAGGAATTAAGCTCTCCATTCAATTTACTGTATTATAGCCTTTCCAAAAATGTCACGGTATTGTTTTGTTTTGTCCAGGTGATAATATGTCATTTAATTCACTTTGTTATCTAGTTGGCATGAAAGCTAATGAGTCTGAATGACCTAATAACATATTCACTTCAATTTGATTTATTGGCAGGAAATATATATTTACATTTAAATGACAAAATATAGATCACTGTGACATTAACCATGTGCTAATATTATGCTTTAATTGATCAGAATTAATTCAAAATATCAACAAATTATTATGACTAGAAATGAGTATCATTGATCAAATACAAGAGGCCATTAAGGACTCATGTTGGATCAACAGACGAATGTATTAGAGTAAAGGCCCTTTGTGTTTGATGGATCAAGAGCTACAGAATTTGATCTTTTTTTTACTAGAAATGGCAGCAGGCGAGTCAGATATGCTATTGGTGTTGGTAAAATGTGGTTTAAACTGAATTTAATAAAAATCCAGAAACGTCAAGGTTAATTTTCCATAATCACTAACTCTGTGCCCTCCACCACCCACGTTGCAGATAACATCTCTTTTGTAATGTTATCAATGTCATTATGTCATTGCTGATGTCAAATGTGTTGTAGTCAATACATCAGTGATGATCTCCGCTATTATGTCATGCAGGATGTCTAAAAAAAACATAGATGTGATGTTTGAGGAAATGCAACCACGTCATTTTTGGAATGAGAAATTAACAAAAGTTTTTACTTTTTAATTTATATACACACTTAAATAAGGAAAGCTAAAATAAATCATAATTTCTGTAAAATATTTAGCTCATAAAAATAAACCGTACTAAATATTTAAGATTCTCAAAGCACAAAAGTTCATGTACTAAAAATATCTGGAGTAAATCGGTGGCAAACTACCGGGGACAAATTAGAATGGCCATTTATTTAAATGAGATTTATAACTCCTTGAATGCTATAGAGATCCCATATGCATAGGCTACACTGTGGCATAACCTCAAAGTCTGCTACCACCTCTTCTATTGTATGAGCATACTGAACCCACTGGGCTACAACCCTTGCTTAATCACAATGAGAGATGGGTACTCCTGTAAGCATAGCCACATGGTGACATACTTCCATATACACAGAGGATGTAACGATGTAGCTGTATGACTGATGGCCAACGTATAACTACAGAGGCTAGAGAGTGAAGACTGGGGAGAGATGCTGGGGTGCATTGACAGTTATTGAGGTACCCTTTCTGTGACTAGGACCATGGTTTGAGGTGCTGGTCACAGGACCAGATGACAAGATAGTAGTCCCACTTAAGAAAAGATCTGGACCTCCCAGCAGATGACCTTTAATTTGGTAGGCTGGTATACTAGGTTAGGAACTAGATGAGAGGTTTGGCTGCAACAGTGATGCTGTGTTTTGGTTGGATCATGTTCTGGCAGACTAGAGTAAGTGTAGACAAAATGGTAGGTAGCAACTGAGTGAGCACTAGGAGGCGAATGCAGTAGAGGTAATGGGGAGTCATCTGCATGGTATGGACTGCACCAACAGAGAAGAAAGATACAAGGCTACTAGCAAGAAGACTGTGGGAAGATCCCAAGCATGTAGGCCAGAGGTAAACAAAGGTCAATAGCCTAGTAGGTCTGATCGGAGCATAGTCAGAAGAACTGCCAGGTTTTTAGCCAGAAAGTCTGATCTGAGTGTAGTCAGTAGGGTAGACGGGTGTAAAGTCAAGAAGGTCTGATCAGAGCATTGTCAGAAGGATAGCAGGGCCAGAAGTCAAGAAGTCTTGAAGCCAGAGAGTAGTCAATACAGCAGCCTGGCCTAAAGCCATGAAGTCTGATCGGAAGATAAGAAACAATACTGAGAGTCACAGAAGAGAAGTCATTCAAAGCCAAAGTCAGATTGCATGATACATTGGATTTCAACAGAATGCTAGAGCAACTGGCTCCATGAACATGCAACTGCCTGTCCGGAGGACATTTAGATAAAACGTGAGAGAACAAAAGAGAGTATGTGGACAGAAGAACAGGTAGGCAGTAAACAATCAACTGACAGGTAGACCAAGAGCAATCATGACAGGGGAAGGTGCTTCCACCATTGGGACTCAGTACACTCTGAGCTTGGGCTAACAGGATGGCCAGATGCTGTGGCCAGACTCAACCATGTGTATTGGATGGAATGTGACTGCAATGCAAGCATTTGAGAAGATTATGACTCCATGGACAACTAAGCATCACTCCACTGACATGCTATCTCTCCTCACCATATGAAATATGTAGCTCTGGATCTACCCCTCTTTTCTTCTCTTCCCTCCTGCTTTACCGATGGCTTTTGCTGGTATATTAACCCTTTAAGGACAAAAGGTGTACGCACTGCTTCTCAGAGAGTTCCACACCCCTCTGGTGGTTTATAGCTGATGATTATATCCCATGTTATCCAATGATCTTTCAGTGTAAACATTTAAACTAACTTTCTTCAGTGCAGGCAAAGGGACAAGTACTTTATCACTATAAAAATTCTCCGCTTACAATGATGGGAATTTTGTGGAATTTGTCTTGTTGCCTATAGTTTTCTCAGGGCATCAGCTTCACAGCCTTCATCGGTCAAAGAGAAAAGATAGCTACCTGTGCAATATTTCGACAGCTTTGTATTTTTCCAGGCTGAATAAAGAAGGAAAAGAAAATGTCTTTTTTTATGTCCCCACACTCAGAAACTTCTTTATATCTTTGGATTTTATCTGTTGTTGTTTTAAGGAGCTTGAAAACAGCTGTATTATGAGCAGAACTGCCATATAAGCAAACTCTATAGTGTTTTTATGTGCACCATCTAGCAGCCTGAATTATTGATGCACTTTGTGAAACTTTAAGTTAAATGTGCTGTTTCGGCTTTAAGAAAAAGCAGTTACTTTTGCTCCTAAAACTATCTTTCTCTATTGTAGCACAAGGGGAATATTAATATACAATATACTGAAAATCCAGGGAGCATCCTCCTCCAGCGCTGTGAAATATTACTTAGTCCTGATGGGTTGCTGTATTTGAATTGCTAATTAGCCTTGGCATTTGGTTCAGAAGTTCACGTTTTGAATTAATAATCCATAAAAGAATAGTTATCCCTATATTAGCACTCAAAAGCATTAGAAAGAGTTCTGTGGGGATTTGTAACGTGCATTAGACCTAAATCCCTAATACGCACTGTTGCAGAAAGATAAAGGTAAAAAAATAAAACAGTCGTTGATGTTTGGTGTAGAAAGGATAATTGTAGTGGATATAATATGCAGCTATCATGTTCTGTGTACCATTACAAAGTCAAAGAGACAAAATACCTGCACAGCCAATAGTTGTACTATTTGGGAGGATTTTTTACAAGGGGGCCCAAGCAAACTAGGCAAACTCCCACTCTCATGGCTGCAACCGCATACCTCCCAACATTTCAAATTGCCAAAGAGGGACACTTGTGTTTTAGGGGGTGTTGCTGGGGGTGTGGCTGGTGGGTGGGGTATTACCACACATTTTTAGGCTGTTTCATGATCTAAGGATACCTCCTTGTGTAATGTAATAAGTGACTTATAACAAGACCAAAGTATTTATTTACACACATTAATTTATAAACATATATACTGACATTTATACAGACAATAATGTGAGTTTTATTGCTGTAGAGCAGTATGATACACTTATATACACACCATGCAATCTGATCTCCTAAAAAGAGGGAAATTGAGGTGGGAAAGAGGGACAGAGGGATTTGGGTCTAAAAGAGGGACTGTCCCTCCTAAAGAGGGACACTTGGGAGGTATGCAACCCTGAATGTTTTGCTTTAACACCTTAGGTGCTAGAGAGGTCTCCAATGCATTTCTCTGTAATGCGTTGAAGGCCCCTATAGCAGCCGAGGGTTTAAATATATACTTAACCCTTTGCGTGCCAGAGAAGTACCCAACGCTGATACTCAAAGAGTTAAAGTAGAAGAAACACCTCCTAATAATAACCGCAAAATGACCTGACAATGGCCAGAAAACCCTAGAGGCCCCTGTAAATGTTTCCCTTGTGCCTTTTTTCAAGAGATAAGATCTGCAATCAGTACTTGATGTCTTATCCATGGAGGCGGACATGACAGTTACAGATAGTTTCTTAAGACTGAAGTAGGCAGAGTGCATATAACTACTTACACCTTTTGAGATTCACAAAGAATGGCAAAGAAATGTGTTTCACATCCCTCTGGTCTTTAAAGGGTTAAGAGTACAGTGTGGGTGGAGGTTGTGTCCTGTGGTCCTGCCAGCCAGGGGCATTTTAATGCATCTCCAGTCTCAGGGGCCTCACATTGGGCTTTCAACAGTCCTGTCTTTGCAGAGAGGATCCAATTTAATCCTTTGGTCAGGTGCCTAGTGAGGCAGTTCTGGGTGCAAACATGTAAATGTGGATGCCTAAAGGACCCATGACGTACATGTACATCACGGAATTCTGGGGTCCCAATGCAGCTGCATACCGCTCAGGGACCTCTGATTTCAATTTAAAAAAAATGCTCAGTGGTCCTTAAGTGCCGGCCACACACCCACTTGGCTGGTCCTGAAGGGGTTAAGGATCCTAAGTGAGAAAAAAAAGGGGGGAGAGAAAGGGGTGCCTCATAGTGTACTATTGTAAGGCACCAATAAAACCCACATCCAGTCCCTCCATGAGGGTACTCACATTTAGAATAGGTTACCAAGCACTTATATGTAGAATAGACGGAACTTGCACATGAGCGATATTAATAACCCACTCCCATTTGGGTACGCTCCTTGCGGATTCAACAGCTTCTCCCAACAGGCCAACAGTTTTCACACAAAATGTTCTCCTCGATGGACCCAAAATGGAAAGAAAAAACAGTGCAAATAGCAGTACACAAAATCAGAGCACTATTACCATTGATCCAAAACATTCAGTGATGGTACTCACGGAGTTGATCCCACCATGTTCACAATGCACCAGCATATATAATCACATGCAGGGAGCAGGGACAAGCAAATACTCCCTGCATGCCATTATATATGCCGGTGCCTTGTGAACACCGGTGGGATCAGCTCCATGAGTACCATCGCTGAATGTTTTGGATCAGTGTTAATAGCGCGCTGATTTAAGTACTTCTACTTGCACTGCTTTTTGTTTCCAAGGATCTTAAGTGTTACCTATGTGTAGGGGGCCTCCCGTCACAATTCCAGGGGCCTCAGGTGTTCTTAAAACTGCCCTGCTGCTGGCACCTGTCCTATCCACCTCCATACATGAAATCCAGGACTGATTGAAGGCATTACCTCTTGGACAAAAACACAAGGAAAAAAATCATAGGGCCTATTTGCATTTTCTGGACATTAGGCAAGATGGGGTTATTGCTGACCAGTAAGCTGTGCAAAGCATTGTGAATCAATGCATTGCACGCCTATGGCCCTTAACCCCCTTAATGACATGTAATGTGTCAGGACCGTCACCGGTGTCTTTGCACGTCACATATATTTAGCTCACAGAGGGCCTGCATGAGTGTTATGACCACTACTGGAGTCTGACATTGACCCCAGTTAGTTAAGCCAGCTCATATGATCAGCACACATGCCGGCTCGCCAACCAAGATCAAAGCGTTCCTGGGAAACCACTCTCAGACCACTGGCCATTGAGGGGTTAAAAGCAGTTAGTTCTCCTTTAACACCACATTCTATTTCATGAATATTCTAGGCTTAAAGGGATAGTAATACTTCGTTTTAACTTTATTTTATTTTGTAGGCATTAAAAAAACACGAAGAATGATATAAGTCTTATCTCTCAAACCTTTATGGTTTGAGAGATATTCCCAAGCAAAGTTTCCCCTCCTGTCCCTTTTACCCAGTGTAAGCCATCTCTTCTCATATGTGAATCTGGTTGTAAGACTAGACAGATAACAGAAGAGGACAATCTTCTTCCTATGAAAACAATGAAGGCCCTGCCCCCCTTGACAAGTTTTTCAGGTTTTTCCTTTATCTTAATTGAAGATTGTCCCTCTCTGCAGTCTGCCTGGGCACCTCCCTTCTGATCTGGCTGAGCAGTGTTACATCAGTAAAAGGGGCGGGAGGGGGATACTTTATCATTGAATTACTCTTAAACTACAACTCTGACAGAATTGAAATAACACTCTTCAAGGTCCAAATACTATGATGATTAATTAGAGTTGCTTTTATTATGAAACATTACTATCCCTTTAACACATAAAGGAACATATGAATAAAGACTAATATCGAGCAATTCTGGGGCAAAGTAACTGCATCATAGAATATGAATTAACATTTCAGGTGAATAGTGTTGAGCGAGCATGCTCGGCCGATGCTCGGATCGGCTCGAGCATCGCTCTGCTCGGCACATGGCGGTACTCGTACGAGTACCGCATGTGCTCGCCCGCCATGTTCGGGTCTCCTCCCCGCACGTTTTGCGGCTGCTGCGCAGCCAATAAACGTGCAGGGAGGCTCTGACATCGGTGTAATGCCAGCAGCCATGTTGGCTGCTGGCATTACACTGATTGGCTGGCCAGAACCCGTGGTCAGGTGCTGTATAGCACCTGACCATCGAGTTCGGCTCAGTCTGAGCCAGGGAGAGCTGAGGATAGGAAGGGAAAGGCAGTGTAGGGAGGAAAAAACAAAAATTGTGACAAAAAAGAACCAAAAGTCCTTTTTAGGACTACTGTGTGTGGGGGCAGCAGGTTATATTGTGTGTGGGGGGAAAAAAACAAAAAAAAAAAAAAAAAAAAATATTCTGTTTAGTGTGAAAAGTTGCAGATTAGAGCACATTCTGTTTAGTGTGCACAGTTGCAGATTAGAGCACATTCTGTTTAGTGTGCAAAGTTGCAGATTAGAGCACATTCTGTTTAGTGTGCAAAGTTGCAGATTAGAGCACATTCTGTTTAGTGTGCAAAGTTGCAGATTAGAGCACATTCTGTTAAGTCTTCAAACTAAAATATCAAAGTCACGTATTCCATTCAGTGTGCGTCGCCGCAGTTTAGCAGCACATTCTGAGTACTGTGCAGAGTTGCAGAATAGGAAGAAATACTGTTAAGTCTTCAAACTAAAATATCAAAGTCACATATTCCATTCAGTGTGCTTCGCCGCAGTTTAGCAGCACATTCTGTGTACTGTGCAGAGTTGCAGAATAGGAAGAAATACTGTTAAGTCTTCAAACTAAAATATCAAAGTCACATATTCCATTCAGTGTGCTTCGCCGCAGTTTAGCAGCCTATTCTGTGTACTGTGCAGAGTTGCAGAATAGGAAGAAATACTGTTAAGTCTTCAAACTAAAATATCAAAGTCACATATTCCATTCAGTGTGCTTCGCCGCAGTTTAGCAGCCTATTCTGTGTACTGTGCAGAGTTGCAGAATAGGAAGAAATACTGTTAAGTCTTCAAACTAAAATATCAAAGTCACATATTCCATTCAGTGTGTTTCACCGCCGTTTAGCAGCCTATTCTGTGTACTGTGCAGAGTTGCAGAATAATAAGAAATACTGTTAAGTTTTCAAACTCAAATATTAAAGTCACATATTCCATTCAGTGTGTTTCACCGCAGTTTAGCAGCCTTTTCTGTGTACTCTGTACAGTTGCAGAATAATAAGAAATACTGTTAAGTTTTCAAACTCAAATATTAAACTCACATATTCCATTCAGTGTGTTTCACCGCCGTTTAACAGCCTATTCTGTGTACTCTGTACAGTTGCAGAATAATAAGAAATACTGTTAAGTTTTCAAACTCAAATATTAAAGTCACATATTCCATTCAGTGTGTTTCACCGCAGTTTAGCAGCCTTTTCTGTGTACTCTGCAGAGTTGCAGAATAATAAGAAATACTGTTAAGTTTTCAAACTCAAATATTAAAGTCACATATTCCATTCAGTGTGTTTCACCGCAGTTTAGCAGCCTATTCTGTGTACTCTGTACAGTTGCAGAATAATAAGAAATACTGTTAAGTTTTCAAACTCAAATATTAAACTCACATATTCCATTCAGTGTGTTTCACCGCCGTTTAACAGCCTATTCTGTGTACTCTGTACAGTTGCAGAATAATAAGAAATACTGTTAAGTTTTCAAACTCAAATATTAAAGTCACATATTCCATTCAGTGTGTTTCACCGCAGTTTAGCAGCCTATTCTGTGTACTCTGTACAGTTGCAGAATAATAAGAAATACTGTTAAGTTTTCAAACTCAAATATTAAAGTCACATATTCCATTCAGTGTGTTTCACCGCCGTTTAACAGCCTATTCTGTGTACTCTGTACAGTTGCAGAATAATAAGAAATACTGTTAAGTTTTCAAACTCAAATTTTAAAGTCACATATTCCATTCAGTGTGTTTCACCGCCGTTTAACAGCCTATTCTGTGTACTCTGTACAATTGCAGAATAATAAGAAATACTGTTAAGTTTTCAAACTCAAATATTAAAGTCACATATTCCATTCAGTGTGTTTCACCGCAGTTTAGCAGCCTATTCTGTGTACTCTGTACAGTTGCAGAATAATAAGAAATACTGTTAAGTTTTCAAACTCAAATATTAAAGTCACATATTCCATTCAGTGTGTTTCACCGCCGTTTAACAACCTATTCTGTGTACTCTGTACAGTTGCAGAATAATAAGAAATACTGTTAAGTTTTCAAACTCAAATATTAAAGTCACATATTCCATTCAGTGTGTTTCACCGCAGTTTAGCAGCCTTTTCTGTGTACTCTGCAGAGTTGCAGAATAATAAGAAATACTGTTAAGTTTTCAAACTCAAATATTAAAGTCACATATTCCATTCAGTGTGTTTCACCGC
Organism: Rhinophrynus dorsalis; assembly: GCA_037306005.1. NCBI lineage: Eukaryota > Metazoa > Chordata > Amphibia > Anura > Rhinophrynidae > Rhinophrynus > Rhinophrynus dorsalis. The sequence goes on from CM074723.1 coordinate 461,173,421, forward strand.
AGTTTAGCAGCCTATTCTGTGTACTCTGTACAGTTGCAGAATAATAAGAAATACTGTTAAGTTTTCAAACTCAAATATTAAACTCACATATTCCATTCAGTGTGTTTCACCGCCGTTTAACAGCCTATTCTGTGTACTCTGTACAGTTGCAGAATAATAAGAAATACTGTTAAGTTTTCAAACTCAAATATTAAAGTCCCATATTCCATTCAGTGTGTTTCACCGCAGTTTAGCAGCCTATTCTGTGTACTCTGTACAGTTGCAGAATAATAAGAAATACTGTTAAGTTTTCAAACTCAAATATTAAAGTCACATATTCCATTCAGTGTGTTTCACCGCCGTTTAACAGCCTATTCTGTGTACTCTGTACAGTTGCAGAATAATAAGAAATACTGTTAAGTTTTCAAACTCAAATATTAAAGTCACATATTCCATTCAGTGTGTTTCACCGCCGTTTAACAGCCTATTCTGTGTACTCTGTACAGTTGCAGAATAATAAGAAATACTGTTAAGTTTTCAAACTCAAATATTAAAGTCACATATTCTGTGTAAGATGAAGAAGGCGGGTAAAAAGGAACGGGGAAGTGGACGTGATCCTGAAAGTTCAGGGCGCGGGTCAGGACGCGGAGAAACTGTGCCTGGTGCCAGAGCACAAGAAAGAAAGACATCCACCATACCTAGCTTCATGTGTAATTTTACAGGGCGTCGCAGGACATCACTCTCGAGGTCCGACCACTGCGAACAGGTGGTCGGTTGGATGACAGCTGATACTGCTTCCAGTCGGTTAAGCACCACCCTGTCTTCCACCAAGTCCACTCTCAGTAGCCAAGAGTCTGGTCAACATAATCCTCACTCTGATCATCCTTCCTCCCACCATACACGGTCTGGTCAAAGAAGTGATCCCACACTGGGATATAGTGAGGAGCTCGTCTCATCACCAATCCTTCATTTGACCCTCTCTCCAAGCACGCTTGCAGAGGAACATGACATCTTGTGCCCTGATTCACAACCTCTAGAGGCTACCCAATCTCAAGAAGATGACAGATGTGAACGGCATTTAAGGTCAAAGGAAGTAGTGGATGATGATGATGATGATGAGACACAGTTGCCATTAAATCAACCACTATTTCCGTCTCAAGACCTTGTTGAGGAGAATGTTATACAGTTGTCAATGACTGAGTATGTGGTGGGATCAAGACTTGAGGAGGATGATCAGAGTGAGGAAGTGGAGGAGGACTTGGTGGACGATGAGGTGACTGACCCCACCTGGGAAGGTGTAGAGCCGAGCGATGACAGCAGTCCTGAGGGTGAGCCATCTGCAGCACCGCAACAGGCTGGAAGAGGCAGTGGTGTGGCTACAGAAAGAAGGCGGACCGCACCAAACCGGCCCGCAAATGTTCCACGGAGCACCCCCTTGCGTAAATCTACCTTGCCAAGGGGTAGGTGTTCCGCGGTATGGCGTTTTTTTAAGGAAAGTGCGGACGACAAAAGAATTGTAGTTTGCAACCTGTGCCACACCAGAATGAGCCGAGGCATGAACACTAGAAACCTCACCACCACCAGCATGATCCGACACATGGCATCCAAGCACCGTAGTAAGTGGGAGGAACGCCTGGATCGCCCATCTGTGTCTGCAGGCCACACCACTGCCTCCTCTTCCCCTGTTTTCGGTGCCGGCCAATCGCCTGTCGAAGGCGCAGGCCCGCATACCTCCCGCCCTGCACCTGTAGCATCTGAAGCACCATCAGCGACCACATCCACTTCCCTGTCCCAGCACAGCGTCCAACTGTCGTTACCCCAGGCATTTGAGCGCAAGAGAAAGTACCCAGCCACCCACCCACAGGCCATAGCACTAACCTCACACCTTTCCAAATTACTGGCCATCGAAATGCTGCCATTTAGGCTTGTGGACACTGAGTCCTTCCGCAGCCTGATGGCAGCAGCTGTCCCTCGGTACGCGGTCCCCAGCCGCCACTACTTTTCCCGGTGTGCCATCCCCGCATTACACCACCATGTGTCCCGTAACATCACCCGTGCCCTGACCAACGCAGTTACTGGGAAGGTCCACTTAACGACTGACACATGGACAAGTGCTTGTGGCCAGGGACGCTACATTTCCCTGACGGCACACTGGGTGAATGTCGTGGAGGCTGGGAGCGACTCGGACCCTGGGATGGCACGGGTGCTACCCACGCCGAGGATTGCGGGCCCTACCTCCATCAGGGTTTCCACCAGCACCTACGTTATTGGCTCCTCCTCCTCCGTTTCCACCTCCGAATTCTCTACACACACCGCCACTCCCCCATCAGCCAGTAGCTGGAAGCAGTGTAGCACTGCAGTGGGGAAGCGTCAACAGGCCGTGCTGAAGCTGATCTGCCTTGGGGACAAACAGCACACGGCCTCAGAGCTGTTGCAGGGGATTAGTCACCAGACCGAGCAGTGGCTCTCGCCACTCAACCTGCAACCAGGCATGGTTGTGTGTGATAATGGGCGTAACTTGGTGGCAGCTTTGGAGCTCGGCAAGCTCACACACGTACCATGCCTAGCGCATGTATTTAATTTAGTGGTGCAGCGATTTCTAAAAACCTACCCCAATGTGCATGATCTCTTGACCAAGGTGCGCCGCGTGTGTGCACATTTCCGTAAGTCATCAACAGCTTCAGCCGGCCTGTTGAAGCTGCAGCAGCGCTTACAATTGCCAGCTCACCGGCTGCTGTGTGACGTGAGCACGCGCTGGAACTCCACCTTCCACATGTTGGCCCGGCTTTGTGAGCAGCAGAGGGCAGTAGTGGAGTACCAGCTGTTACACGGTCGTCGCCTCTCCGTTCAACTTCCTGTAATCAGAAGTGAGGAGTGGGAATGGATGTCAGACCTCTGTGAGGTTTTACGCAATTTTTTAGGAATCGACACAGATGGTGAGCGGCGATAACGCTATTATCAGTGTAACCATCCCACTTCTGTGTCTACTGAAACGCTCGCTGCTCACAATTAAAACCGACGCTTTGCATGTGGAAGAGGTGGAAATGGGGGAGGAAGAGCTTACACAAGGTGATAGCCAGAGCACCCTCACTTCGTCTTCTCAGCGACAATTGGAGGAGGCGGAGGAGGAGGAGGAGGAGGAGGAGGAGGAGGAAGACACGGTTGTCTCCGCTACAGAGGGTAGCCATGGAACTTTAGTTCCATCTCTTCAGCGTGGGTGGGCAGAAGAGGAGGAAGAGGATGAGGAGATTGAGAGTCATCCTCCTGGTGAGGACAGCGAAATCTTGCCTGTTGGTACTCTGGCACACATGGCTGACTTTATGTTAGGCTGCCTTTCCCGTGACCCACGCGTTACACGCATTTTAGACAACACGGATTACTGGGTGTTCACCCTTCTGGACCCCCGCTACAAAGAGAATTTCTCATCTCTCATTCCTCCGGTGGAGAGGACAAGCAAAATGGTGCAATACCAGAAGGTTCTTGTTGAAAAATTGCTCCAAAATTTTCCATCTGACAACGCTGGCGGCAGAGTACGTGCTACCTTGGCCAACCGAGAAGGGGAGAAAAGGGGAGCACACAGCAGTTCCGAGAAAGGCAGGGCAACACTCTCCAAGGCGTGGGACACCTTCATGACACCCCGCCAGCACCCTCACCCTGATGCGCAGCCTAGTGTCACAAGGAGGGAAAAGTTTTGGAAGATGGTGAAGGAGTACGTAGCAGACCGTGTCAGCGTCCTCAATGATCCCTCTGTGCCTTACAACTACTGGGTGTCCAAGCTGGACACGTGGTATGAACTGGCACTCTATGCCTTGGAGGTGCTGGCCTGCCCTGCCGCCAGCGTTCTGTCTGAGCGGGTATTTAGTGCTGCTGGTGGCATCATAACAGATAAGCGTATCCGCCTTTCCACCGACAATGCTGATAGGTTGACACTTATAAAAATGAACAAGGCCTGGATTTCCCCTGACTTCTCCACTCCACTGGAGGAAAGCCCCGGGGGAACATAAACTCACTTTATATATGTTATTTACAATGATGGGAATACTCTGTATTCCCATTCACCCCTTCCACCCAAAAAACGGGTATATGGTTGACTCTTAATCTTCTCATCCTCCTCCTCCTCTTCCATATGCCCTGGGATATAATTTTTATATAGGGCCAGCTCACCAGCGGGCCCTGTGATATAATTTTTATATAGGGCCAGCTCACCAGCGGGCCCTGTTTGACAATTTTTATATAGGTCAGCTCACCAGCGGGCCTTCTCATATAATGTTTTATTGGGTCAGCTCTCTAGCGGGCCCTCTCATATAATGTTTTATAGCGTCAGCTCACTAGCGGGCCTTCGCATATAATGTTTAGGATGGTCAGCTCTGCAGCAGACCCTCACCCATAATGTTTTAGATGGTCGGCTCAGCGCACGTTTCCCTCTTAATCATGGCCTCAGTTCAATAAAATCAAGGAAATTTTTGGGAGAATTTGCCTCTGTGCACGTTTCCCTCTTAATCATGGCCTCAGTTCTGAAAATCAAGGAAATTTTTGGGAGAATTTGCCTCTGCGCACGTTTCCCTCTTAATCATGGCCTCACTTCCGAAAACCAAGGAAATTTTTGGGAGAATTTGCAGATGATATACAAGTAAATATACAGCAAATATTGTTTGGTAACAATTTTTCGCCTAAAGTCGTTTTTATTTTCCTTTTTGTGTGTTTTATGGTCAGTCTGTAAAAATGGCGTACTACGGGCGAAAGATCGTTCCCAGCAGCGATGTTGGAGTCCAAGATGCATCCAGACATCCTCCCTATGCTGTCTCTGAACCATTTCTGTGGTGTTTCCATCCTTTTCTGCCCTTTTCCTATGGACCAGGCACCCTCCCCTCATCAGAGCAGGGGGTGCCTGGTGTAATGCTCGAGTCCTCCCATTGACTTCAATGGGGCTCGGGTGCTCGGCCGAGCACTCGAGCCTCAGGGGGTGCTCGGTTAGAGCACCCGAACACCCGAGCATTGGGGTGCTCGCTCATCACTACAGGTGAATTAAATGGGGGAAGAGATCAACTCCTTAAATTTTAGAGAGGTCTCCAATGCATTGCAAATCTTCAGCTCTTTTGGCCACATCTACACTGTTCATTTGTGGATGTAATCAGTTCAACCCAAATGCCCCTGAATAAAACACCCTCCCCTTGTTTACCCCCATTTGATTTCTAGAAAGATATGCCATGGATATCTCTATGGCACTCAAAGGGTCATGGTGGCCAGTTTAAAAACAGTTATAAAATTTAGTTTTTAGCCTAGAGGAAAGGCGATTTTGACTAAAACAAATACAGGTCAGTTTTACAGTAAGGGCGGTAAAGCTATGGAATTCTTTGACTCAGAATGTTATGCTTGCAGATACTGTAACTGCTTTTAAATAAGCAGTGGATACCTATCTAGCACAGAACAGTATAGAGAATTATGACAGGTGGCTTCAGTTCAGATAGGTTGTTGATCCAGGGAGCAATCTGACTGCCATTTGGAGGCAGGTAAGATTTAGTTTTACCCACTTGGGGCTAAATTGCCTTCTTCTGGATCAACAGGGGTATTTTAGCATAGGCTGGACTTGATGGACGCATGTCTTTTTTTCTGCCTCAGGAACTACACTCGTGGAAGCGAGGGAAAAGAGACCACAAAAGAAATGCCCTCCTTCCCCAAGCAACCACCAACAGCAACTCTAATAAAGAGGCACTCACACACAAGTGACCAAACAATATATCAAAAAATATAAGTATTTATTGGACACACAGAAATACACAAAGTACAATTAAAAACATTTAAAAAACATTAGTGATGAGCGAGCATGCTCGGCCGAAGCTCGGTTCGGCTCGAGCATCGCTCTGCTCGGCACATGGCGGTACTCGTACGAGTACCGCATGTGCTCGCCCGCCATGTTCGGGTCTCCTCCCCGCACGTTTCGCGGCTGCTGCGCAGCCAATAAACGTGCGGTGAGGCTCTGACATCAGTGTAATGCCAGCAGCCATGTTGGCTGCTGGCATTACACTGATTGGCCGGCCAGAACCCGTGATCGGGTGCTGTATAGCACCTGACCAGCGAGTTCGGCTCAGTCTTAGCCAGGGAGAGATGAGGATAGGAAGGGAAAGTCAGTGTAGGGAGAAGAAAAGTGTTTTTGAACAAAAAAAAGATCCAAAAGTCCTTTTTAGGACTACTGTGTATGGGGGCAGCAGATATATTTTGTTTTGGGGGGCAGAGTTTAAAAAAAAAACGTCACATATTCCGTTCACTGTGCCTAGCCGCAGATTAGCAGCACATTCTGTTTAGAGTGCAAAGTTTCAGATTAGGAGAACATTCTGTTTAGTGTGCAAAGTTGGAGATTAGCAGCACATTCTTTTTAGTGTGCAAAGTTGCAGATTAGCAGCACATTCTGTTTAGTGTGCAAAGTTGCAGATTAGCAGCACATTCTGTTTAGTGTGCAAAGTGTAAAATATAAAAGTCACATATTCCATTCACTGTGCCTAGCCGCAGATAAGCAGCACATTCTGTTTAGTGTGCAAAGTTTCAGATTAGGAGAACATTCTGTTTAGTGTGCAAAGTGTAAAATATCAAAGTCACATATTCCATTCACTGTGCCTAGCCGCAGATAAGCAGCACATTCTGTTTAGTGTGCAAAGTTGCAGATTAGGAGAACATTCTGTTTAGTGTGCAAAGTGTAAAATATCAAAGTCACATATTCCATTCACTGTGCCTAGCCGCAGATAAGCAGCATATTCTGTTTAGTGTGCAAAGTTTCAGATTAGGAGAACATTCTGTTTAGTGTGCAAAGTGTAAAATATCAAAGTCACATATTCCATTCACTGTGCCTAGCCGCAGATAAGCAGCACATTCTGTTTAGTGTGCAAAGTTGCAGATTAGGAGAACATTCTGTTTAGTGTGCAAAGTGTAAAATATCAAAGTCACATATTCCATTCACTGTGCCTAGCCGCAGATAAGCAGCACATTCTGTTTAGTGTGCAAAGTTGCAGATTAGCAGAACATTCTGTTTAGTGTGCAAAGTGTAAAATATAAAAGTCACATATTCCATTCACTGTGTCTAGCCGCAGATAAGCAGCACATTCTGTTTAGAGTGCAAAGTTTCAGATTAGCAGAACATTCTGTTTAGTGTGCAAAGTGTAAAATATCAAAGTCACATATTCCATTCACTGTGCCTAGCCGCAGATAAGCAGCACATTCTGTTTAGTGTGCAAAGTTGCAGATTAGCAGAACATTCTGTTTAGTGTGCAAAGTGTAAAATATAAAAGTCACATATTCCATTCACTGTGTCTAGCCGCAGATAAGCAGCACATTCTGTTTAGTGTGCAAAGTTTCAGATTAGCAGAACATTCTGTTTAGTGTGCAAAGTGTAAAATATAAAAGTCACATATTCCATTCACTGTGCCTAGCCGCAGATAAGCAGCATATTCTGTTTAGTGTGCAAAGTTTCAGATTAGCAGCACATTCTGTTTAGTGTGCAAAGTGTAAAATATCAAAGTCACTTATTCCGTTCACTGTGCCGAGCCGCAGATAAGCAGCACATTCTGTTTAGTGTGCAAAGTTGCAGATTATCAGCACATTCTGTTTAGTGTGCAAAGTGTAAAATATAAAAGTCACATATTCCATTCACTGTGCCTAGCCGCAGATAAGCAGCATATTCTGTTTAGTGTGCAAAGTTTCAGATTAGCAGAACATTCTGTTTAGTGTGCAAAGTGTAAAATATCAAAGTCACTTATTCCGTTCACTGTGCCGAGCCGCAGATAAGCAGCACATTCTGTTTAGTGTGCAAAGTTGCAGATTAGCAGAACATTCTGTTTAGTGTGCAAAGTGTAAAATATAAAAGTCACATATTCCATTCACTGTGTCTAGCCGCAGATAAGCAGCACATTCTGTTTAGTGTGCAAAGTTTCAGATTAGGAGAACATTCTGTTTAGTGTGCAAAGTGTAAAATATCAAAGTCACATATTCCATTCACTGTGCCTAGCCGCAGATAAGCAGCACATTCTGTTTAGTGTGCAAAGTTGCAGATTAGCAGAACATTCTGTTTAGTGTGCAAAGTGTAAAATATAAAAGTCACATATTCCATTCACTGTGTCTAGCCGCAGATAAGCAGCACATTCTGTTTAGTGTGCAAAGTTTCAGATTAGCAGCACATTCTGTTTAGTGTGCAAAGTGTAAAATGTCAAAGTCACATATTCCATTCACTGTGCCTAGCCGCAGATAAGCAGCACATTCTGTTTAGTGTGCAAAGTTGCAGATTTGCAGCACATATTCCGTGTAATATGAAGAAGGCGGGTAAAAAGGGACGGGGAAGTGGACGTGATCCTGATAGTTCAGGGCGCGGGTCAGGACGCGTAGAAACTGTGCCTGGTGCCAGAGCACAAGAAAGAAAGACATCCACCATACCTAGCTTCATGTCTCAGTTTACAGGGCGTCGCAGGACATCACTCTCGAGGTCAGACCACTGCGAACAGGTGGTCGGTTGGATTTCAGGTGATACTGCTTCCAGTCGGTTAAGCACCACCCTGTCTTCCACCAAGTCCACTCTCAGTAGCCAAGAGTCTGGTCAACATAATCCTCACCCTGATCATCCTTCCTCCCACCATAGAGGGTCTGGTCAAAGAAGTGATCCCACACTGGGATATAGTGAGGAGCTCGTCTCATCACCAATCCTTCATTTGAACCTCTCTCCAAGCACGCTTGCAGAGGAACATGAAATCTTGTGCCTTGATTCACAACCTCTAGAGGGTACCCAATCACAAGAAGATGACAGAGGGGAACGGCATTTAAGGTCAAAGGAAGTGGATGATGATGATGATGAGACACAGTTGCCATCAAATCAACCACTTTTACTGTCTCAAGACCTTGATGAGGAGGATGATATACAGTTGTCAATGACTGAGTATGTGGTGGGATCAAGAAATGAGGAGGATGATCAGAGTGAGGAAGTGGAAGAGGACTTGGTGGACGATGAGGTGACTGACCCCACCTGGGAAGGTGGAGAGCCGAGCGATGACAGCAGTCCTGAGGGTGAGCCATCTGCAGCACCGCAACAGGCTGGAAGAGGCAGTGGTGTGGCTACAGAAAGAAGGCGGACCGCACCAAACCGGCCCGCAAATGTTCCACGGAGCACCCCCTTGCGTAAATCTCCCTTGCCAAGGGGTAGGTGTTCCGCGGTATGGCGTTTTTTTAAGGAAAGTGCGGACGACAAAAGAATTGTAGTTTGAAACCTGTGCCACACCAGAATGAGCCGAGGCATGAACACTAGAAACCTCACCACCACCAGCATGATCCGACACATGGCATCCAAGCACCGTAATAAGTGGGAGGAACGCCCGGATCGCCAATCTGTGTCTGCAGGCCACACCACTGCCTCCTCTTCCCCTGTTTTCGGTGCCGGCCAATCGCCTGTCGAAGGCGCAGGCCCGCATACCTCCCGCCCTGCACCTGTACCATCTGAAGCACCATCAGCGACCACATCCACTTCCCTGTCCCAGCGCAGCATCCAAATGTCGTTACCCCAGGCATTTGAGCGCAAACGAAAATACCCAGCCACCCACCCACAGGCCATAGCACTAACCTCACACCTTTCCAAATTACTGGCCATCGAAATGCTGCCATTTAGGCTTGTGGAGACTGAGTCCTTCCGCAGCCTGATGGCAGCAGCTGTCCCTCGGTACGCAGTCCCCAGCCGCCACTACTTTTCCCGGTGTGCCGTCCCCACCTTACACCACCATGTGTCCCGTAACATCACCCGTGCCCTGACCAACGCAGTTACTGGGAAGGTCCACTTAACGACTGACACATGGACAAGTGCTTGTGGCCAGGGACGCTACATTTCCCTGACGGCACACTGGGTGAATGTCGTGGAGGCTGGGAGCGACTCGGACCCTGGGATGGCACAGGTGCTACCCACGCCGAGGACTGCGGGCCCTACCTCCATCAGGGTTTCCGCCAGCACCTACGTTATTGGCTCCTCCTCCTCCGTTTCCACCTCCGAATTCTCTGCGCGCAGCGCCACTCACCCATCAGCCGGTAGCTGGAAGCAGTGTAGCACTGCAGTGGGGAAGCGTCAACAGGCCGTGCTGAAGCTGATCTGCCTTGGGGACAAACAGCACACGGCCTCAGAGCTGTTGCAGGGGATTAGTCACCAGACCGAGCAGTGGCTCTCGCCACTCAACCTGCAACCAGGCATGGTTGTGTGTGATAATGGGCGTAACTTGGTGGCGGCTTTGGAGCTCGGCAAGCTCACACACGTACCATGCCTAGCGCATGTATTTAATTTAGTGGTTCAGCGATTTCTAAAAACCTACCCCAATTTGCATGATCTCTTGACCAAGGTGCGCCGCGTGTGTGCACATTTCCGTAAGTCATCAACAGCTTCAGCCGGCCTGTTGAAGCTGCAGCAGCGCTTACAATTGCCAGCTCACCGGCTGCTGTGTGACATGAGCACGCACTGGAACTCCACCTTCCACATGTTGGCCCGGCTTTGTGAGCAGCAGAGGGCAGTAGTGGAGTTCCAGCTGTTACACGGTCGTCGCCTCTCCGTTCAACTTCCTGTAATCAGAAGTGAGGAGTGGGAATGGATGTCAGACCTCTGTGAGGTTTTACGCAATTTTGAGGAATCGACACAGATGGTGAGCGGCAATAACGCTATTATCAGTGTAACCATCCCACTTCTGTGTCTACTGAAACGCTCGCTGCTCACAATTAAAACCGACGCTTTGCATGTGGAAGAGGTGGAAATGCGGGAGGAAGAGCTTACACAAGGTGATAGCCAGAGCACCCTCACTTCGTCTTCTCAGCGACAATTGGAGGAGGCGGAGGAGGAGGAGGAGGAAGACACGGTTGCCTCCGCTACAGAGGGTAGCCATGGAACTTTAGTTCCATCTCTTCAGCGTGGGTGGGCAGAAGAGGAGGAAGAGGATGAGGAGATTGAGAGTCATCCTCCTGTTGAGGACAGCGAAATCTTGCCTGTTGGTACTCTGGCACACATGGCTGACTTTATGTTAGGCTGCCTTTCCCGTGACCCACGCGTTACACGCATTTTAGACAACACGGATTACTGGGTGTTCACCCTTCTGGACCCCCGCTACAAAGAGAATTTCTCATCTCTCATTCCTCCGGTGGAGAGGACAAGCAAAATGGTGCAATACCAGAAGGTTCTTGTTGAAAAATTGCTCCAAAATTTTCCATCTGACAACGCTGGCGGCAGAGTACGTGCTACCTTCGCCAACCGAGAAGGGTAGAAAAGGGGAGCACACAGCAGTTCCGACAAAGGCAGGGCAACACTCTCCAAGGTGTGGGACACCTTCATGACACCCCGCCAGCACCCTCACCCTGATGCGCAGCCTAGTGTCACAAGGAGGGAAAAGTTTTGGAAGATGGTGAAGGAGTACGTAGCAGACCGTGTCAGCGTCCTCAATGATCCCTCTGTGCCTTACAACTACTGGGTGTCCAAGCTGGACACGTGGTATGAACTGGCACTCTACGCCTTGGAGGTGCTGGCCTGCCCTGCCGCCAGCGTTCTGTCTGAGCGGGTATTTAGTGCTGCTGGTGGCATCATAACAGATAAGCGTATCCGCCTTTCCACCGAAAATGCTGATAGGTTGACACTTATAAAAATGAACAAGGCCTGGATTTCCCCTGACTTCTCCACTCCACTGGAGGAAAGCCCCGGGTCAACATAAAGTCACTTTATATATGTTATTTACAATGATGGGAATACTCTGTATTCCCATTCACCCCTTCCACCCAAAAAATGGGTATATGGTTGACTCTCTTCCATATACCCTGGGATATAATTTTTATATAGGGCCAGCTCACCAGCGGGCCCTGTGATATAATTTTTATATAGGGCCAGCTCACCAGCGGGCGCTGTTTGACAATTTTTGTATAGGTCAGCTCACCAGCGGGCCTTCTCATATAATGTTTTATTGGGTCAGCTCTCTAGCGGGCCCTCTCATATAATGTTTTATAGCGTCAGCTCACTAGCGGGCCTTCGCATATAATGTTTAGGATGGTCAGCTCCGCAGCAGACCCTCACCCATAATGTTTTAGATGGTCGGCTCAGCGCACGTTTCCCTCTTAATCATGGCCCCAGTTCAGAAAAATCGAGGAAATTTTTGGGAGAATTTGCCTCTGCGCACGTTTCCCTCTTAATCATGGCCCCAGTTCCGAAAAATCGAGGAAATGTTTGGGAGAATTTGCCTCTGCGCACGTTTCCCTCTTAATCATGGCCCCAGTTCAGAAAAATCGAGGAAATGTTTGGGAGAATTTGCTTCTGCGCACGTTTCCCTCTTAATCATGGCCCCAGTTCAGAAAAATCGAGGAAATTTTTGGGAGAATTTGCTTCTGCGCACGTTTCCCTCTTAATCATGGCCCCAGTTCAGAAAAATCGATGAAATTTTTTGCAGAATTTGCAGATGATATACAAGTAAATATACAGCAAATACTGTTTGGTAACAATTTTTCGCCTAAAGTCGTTTTTATCTTCCTTTTTGTGTGTTTTACGGTCAGTCTGTAAAAATGGCGTACTACGGGCGAAACATCGTTCCCAGCAGCGATGTTGGAGTCCAACATGCATCCAGACATCCTCCCTATGCTGTCCCTGAACCATTTCTGTGGTGTTTCCATCATTTTCTGCCCTTTTCCTATGGACCAGGCACCCTCCCCTCATCAGAGCAGGGGGTGCCTGGTGTAATGCTCGAGTCCTCCCATTGACTTCAATGGGGCTCGGGTGCTCGGCCGAGCACTCGAGCCTCCGGGGGCGCTCGGTCAGAGCACCCGAACACCCGAGCATTGGGGTGCTCGATCATCACTAAAAAACATATAATAATCCAGATAGAGTTCCTCAGTACAATAGCAGTAAGTACTCAAAAGTGCTAGAGCTCATATAATAATCCTATAGGATAGATCAACAGATCAAAAGGGATACATCAATCTATGTATATACTCTTTTCATAAAGTGCAATACATATCAATATCAAGGTGTAACTTCCTTGACTTCAAATACACAGTGTATACCCATATACCCATAACAAATAAATGTAGTGTGTAAAAAAAACACCAAAGAATACAATGTGAATACTTATCTCTCAGTATCCCTGACTGGATCATAAGAACAAAAGCACAGGAACCCTCATCTGGAATAACTAGCTATCCCAACGTGTGTCGCCCAACGGCTTCATCAGGGATACTGAGAGATAAGTATTCACATTGTATTCTTTGGTGTTTTTTTTACACACTACATTTATTTGTTATGGGTATATGGGTATACACTGTGTATTTGAAGTCAAGGAAGTTACACCTTGATATTGATATGTATTGCACTTTATGAAAAGAGTATATACATAGATTGATGTATCCCTTTTGATCTGTTGATCTATCCTATAGGATTATTATATGAGCTCTAGCACTTTTGAGTACTTACTGTTATTGTACTGAGGAACTCTATCTGGATTATTATGTTTTTTAAATGTTTTTAATTGTACTTTGTGTATTTCTGTGTGTCCAATAAATATTTATATTTTTTGATATATTGTTTGGTCACTTGTGTGTGAGTGCCTCTTTATTAGAGTTGCTGTTGGTGGTTGCTTGGGGAAGGAGGGCATTTCTTTTGTGGTCTCTTTTCCCTCGCTTCCACGAGTGTAGTTGCTGATATTGTTTAACTCTTGAGTGCACCTGATCATTATGATATATATATAATCACAGGTGACCTTATATGTCCCAGTGCCTATCCACGTCAAGGGTATCGTAGTATGTTTTTTTCTGCCTCGTCAACTATGTTGCTATGTTATCCAGTTTATATTTTCCTTTCCTGGCCTCTGCAAAGTGACAGTCTACCTCATTTTTGTCCTTACATATTCTGCAAGTGAATAACGTGAAACATCAAATTGCCTGCAAATTATATATTTTTTCATATTCACCTATTTCTTTACAGTTTTATGTCCCTCTCAGGGAGCTTCCTGGATTTCTGTTTGCAGCGAGCTCCCTGACAGGCACTGTGAAAGTAGGGATAGTGATATAATGTTACACTCTCCCTGCAGAGGTAAAGTCTGCCTCCACTACAGTACACAGAGCACTCAGTGCTACAGGAACATTGCTTTCACAGTGCCGGAAAGAAAGCTCTCTGTAAACAGAATTTAAGTGAGCTCCTTGAGACATGAACATGTAAAAAATATGAAGAAGAAAAAATAATAAAATGTTTAACCAGTTTGACTTCACCTATTATGCACTTCTAAAATAATTGAGGTAACTCTCTGGCGTTTCAGATCTCGCCATCATGATTAAGCGATGTATACGCGAAACGCGTTGATGCTACCATGAGCCTCTAAACATCTGAGGTTGTTCTACTGTGAGCCATCGATTATGATAAGTATCGTTTTACTATTTAATATTTTGGAATAAATATTTTTCAACATTTTAATAATGGATTGACTTAGTGTTTGTGCAGAGGACAGTTGTGTGGATGTGTTATTTACTTTGGTAGCCAACACTGGGCTAGATTCTATTGCAGGTGCTAAATGTTAACACCCGTTTTATCAAACATTTTTCTGTGGAAGTCTATGGGGAAAACCAGAGGTAAAAGCAGTGATAAAATGAGCACCTGTAATAAAATCCAGCCCAGTAGGAGGTGCTGTTCCCTGCTAGGCTTGACTGAGATGTACCTTTGGGTGTGTGCAATAAGGGCCAGTATGAAATGGGTTGTTGTATTCAGTCACTTGGATGCTGTGCATCACATTGCTTATCATAGAGAAAATATATTAGATTGGGTAGGCAACCTTTGGCACTTCATCTGTTGGAGGGTACAAATCCCATCTGTTGGCTGTTGGAGATGATTGGAGATATAATACCTGACAGCTGGGGAGCCAAAGATTACCTTCTCTTTCATTACATATTATTCTGAACACAAAAACTGATTTACATCCATTTAGTTTGAAGAATTATAATAATTCATCTCATGCATTGATTAAAATGGAGAGTAGATCATTTAAACAATGTAAAGTATATCACTAGGTGCAAATTAAGATATTTCCTTAACTCCTTGCATGTGAGAGACACCTCCACTGCTTTGCAATGTGGTGGAGATTTTGACAGAACCCTCCATCACTTGGGCTTCTGGAGGGGGCTGAGGGCCAGCCCCCTGCCCACAGACTATGGACCTGGCCCTGGAACGGGGTATAGCTCCCACATAAGACTAATCACTGCCCTGTTTGCCTCTTGTCACGGAAGCATCCATACCCTGGGCTCCTGAAGGGGCCTGTGGCCTAGCTACTGCACTACAGACTGGCACAGGAACAGGGTAGTGTATTTGTTCAGAGAATTATGCTCTGGTCTGATGTTTGTCTTTTAGTTGTAATTATGTATGATATAATCATTTTACTGTTTACAGTCCTTTGTCTCCCCTTTGGAAGGCCGCATTGTATAACTTGTGTATTGTTCCCATTGTCCTCTTTATGCCTCTTTGGATTATGTGCCCCTCCACCACCGGCCCCATTCTCTTCTCATATGTTGTTTGCAGTTACCTATATCCTATTGTATTCTAATATGTGTGAATCACTCATTATTTGTATATATAAACCTTGTCTGTCAGAGGCATAACTAGAAGACACGGGGCCCTGGTGCAAGAATTGCCATGGCCCCCCACCACCACATTGACCACCTCCACATTGCCCCCCATCTCCACATTGCCCCTTCCACAATGCCCCTCAGTCTCCACATCTCCTCATCCACAATGCCCCTTCCACATTGCCCCTAAATCTCCTACCTCCCTGGTGGTCTAGTGGCAGAGGACAGGTCTGTGCCTCTTTCTGCACAGACCTCTTCTCCCGCGCGGTCCTCTTCAGTAATGCAGAGTGCTGGGAGATGATGTCATCTCCCAGTGCTCTGCATTACGAGCGTGCCGGTCTGCCGGAGGGAATACTGATCTCCCTCTGGCAGGCCGGCACTCTCATAATGCAGAGCCCCAGTGCTTTGCATTGCTTAATTGCAGGCGTCAGGCGAGGTGGTGCCGGGCCCCTGGAGTGATGGGCCCGGTCGCAGGTGCAACCCCTGCGACCTCTATAGTTACGCCACTGCTGTGTGTTCTACAATAAATCAGTCCTTATTCTAACCCCTACACTGGTGTTGCCTGGTGCTTGGGGTAAGCTTGCTGTATCCAGAGTGCGTTCACTCTTGCCTAAGTGACTGGATGACTGGAGCTATGATCCTGGTTCCTGGCTGGTGGAATTCCTGAGTGTCGCCCTGGGCTAAGGAAGCACGGTTTTGGCAGAGCTACTCAATCTGAGTACGGGTATCCGTCTCAGAGATGTTTCTTACATCCGAGGGATTAAAGGCCTCACTTTGAATTCCCTAATCATACGAATCAATATATATCAAACAAGAAATTAGCATTAGTTCTTATATGATCTGATATTAGGAAGAATTATAGTTGAACTGTCACTTGTGCACATTCTGATTATTAACAGCATCCATCAAGTCACAACTACATGATGGTAAGTTGGTCAGTTTATAATAATTAGCTAGTAGTGGACTGCTAGAAGTGACAGGTGGGAGAGAGAGAACAGTGTGGAATGTTAGTATCTGCCTGGCAGGAAAAGTCAGGTGGGAGGGAAAGCATGTGGAATGTTAATATCTGGCTTGCAAGGAGTCACAGATGAGAGGAAGAGCAGTGTGGAATATTAGTATATGGCTGGGAGGGAGTCACACTTGGGAGGAAGAGCAGTTTGCAATGTTAGTATCTGGCTGGGAGGGAGTCACAGTTGGGAAGAAGAGTAGTGTGGAATATTAGTATCTGGTTGGCAGGGAGTCACAGTTGGGAGGAATAGCAGTGTGGAATATTAGTATCTGGTTGGCAGGGAGTCACACTTGGGAAGAAGAGCAGTGTGGAATATTAGTATCTGGTTGGCAGGGAGTCACAGTTGGGAGGAAGAGCAGTGTGGAATATTAGTATCTGGTTGGCAGGGAGTCACACTTGGGAGGAAGAGCAGTGCGGAATATTAGTATCTGGTTGGCAGGGAGTCACAGTTGGGGGGAAGAGCAGTGTGGAATATTATTATATGGCTGGGAGGGAGTCACACTTGGGAGGAAGAGCAGTGTGGAATATTAGTATATGGCTGGGAGGGAGTCACAGTTGGGAGGAAGAGCAGTGTGGAATGTTAGTATCTGGCTGGCAGGGAGTTGCAGTCGGGAGGAAGAGTAGTGTGGAATATTAGTATCTGGCTGGCAGGGAGTTGCAGTCGGGAGGAAGAGCAGTGTGGAATATTAGTACCTGGCTAGCGGGGAGTCACAGTTGGGAGGACAAGTAGTGTGGAATATTAGTATCTGGTTGGCGGGGAGTCACAGTTTGGAGGAATAGCAGTGTGGAATATTAGTATCTGGTTGGCAGGGAGTCACAGTTGGGAGGAAGAGTAGTGTGGAATATTAGTATCTGGCTGGCAGGGAGTTGCAGTCAGGAGGAATAGTAGTGTGAAATATTAGTATCTGGTTGGCAGGGAGTCACACTTGGGAAGAAGAGCAGTGTGGAATATTAGTACCTGGTTGTCAGGGAGTCACACTTGGGAAGAAGAGCAGTGTGGAATATTAGTATCTGGTTGGCAGGGAGTCACAGTTGGGGGGAAGAGCAGTGTGGAATATTAGTATATGGCTGGGAGGGAGTCACAGTTGGGAGGAAGAGCAGTGTGCAATGTTAGCATCTGGCTGGGAGGGAGTCACAGTTGGGAGGAAGCGTAGTGTGGAATATTAGTATCTGGCTGGGAGGGAGTCACACTTGGGAGGAAGAGCAGTGTGGAATATTAGTATATGGCTGGGAGGGAGTCACACTTGGGAGGAAGAGCAGTTTGGAATGTTAGTATCTGGCTGGGAGGGAATCACAGTTGGGAGGAAGAGTAGTGTGGAATATTAGTATATGGCTGGGAGGGAGTCACAGTTGGGAGGAAGAGTAGTGTGGAATATTAGTATCTGGCTGGCAGGGAGTTGTGGTCAGGAGGAATAGTAGTGTGAAATATTAGTATCTGGTTGGCAGGGAGTCACACTTGGGAAGAAGAGCAGTGTGGAATATTAGTATCTGGTTGGCAGGGAGTCACACTTGGGAGGAAGAGCAGTGTGGAATATTAGTACCTGGTTGGCAGGGAGTCACACTTGGGAGGAATAGTAGTGTGGAATATTAGTATCTGGTTGGCAGGGAGTCACAGTTGGGAGGAAGAGCAGTGTGGAATATTAGTATCTGGTTGGCAGGGAGTCACACTTGGGAGGAAGAGCAGTGCGGAATATTAGTATCTGCCTGGCAGGGAGTTGCAGTCGGGAGGAATACAGTGTGGAATATTAGTACCTGGCTAGCGGGGAGTCACAGTTGGGAGGAAGAGCAGTGTGGAATATTAGTATCTGGTTGGCAGGGAGTCACAGTTTGGAGGAATAGCAGTGTGGAATATTAGTATCTGGTTGGCAGGGAGTCACAGTTGGGAGGAAGAGTAGTGTGGAATATTAGTATCTGGCTGGCAGGGAGTTGCAGTCAGGAGGAATAGTAGTGTGAAATATTAGTATCTGGTTGGCGGGGAGTCACAGTTTGGAGGAATAGCAGTGTGGAATATTAGTATCTGGTTGGCAGGGAGTCACAGTTGGGAGGAAGAGTAGTGTGAAATATTAGTATCTGGTTGGCAGGGAGTCACACTTGGGAAGAAGAGCAGTGTGGAATATTAGTACCTGGTTGGCAGGGAGTCACACTTGGGAAGAAGAGCAGTGTGGAATATTAGTATCTGGTTGGCAGGGAGTCACAGTTGGGGGGAAGAGCAGTGTGGAATATTAGTATATGGCTGGGAGGGAGTCACAGTTGGGAGGAAGAGCAGTGTGCAATGTTAGCATCTGGCTGGGAGGGAGTCACAGTTGGGAGGAAGCGTAGTGTGGAATATTAGTATCTGGCTGGGAGGGAGTCACACTTGGGAGGAAGAGCAGTGTGGAATATTAGTATATGGCTGGGAGGGAGTCACACTTGGGAGGAAGAGCAGTTTGGAATGTTAGTATCTGGCTGGGAGGGAATCACAGTTGGGAGGAAGAGTAGTGTGGAATATTAGTATATGGCTGGGAGGGAGTCACAGTTGGGAGGAAGAGTAGTGTGGAATATTAGTATCTGGCTGGCAGGGAGTTGTGGTCAGGAGGAATAGTAGTGTGAAATATTAGTATCTGGTTGGCAGGGAGTCACACTTGGGAAGAAGAGCAGTGTGGAATATTAGTATCTGGTTGGCAGGGAGTCACACTTGGGAGGAAGAGCAGTGTGGAATATTAGTACCTGGTTGGCAGGGAGTCACACTTGGGAGGAAGAGCAGTGCGGAATATTAGTATCTGCCTGGCAGGGAGTTGCAGTCGGGAGGAATACAGTGTGGAATATTAGTACCTGGCTAGCGGGGAGTCACAGTTGGGAGGAAGAGCAGTGTGGAATATTAGTATCTGGTTGGCAGGGAGTCACAGTTTGGAGGAATAGCAGTGTGGAATATTAGTATCTGGTTGGCAGGGAGTCACAGTTGGGAGGAAGAGTAGTGTGGAATATTAGTATCTGGCTGGCAGGGAGTTGCAGTCAGGAGGAATAGTAGTGTGAAATATTAGTATCTGGTTGGCAGGGAGTCACACTTGGGAAGAAGAGCAGTGTGGAATATTAGTATCTGGTTGGCAGGGAGTCACACTTGGGAGGAAGAGCAGTGCGGAATATTAGTATCTGGTTGGCAGGGAGTCACAGTTGGGGGGAAGAGCAGTGTGGAATATTATTATATGGCTGGGAGGGAGTCACACTTGGGAGGAAGAGCAGTGTGGAATATTAGTATCTGGTTGGCAGGGAGTCACAGTTGGGAGGAAGAGCAGTGTGGAATATTAGTATCTGGTTGGCAGGGAGTCACAGTTGGGGGGAAGAGCAGTGTGGAATATTAGTATCTGGTTGGCAGGGAGTCACAGTTGGGAGGAAGAGCAGTGTGGAATATTAGTATCTGGTTGGCAGGGAGTCACACTTGGGAGGAAGAGCAGTGCGGAATATTAGTATCTGGTTGGCAGGGAGTCACAGTTGGGGGGAAGAGCAGTGTGGAATATTATTATATGGCTGGGAGGGAGTCACACTTGGGAGGAAGAGCAGTGTGGAATGTTAGTATCTGGCTGGCAGGGAGTTGCAGTCGGGAGGAAGAGTAGTGTGGAATATTAGTATCTGGCTGGCAGGGAGTTGCAGTCGGGAGGAAGAGCAGTGTGGAATATTAGTACCTGGCTAGCGGGGAGTCACAGTTGGGAGGACAAGTAGTGTGGAATATTAGTATCTGGTTGGCGGGGAGTCACAGTTTGGAGGAATAGCAGTGTGGAATATTAGTATCTGGTTGGCAGGGAGTCACAGTTGGGAGGAAGAGTAGTGTGGAATATTAGTATCTGGCTGGCAGGGAGTTGCAGTCAGGAGGAATAGTAGTGTGAAATATTAGTATCTGGTTGGCAGGGAGTCACACTTGGGAAGAAGAGCAGTGTGGAATATTAGTACCTGGTTGGCAGGGAGTCACACTTGGGAAGAAGAGCAGTGTGGAATATTAGTATCTGGTTGGCAGGGAGTCACAGTTGGGGGGAAGAGCAGTGTGGAATATTAGTATATGGCTGGGAGGGAGTCACAGTTGGGAGGAAGAGCAGTGTGCAATGTTAGCATCTGGCTGGGAGGGAGTCACAGTTGGGAGGAAGCGTAGTGTGGAATATTAGTATCTGGCTGGGAGGGAGTCACACTTGGGAGGAAGAGCAGTGTGGAATATTAGTATATGGCTGGGAGGGAGTCACACTTGGGAGGAAGAGCAGTTTGGAATGTTAGTATCTGGCTGGGAGGGAATCACAGTTGGGAGGAAGAGTAGTGTGGACTATTAGTATATGGCTGGGAGGGAGTCACAGTTGGGAGGAAGAGTAGTGTGGAATATTAGTATCTGGCTGGCAGGGAGTTGCAGTCAGGAGGAATAGTAGTGTGAAATATTAGTATCTGGTTGGCAGGGAGTCACACTTGGGAGGAAGAGTAGTGTGGAATATTAGTATCTGGTTGGCAGGGAGTCACACTTGGGAGGAAGAGTAGTATGGAATATTAGTATCTGGTTGGCAGGGAGTCACAGTTGGGAGGAAGAGCAGTGCGGAATATTAGTATCTGGTTGGCAGGGAGTCACACTTGGGAGGAAGAGTAGTATGGAATATTAGTATCTGGCTGGCAGGGAGTCACAGTTGGGAGGAAGAGTAGTGTGGAATATTAGTATCTGGCTGGCAGGGAGTTGCAGTCAGGAGGAAGAGCAGTGCGGAATATTAGTATCTGGTTGGCAGGGAGTCACAGTTGGGGGGAAGAGCAGTGTGGAATATTAGTATATGGCTGGGAGGGAGTCACAGTTGGGAGGAAGAGCAGTGTGGAATATTAGTATATGGCTGGGAGGGAGTCACAGTTGGGAGGAAGAGCAGTGTGCATTGCTAGTATCTGGCTGGGAGGGAGTTGCGGTCAGGAGGAATAGTAGTGTGAAATATTAGTAACTGGTTGGCAGGGAGTCACACTTGGGAAGAAGAGCAGTGTGGAATATTAGTATCTGGTTGGCAGGGAGTCACAGTTGGGAGGAAGAGCAGTGTGGAATATTAGTATCTGGTTGGCAGGGAGTCACACTTGGGAGGAAGAGCAGTGCGGAATATTAGTATCTGCCTGGCAGGGAGTTGCAGTCGGGAGGAATAGCAGTGTGGAATATTAGTATCTGGTTGGCGGGGAGTCACAGTTGGGAGGAAGAGCAGTGTGGAATATTAGTATCTGGTTGGCAGGGAGTCACAGTTGGGAGGAAGAGTAGTGTGGAATATTAGTATCTGGCTGGCAGGGAGTTGCAGTCAGGAGGAATAGTAGTGTGAAATATTAGTATCTGGTTGGCAGGGAGTCACACTTGGGAAGATGAGCAGTGTGGAATATTAGTATCTGGTTGGCAGGGAGTCACACTTGGGAGGAAGAGCAGTGTGGAATATTAGTACCTGGTTGGCAGGGAGTCACACTTGGGAGGAATAGTAGTGTGGAATATTAGTATCTGGTTGGCAGGGAGTCACAGTTGGGAGGAAGAGCAGTGTGGAATATTAGTATCTGGTTGGCAGGGAATCACACTTGGGAGGAAGAGCAGTGCGGAATATTAGTATCTGCCTGGCAGGGAGTTGCAGTCGGGAGGAATACAGTGTGGAATATTAGTACCTGGCTAGCGGGGAGTCACAGTTGGGAGGAAGAGCAGTGTGGAATATTAGTATCTGGTTGGCAGGGAGTCACAGTTTGGAGGAATAGCAGTGTGGAATATTAGTATCTGGTTGGCAGGGAGTCACAGTTGGGAGGAAGAGTAGTGTGGAATATTAGTATCTGGCTGGCAGGGAGTTGTAGTCAGGAGGAATAGTAGTGTGAAATATTAGTATCTGGTTGGCAGGGAGTCACACTTGGGAAGAAGAGCAGTGTGGAATATTAGTATCTGGTTGGCAGGGAGTCACACTTGGGAGGAAGAGCAGTGCGGAATATTAGTATCTGGTTGGCAGGGAGTCACAGTTGGGGGGAAGAGCAGTGTGGAATATTATTATATGGCTGGGAGGGAGTCACACTTGGGAGGAAGAGCAGTGTGGAATATTAGTATCTGGTTGGCAGGGAGTCACAGTTGGGAGGAAGAGCAGTGTGGAATATTAGTATCTGGTTGGCAGGGAGTCACAGTTGGGGGGAAGAGCACTGTGGAATATTAGTATCTGCCTGGCAGGGAGTTGCAGTCGGGAGGAATAGTAGTGTGGAATATTAGTACCTGGCTAGCGGGGAGTCACAGTTGGGAGGACGAGTAGTGTGGAATATTAGTATCTGGTTGGCAGGGAGTCACACTTGGGAGGAAGAGTAGTGTGGATTATTAGTATCTGGTTGGCAGGGAGTCACACTTGGGAGGAAGAGTAGTATGGAATATTAGTATCTGGTTGGCAGGGAGTCACAGTTGGAAGGAAGAGTAGTGTGGAATATTAGTATCTGGCTGGCAGGGAGTTGCAGTCAGGAGGAAGAGCAGTGCGGAATATTAGTATCTGGTTGGCAGGGAGTCACAGTTGGGGGGAAGAGCAGTGTGGAATATTAGTATATGGCTGGGAGGGAGTCACAGTTGGGAGGAAGAGCAGTGTGGAATATTAGTATATGGCTGGGAGGGAGTCACAGTTGGGAGGAAGAGCAGTGTGCAATGCTAGTATCTGGCTGGGAGGGAGTTGCGGTCAGGAGGAATAGTAGTGTGAAATATTAGTAACTGGTTGGCAGGGAGTCACACTTGGGAAGAAGAGCAGTGTGGAATATTAGTATCTGGTTGGCAGGGAGTCACAGTTGGGAGGAAGAGCAGTGTGGAATATTAGTATCTGGTTGGCAGGGAGTCACACTTGGGAGGAAGAGCAGTGCGGAATATTAGTATCTGCCTGGCAGGGAGTTGCAGTCGGGAGGAATAGTAGTGTGGAATATTAGTATCTGGTTGGCGGGGAGTCACAGTTGGGAGGAAGAGCAGTGTGGAATATTAGTATCTGGTTGGCAGGGAGTCACAGTTGGGAGGAAGAGTAGTGTGGAATATTAGTATCTGGCTGGCAGGGAGTTGCAGTCAGGAGGAATAGTAGTGTGAAATATTAGTATCTGGTTGGCAGGGAGTCACACTTGGGAAGAAGAGCAGTGTGGAATATTAGTATCTGGTTGGCAGGGAGTCACACTTGGGAGGAAGAGCAGTGTGGAATATTAGTATTTGGTTGGCAGGGAGTCACAGTTGGGAGGAAGAGCAGTGTGGGATATTAGTATCTGGTTGGCAGGGAGTCACAGTTGGGGGGAAGAGCAGTGTGGAATATTAGTATTTGGTTGGCAGGGAGTCACACTTGGGAGGAAGAGCAGTGTGGAATATTAGTATCTGGTTGACAGGGAGTCACAGTTGGGAAGAAGAGCAGTGTGGAATATTAGTATCTGGTTGGCAGGGAGTCACAGTTGGGAGGAAGAGCAGTGTGGAATATTAGTATCTGGTTGGCAGGGAGTCACAGTTGGGAGGAAGAGCAGTGCGGAATATTAGTATCTGGTTGGCAGGGAGTCACAATTGGGGGGAAGAGCAGTGTGGAATATTAGTATCTGGTTGGCAGGGAGTCACAGTTGGGAGGACAAGTAGTGTGGAATATTAGTATCTGGTTGGCAGGGAGTCACAGTTGGGAGGAAGAGTAGAGTGGAATATTAGTATCTGGTTGACAGGGAGTCACAGTTGAGAGGACAAGTAGTGTGGAATATTAGTATCTGGTTGACAGGGAGTCACAGTTGGGAGGACAAGCAGTGTGGAATATTAGTATCTGGTTGGCAGGGAGTCACAGTTGGGAGGACAAGTAGTGTGGAATATTAGTATCTGGTTGACAGGGAGTCACAGTTGGGAGGAAGAGCAGTGTGGAATATTAGTATCTGGTTGGCAGGGAGTCACAGTTGGGAGGAAGAGCAGTGTGGAATATTAGTATTTGGTTAACAGGGAGTCACCTTTGGGAGGAAGAGTAGTATGGAATATTAGTATCTGGTTGACAGGGAGTCACAGTTGGGAGGAAGAGCAGTGTGGAATATTAGTATCTGGTTGGCAGGGAGTCACAGATGGGAGGAAGAGCATTGCACACCCCTCTGGCACTCAAAGGGTTGTTATTTAGTGGAGAGTCTTCAGTCTCAGTGTCAGATTCATTTAGTTGTATTTTTTGCTCTGTAGTAATGTAATGTTTGTTCTCAGCTAGTTAAAACATGATATATACATTTATATCTCCAGTAATAACCAATAACATATTTAAAACAGAAACCAGACTCACAGAAGAACAAAACCCACTCACTTGTGGACCCACATGAAAAACAGTTATAAACAAAAGCACATGTAACGTCAGCTCTCATATGATGTATGGAAAATAGACAATAGCAATATATAGTGTGTAACGTTCATGTAAAGAAATTGTTCTACTTTGTTACCAAATGGCTTTGGACCATTTTTTTGGATAAGTCAAGGATCTTCAGTTGTCATCCTAATGGCATCTCCGCATCACACCTCCAGCTCAGAAAGTAAATAATAGATTCACGTGAAAATTCCTGTATTAAAAATTACAATAATTAAAATATATCCAATAACAATTTAATTGGCTGCAATATGTTTGTAAACTGTAAGGAGGATCGCGCTCTATCCCTAAATGCTGCAGCTCAGGACCAACAAGCAGTGTCATGGTATAAACTCCTGAACTTTATTAACCTAACGACCGGTTGATCGGCGCAGTGCGGTCACTTAAGGACTACTGAGCATTTTTTTTTTTTTCTTCAAATTCCGGTTCCGGACTCCCCAAACGGCGTGCAGCTGCGGGGGGAGCCCGGAATTCCATGACGGTCATAGTAAATCATGGGTCGTTAACTCAGATCGACCCATGATGTACTATGACCATCAAGGGTCATTAAGGGGTTAATGCAGGCCCACATGGGCCCTGCACCAGGTATGTCCTTCATCTTCACCTTCTTTTTGCTTTATTGTATGTTTATTGTATGTCTGTTGTTTTTAATTGCATTACACTGGGACCCACAAGTAATAAAAACATCAAAATATAATTTAAAGGATCCCCTCTAATGCGTTTCAATATAACATCTTTCTTCTGGGAATTTTTCATTTAGATAGTATTTGTAGGTGTATTAGAGTAGGACTTACTGTAAAGTGAGATACCTTGGCGCGGAGGTAAGCTTACACACGGATTGGCCAATTTGTGGGACTAAATTATCACTTATTTTACTTAGATTTACTAAGGATTATTACACATGCCCAATACAGGGCACACATTATTCACAGCATATAGAGGAGCGCAGGTCTGTTTGTTTGTATGAACTGGTGCCTGCAGCTCTAAGATCCTCCTTTTTAGCTCCTTCCACTGATTCCATTAACCCTTTGAGAGCCAGACAATGTGTTGGCTATATCTCTAGCACTCAAATTATTAAAACACTTTTCACCCATTGAATGGCTTCATCAGGGATGGATTCTAATACCTTTATCCTTATTTTGTAAAGTGCTATATACAGGGCCGGATTTGCCATTAGGTAAAGTAGGCACCTGCCTACAGGCGCACGCCAACGAGGGTCTCCTGCCATTTGTATTGTGAGGGCAATGTGGAGCTGATGGGGAGCATTGTGAGGGCAATGTGGAGCTGATGTGGGCAATATGGAGCTGATGGGGGGCATTGTGAGGGCAATGTGGAGCTGATGTGGGCAATATGGAGCTGATGGGGGGCATTGTGAGGGCAATGTGGAGCTGATGTGGGCAATATGGAGCTGATGGGGGGCATTGTGAGGGCAATGTGGAGCTGATGTGGGCAATATGGAGCTGATGGGGGGCATTGTGAGGGCAATGTGGAGCTGATGTGGGCAATATGGAGCTGATGGGGGGCATTGTGAGGGCAATGTGGAGCTGATGTGGGCAATATGGAGCTGATGGGGGGCATTGTGAGGGCAATATGGAGCTGATGGGGGGCAATGTGAGGGCAATGTGGAGCTGATGGGGGGCAGTGTGAAGGCAGTATGGTATATGGAGATGATGGGGGCAGTATGGAGCTGATAGGGGCAATGTGAGACCAATATGGTATATGGAGATGATGGGGGCAATGTGAGGGCAATATGGAGATGATGGGGGGGCAACGTGGAGATTAGGAGCATTGTGGAGGTATCCAGTGCAGATGGCCTACGCGGGGGGGGGGGGATTCAAATTTCTGTGCCTACAGGCTCCTGAGATGTAAATCCAGACCTGGCTATATAAGTGTATGGTGCTACTTACTGTCACACTTGCCATCATCTCCTCCTCCTGAGTATCACAAGGCACACTGGTATCAGTAGCAGCAGGCAAAGGCAGCTGACCTGTGCTGGTCACACTGCTACCCAGTTCTGCCTTCATCAGAATTTTCCCCCAGATCCTAAGAGACAATGTAGGGGGGACTGGGCAGGATCCCAGACCGTTCCATGCTGTTGGTTGTTGCCTCCTCTGACTCACTGAGCACATCAAGATTCTTCCAGCTCCTCTGTTTCTTTTTCATCCAGGCGCTCATAGTGTTACTGTGTGATAGCACACACTACGAGCCTCTGCTGCCTTTATTTTGCTAAATAAAAAGCTAGGAAAGTGCCTAGCACCATCTCTAGATAGAATTCAACATCAGCAAGACAACTGCAACGCTGTTCACTAGAAAGAAGATCAAGGAGCACCCGCACATCACCCTCAATGGGGAGACCATCAAGTGGGAGAGCAGCAGCCGCTACCTCGGTGTGACCCTGGACAGCAAACTCAACTGGGGATGCCATATAGAGAATACTCAGCAGAAGGCAACAGGAAAGATGGCAGCACTGTACCCACTCCTGAAGACCAAGTCCATGCCACTACAGACAAAGATCAACATCTACAAGGCAATCATCAGACCTACCCTGATGTATGCCTCCCCAGCATGGATCACTTGCCATGAGCGACACCGGAAGAGTCTTCAGGTAGTCCAGAACAAGGCCTTGCGGATATAGTCTGGAGCTCCAAGATTCATAAGGACAGCTGACCTTCACAGGGAGCTGGACATCGAGATGTTGGACGAACACCTAGCGAAGCTGAGTAAGAACTTCTGCCAAGGACTGGATCAGAACCCGAACCCTCTGATCAGAAAACTCACTGCCACCACTGCGAAACCAACCCAACTGTGACAAGTCAACACAGACCAAGAAGAATCCAAACCTGCGACTTCAAACCCAACCCGAGAAGATGGAGTAGTGAGGCTCAAGCCTCGGTATCCAAAAATCACCGCTGATGGATAAAATCTATCAGCAAGAAGAAGACAAAGACGAGTTAGCACCATCTCTAGCTGCTTCGTTTTCTGTGTCACTTCCTGGAAACGTCATGTTTTTGGAGTGAAAATGGGCAGGAAGATTGTAGCCATTGAAAACATTTTTGGTTCAGGCCAAAAAGGAGAGAATTTTAAGGAGTTTGTTGAGGGTGAATTTTCAAGCGAAAAAGCAGAAAACAGGACATTTCGCTAACCCCCACTCTTGTGTCTCAATTCAAACAATACAAATGAAATTAAAGCGGAACTTTCAGATAATAGCAAGTCGCCATGCATTCATTAAATGCATGGCGACTAGCTTGAAAATAGATGTCTTACCGTAAAAAAATACGTGTGTCTAAAGGAATCCGTCCTGTTTGGAGACCGGAACTGAGACTAGAGCGCAGACATCTTGTCTGTGCGCATGCGCTGTCAGTCCTGGTCTCCATACAGTAGACTGCTTTGCACCATATGGTCACCGGAAGGGACTGACGGCACAGGCTCACAGACCGCACTAACCTGCCCGTCATTCCCAAAACGTGACAGATTCCTTTAGACACATGTATTTTTTTACAGCAAGACATCTATTTTCAAGCTAGTCATGGCGACTGGCTATTCCTGAAAGTTCCGCTTTAACCAAATAGTGTCTCTATAGGTAGTCTATATGTGTGTATTAACCCTTTGAGAGCTCAAGAGGTATCCAGTGCAATGTACTGCAATGCCTTGATTACCTCTCTGGCACTCAGTGGATTACATTTCAAGTCTAGGGTTAGATTTAGGGTTCTAACATAAAGTAATTCCTTTTTGGATATTCTGGATGGAATTACATGATATTTACAATTATATTTAATTTTTACGTAATACTATTCCTTTAAAAACCAAAACAAAGTTACACAGGAAGATAGAGAGGTGCGATTGTAGGGCTAACCAGCTGCATAACAGCCGATGAATGACAAATATTTAAATAGGGATTTTAGCCCCTTGAAACAATTTGCTGGATACCTTTCTAGCATTCAAAGGGTTAAAAGCTCCATTTAAATATTTTTTTTTGGTGAAACGGGAATGTTCCAGACTTGCTTTTCTTTAGCGTCCTAAACCTTTCAACCCTTTGAGTGCCAGAGGGGTGCACAACGCATTGCAAAGCAATCCGTTGTGCACACCTCTGGCACTCAGAGGGTTAATGATAAACATCACTGGATCATAGGTATAACAGCAAAACGGAACAATTCTTGGGAAAACTAACTGCAACACATTCCTATTGCTTTTAACCCCTTGGTGCCCAGCAGTGTGTTGGAGAACTTTCTAGCACTGAAAAAGTTAAAAGTCCCATTTATATCAATGGGACATATGAACATTTTTATTTTGTCCCCTGTGGTGCAGTCGGTTTGTTCTAGAATGAGGCCAGTGGGGTTATGCACTAAGGCGTGATAAAGAGACGATAACGTGGAGATAAATTCTCCGGTGATATCACTTCTCCGGTTCCTATGTTATTCTATGGAGGCTATGAGATATACAATGTAAGATATACAAAGTGGGAGAGATCTTAGTGAATAGGCTCGATAGAATAACATAGGAATTGGAGAAGTGATATCACTGGAGAAGTTATATCCTCTTCATCACCTCTTTATCACACTTTAGTGCATAACCCCCCAGTTCATTTTATGGAATCAGTCATAAACAGCTAAGTTCGAAATTGATTGTTGCCACTGATATTTCAAGTTGATAGCTTGTGATGTACCCCTCAAGGTCATATTAGACATGCTTCAGCAAAAGTTTCTATATTTGAAGACCAGATATTATCCAAAGCAATGATGATCCAGTCTCAGTTAATAAGACATTGGCATTATATCAGGCAAGGGGATTAGATAGAAATGCAATTTTTTCCCTTCATACTGAATAGAACTAATCACTTTGTAGTAAGATCCTGATTTTATCAAACACAGCATTTCAAAGAAGAGAGCAATAGGAATATTCTCGGTATTAGTAAGGTAAATTTAACTTATTGATCATGGTTAATGAGTTCGGTAGCAGACAATATGATGAAAATTGAGTAACAAGAAGTATATCAAATCACTTCAAATAAAAGGAATATCAGAAATACCAATAAAAATACATACTACCCCAAATGGAAATAACAATTATACAATGAGATAGTCCAGATTTGGAAATTAAGCAAGTTAAAGAGCATCTATCATATAACGTGTGTATGTTTTATGGTTTCTATTGGTTGTTTTGACATCAGCCGCTCCTGCACAGCCAATAGGAATATGGCTACAAATAGCAGCCCCAGGTTTTGCAGTTTTGCAGTTTTGAGATAAAAACTTGCGTAAACCTGTGCAAATAGGCCTGTATGTAGAAAATGTGTAGCAGTGATTAACCAATAAACACAGAGCTTTAACATATTTTTTCATGTTAATTGCCTTTAAAGGGATAGTAATGTTTCATAATAAAAGCAGCTCTAATTAATCATTATAGTATTTGGACTTTGGAGAGTGTTATTTCAATTCTGTCAGAGTTGTAGTTCAAGAGTAATTCAATGACAAAGTATCCCCCTCCCGCCCCTTTTAATGGTGTAACACTGCTCAGCCAGATCAGAAGGGAGGTGCCCAGGTAGACTGCAGAGAGGGACAATATTCCATTAAGATAAGGGAAAAACCTGAAAAACTTGTCAAGGGGGGCAGGGCTTTCATTGTTCTCATAGGAAGAAGATTGTCCCCTTCTGTTATCTGTCTGGACTATGGACTGCATTCCACATCTGAGAAGAGATGGCTTACACTAGGTAAAAGGGGCGGGAGGGGAAACTTTGCTTGTGAATATCTCTCAAACCATAAAGGTTTGAGTGATAAGACTTATATCGTTCTTCATGTTTTTTTAATGCCTACAAAATAAAATAAAGATAAAACAAAGTATTACTATCCCTTTAAAGTATAGGCCTAGGAACTCCTTTTTAACCCTTTAAAGACCAGGGGAGAAGCACAAAGCATTACAAAGCAATGTGCTGTACTCCCATCTATTCCATAAAGGCTTGTGTATGAGATATAAAAACTGAAAGTTAGTTATTGCACTGGCAAAAATTTAACAGTTGTATAATTTTCCATAAAAAAGTTAATCAATTGCTTTTCCAAATTTATTGCAAATGTTATTGCTGCAGCAGAACATTAAAATCTGAATTCTAGATGATTTACAAAACATAGAAAAATATAGTGCAGGCCTGTAATTTGCTAGTGTTTTGTAATAAAAGTCTACTGTCTAGGGTGTTCGTGTTTAGTAATAAAAGTCTACTCTCTAGGGTGTTCATTTCGTAATAAATGTCTACTCTCTGGGGTGTTCATATTTTTGCTTTACTTTGGAACAAGTAAATTCACACTTGAATGGTGGAAATAATTGAACCCTTGGAGTGCGTACCTCTATGGAACTCAAATGGTTTAAACAGCAACTGGAATGTTCAAATCCATTATGACACATAAACCGTGTTTGTACGTCATGACTGTGTATAAAGGTGGCTGTCTCTTTAAAGGAATAGTAATGGTTAATTTTCTATTTATTTAATATTGTAGGGATTAAAAAAATATTAACAACGATGTAAGACTTATCTCTCAAACCTTTATGGTTGGAACGTTCTACAAAGTGTGCTTGTAAACCAGGCACACTTTATAGACCGTTCCAATGAAGTATTAATGTTTAGATTGTGTGATTTCTGCTTTAATGAAGACCCTCCATCCAGTCAAATGACTGGATTCTGCAACTGTTAGCTAGAGCGCTGACTTCTCTCATGAGGTAACTTAGTCTCTCAAACCATGAAGGTTTTTAATACCTACAATATTAAATAAACAGAAAATTAACCATTACTATCCCTTTAAAGGTGTGTTTTGGTTGAAGAATAAAGAGCAGTGCACACTGTTTTAATTGGGTTATTTACTCCATAAAATTAGTGAGTACAATGTTTCAAGGGGATTTGAACCTCCTTTAGTTAGAAAGAAACAAACTGATGATGAGAACTGATTCCATATTCTATGACCAGAGTTTCTTGCAGGAAGTGCAAAGCTTCTGAGAGTACCTTGTACTAAATGAACAATGGAACCATAAAGCTATTGTTAGTGCCCAGCTTAAAGTAGCAGTAAACTTTTTTTATGAAAACACATATTTTATAGATCTTTCCCATCACTGTCAGATGTTCTATTCAAACTTTATAGCAGTTCAGATAATCAGGAAGTGAATTTACTGTGTTTACTTCCTGATAGTTCTAACTGACAGGAAGTGACAGGTAGTTTCTATCACATCCTATGGAGAACTGTATGTCTCTGACTTTCCTGACTTTCCTCTCCATTAGAATGTAATAGGAAATCTACTTAGAATTTGACCACTAGAGGGCACTGCTAATTTGAAAAAAACATGGGTTTAAACTGTAATAACTCTGGAAATATGAATCTCTTGATAGTGGGAGTGCCCTTATTTTACTCAGTAGGAAAATTCCTACAATACATATATTTTTGTAAAAAAGCTTACTGCTCCTTTAAAGTGGAACTATCATGTCCTTAAAATTCACCAACAATTGTTAGTATAACTTCATATGGGGCTTACATCAACACGACAGCGAAGACATCTTGCCTGAAGTGGGATCTGTGCGCTTGCATTGACCGTCACTGTCTTGTCACTCATAGGTTATTTGCCAAAGGGGATTTGCATATTAACCATGCACTACAGGCAGGGACGGACAAAGCAGGAGCACAGATTCCAGCTCACCAAGATGTCTGTGCTGATGTAAGTCCCATTCGAACCTATGATTGCAAATAATGCTGGCACTTACCAAACGTTATGACACTATTTCCATGATTACCAGTATGCTAACAATTGGGAGTTAACTATTTTTACACGATAGCGCTGCTTTAATAGAACTAACATTGAGCATTTCCATCTGAGATGTGGATCACCCAGTCATTAATGTAATTTGCTGATATTAGCAAAACTACAAACAACTGTGCAGCGTAATTCAGCTTCTCAGAAGCAGAAAGGGACAAAGCCATCATCACAGTGACTGAGTGACTGTAGAGATACATAACTTCCAGTCATTCCAACTAACAATGAATGCCTACAGAGAGATTTTACATATTTGCCTAAGAGACATGTACATTTGAGTCTCCATTGTATGTCCCTGACTCAATTCCTGAAACCACAGATAATCACTTGAGGACTTTGAGTTCATCTCAGTACCATCCTGAGCAAAAAGGACAAAGATTACCTTGAGAAATATAACATATATTAAATAAATGTAGCTTGGACTTAGTAGGTTTAACTATACAGTCTCTGCAACTCGTTATAAAAGAAATGAGCCAAGAGACTGAAATGATTCAGAATGAATTACATGAAAACATACCTACCCATATTATAATTGGCCAAAGAGGGACACTTGTGGTTTTGCTGAGGGTGCGGCTGGTGGGCGGGGAATTACTAATAATTTTTAGGTTATTTCATGACATATTTGTGCTTCTTTGTGTAACTGAATATATTATTTAGAGCAAGAGGAAAGTATTTTAATTTCAAAGACTAATGCATAAAAACATATACGGAAGTGTAATCAAACCTTAAAGGGGATCTATCACCCCTATACAAGTTAGGCTTATTAGTTAGATTATTTAGTGAATATGTTAAAAAAATTTTTGTCTTTCAAATGCTATTTGGGTGAAAATTAATGTTTGAAGAGTGCCATGCACCCTACTTCCGCATACACTGTGGTTACCAGCTCTATAACTGCAGTCAGTCACTCTGCCTCTGCTCCCGTCCCTCTAGCCAGCCTCCTCCAATGATGGAGGCTTTCTGCCTGTAAGCTGGGGCGGTCCCTTTGGCAGAGGTCGATATCTAGCCAATGAGATCTGCTTACAGCCAGAAAGCCTCCATCATCGGAGGAGGCTGGATATAGGGATGGGAGCAGAGGCAGAGTGACAGACTGCAGTTACAGAGCAGGTAATCGCAGTCTATGCAGAAGTAAGGTACAGGACACTCTTTATACATTATTTTTCACCCAAACAGCTTTTTTAAAAAAAGAATAAAGTTTTAAACATATTCGCTAAATAATCTAATACACCTAATTTGTACAGGGGTGATAGAGCCCATTTAATGTGAGTTTTATTGCCATGGAGCAATGTGATACACTTATATATACACCACACAGTCCGATCTCCTAAACACAGGGACACCAGGGTGATACACTTATATACACATCACACAGTCTGATCTCCTAAACACAGTGACACCAGGGTGATACACTTATATACACAGCACACAGTCTGATCTCCTAAACACAGGGACACCAGGGTGATACACTTATATATACACCACACAGTCTGATCTCCTAAACACAGGGACACCAGGGTGATACACTTATATACACACCACACAGTCCGATCTCCTAAACACAGGGACACCAGGGTGATACACTTATATACACAGCACACAGTCTGATCTCCTAAACACAGGGACACCAGGGTGATACACTTATATATACACCACACAGTCTGATCTCCTAAACACAGGGACACCAGGGTGATACACTTATATACACACCACACAGTCCGATCTCCTAAACACAGGTACACCAGGGTGATACACTTCTATACACATCACACAGTCTGATCTCCTAAACACAGGGACACCAGGGTGATACACTTATATATACACCACACAGTCTGATCTCCTAAACACAGGGACACCAGGGTGATACACTTATATATACACCACACAGTCTGATCTCCTAAACACAGGGACACCAGGGTGATACACTTATATACACATCACACAGTCTGATCTCCTAAACACAGTGACACCAGGGTGATACACTTATATACACAGCACACAGTGTGATCTCCTAAACACAGGGACACCAGGGTGATACACTTATATATACACCACACAGTCCGATCTCCTAAAAACAGGGACATCAGGGTGATACACTTATATACACACCACACAGTCTGATCTCCTAAACACAAGGACACCAGGGTGATACACTTCTATACACATCACACAGTCTGATCTCCTAAACACAGGGACACCAGGGTGATACACTTCTATACACACCACACAGTCTGATCTCCTAAACACAGGGACATCAGGGTGATACACTTCTATACACATCACACAGTCTGATCTCCTAAACACAGGGACACCAGAGTGGGAAAGAGGAACAGAGGGATTTGAGTCTCAAAGAGGGACTGTACCTCCCAAAGAGGGACACTTGAGAGGTATGTGAAAAGAAAACCACTGAAAATGTCAATACCATTTTGGTAGAAATAAAATCACCAGCTGATAGTTTCAAAGAGACTGTCTTACAAAAGAAATCAATTACATATCGAATCAAGAATTTACCTGGAAACAGGAAAGAAAAACAGTCAGATGGCAACAAAAAATACTTTAACGCTTTGAGTGCCAGAGTGGCAGTGCATTGCCTACCCCTCCGGTACTCAAAGGGTTGAGATCCAAACCACCCCATTTTCTTCAACCTCCACTAACACAGACAGTGATTCAGCACCACCGACACCTTCAGGAAAAAAGGCTGTTTTTCAGTCAGATCACAACCAGGATCAGGAAAAACAGCCTCTCTTTTTTTTCCCTTAGGAATAGGACCCATAATATGCTGAGGGGAGAGGAGACGGAGAATGCCAAAAGACAAGCAAAAGCCATAGACAGAAACGGACTGAGCACCGCCAGGCCAAGACGCATACCCACTGAGGATAGCATAACAGAAAAGATAAATAATACCTCTATTATTAACATTTCTAATATAACTATAGACTGTGATGAATTAGCCAATTTGGATAAAGGCTTGGGGCCAATTCCTTCTTTTTCCTGCCAACCTTTTCTCTTTAAAGTTGAGTTTCATCATTTAATTCAGTTTAAAACTTAAAATATACTTTGTGGACAGTGAGCTCATGATATATACTCCTGAAACTATGAATAATACACGAAATAATAAACTTTTGTAAGAGACGTAACTATACCCCAGCTGAAAGAGCTGATAAGGGAGGAATATGTGGTAGTGACTATAACCGACTATATTTCTGAAGCACTACACAGTAGGACAATCATATACAATTAATGCAAGATCCAAATAGTTTGTTTAAAGGTATAGTAATATTTTACAAAAAAAAAGCAGCTCCAGCTAATTGAGTGATAAAGTATCCCCCTCCTGCCCCTTTTACTGATGTACTGATGTAACACTTCTCACCTCAGAGCAGCAAGACTGTCCGGATGGATCACAGAGAGGAACAATCTTCAGTAAACAAAAGGGAAAAACCTGATAAACCTGTAAAGGGGGCAGGGTTTTCCTTATGTTCACAGTAAGAAGATTGTCCCTTGTTGTGACCTGTCCGGTCAAGAGACCAGATTCCACATTGGAGGGAAGGTGGCTTACATTAGGCAAAAGGGGCGGGAGGAGGATACTTTATCATTCAATTACTCTTAAACTACAACTCTGACAGTACTGAAATAACACTCTCCATGGCCAAAATACTATGAAGATTAATCGGAGCTGCTCTTTTTGTGAAACATTACTATCTCTTTAAAAAGAAAACAAATCTGTATTTAGAAGAGGCATGTCTAAATGGGATTATTACTCTGAGACACAAAATATGTAATTAACAACACACCTAGAATCCCTGTATTATTACATTTACTCTACAAGGTCCATAAAACTCTTACATGCCCCACCCCAGGAGACCAATACTCTCATGAATTAGCTCATCTATTGCAAACTTTGGCCATTGAGATTGATATTGCATTACAACCTATTGCATCTAAATTGGATACATGTATAAAAATATTACACATGTTTAACAAATATTGCCCAGTCTTACCTTACCTGAAAGAGATATAATTCTTTGCACAATCAGGGCACATCATGAAATAGAAATAGTTTTGCAACTATTTTCATGCATGGTTTATAGACTAGGCTTATTCTCAACAACAACACAGATTTCAAGGAAGACATAATTTTGTTGGTAGAGATTTGAGGATAATTTTTTCCAAATCTGCAAGGGAATCAGTAAGAACAAATACGGAATATGTAGTACATCCATGTAATAAATTCACTTGATTAGTAAGAATAAAAAAATAAATTATTTTGATGCAGATCTCTTCATCAGTGAAGGTGGTATCACCACAGATTGCAACAATTTTAGCAATCATCCCCAGGGCACAAAGAGGATCTCCTAAAAGTCAAGGGGGGGTTATGCACTAAGGTGTGATAAAGAGTTGATAAAGTGGGGATGGCTTCTCCAGTGATATCACTTCTCCAGTTCCTATGTTATTCTATGAAGCTAGTACACTAAGATCTCCAAAGTTGGATAAATCTTAGTGCATTGGCTTCATAGAATAACAATGGACTTGGAGAAGTGATATCACTGGAGAAGTCATCTCTGCTTCATCACCTCTTTATCACTCCTTAGTGCATATCCCCCAATATGTAAAAAAAGAAGAATTACATCTATTGATGAGCTATATGAAAAGGAGGCAGCAATTATAACAGCTACATTTTTAGAAAAGGGGTACCCATTGAGTGAACTGGAGGCAGTAAACAGCCTGGTTAAAAAGATTGTTAGATCCAGACTGCTGATCCATGAGAAAATTAAAATAATTCCTTTTCTAACTACATTTAAAGGAGCAGTAAACTTTATTTATGAAAAATATATATTGTAGGGATTTTCCTATTGAGTAAAATAAGGGTACTCCCACTGCCCAGAGATTTATATTTCCAGAGTTATTACAGTTTAAACCCATGTTTTTTTACATTAGCAGTGCCCTCTAGTGGTTAAATTCTAAATAGATTTCCTGGTAGATTCTAATGGAGAGGAAAGTCAGAAAAGTCAGAGACATACAGTTCTCCGTAGAATGTGATAAAAAAGGCCTGTCACTTCCTGTCAGAACTATCAGTAATCGCACAGAAAATTCACTTCCTGTCAGTTAGAACTATCAGGAAATAAACACAGTAAATTTACCTCCAGATTATTTAAACTGCTATAATTTTTGAATAAAACATCTGTCAGCAGTGGGAGTGACCTTGTTTTATTCAGCAGGAAATACTCTGTAAAATATGTATTTTCATTAAAAAAAAGTTTACTGCTCCTTTAAAAACAACTTACTCAAGATAAAAATAATTATCCACAAGTATTGGCTCACATTACAAAGAGAAGACAAATTACATCAAACTCATTTCTGAACTGCCATTATTCTCATATGAGAGGAAAAATAGTTTGAGAAATAATGTTGTTTCCAGAGAAGGAAAACAAACCACAATTCAAACTACCAAGAAAGGAACATTTCTTGTTTACACTGTGGCAGTAATATCAGTACGGTATTATAAGGAGAAGTAAAATTATCAATCCTGGCTAAGGCATAATCATAAAGATTAGCGATTTTGCCACCTGTGTTTCTAAGGCTGTAATTTATTCATTGAAGTGCTCCTGTGGGCTTGTGTATGTAGAAAGACTTCCTGATGAGTAAAACTCAGACTAAATTAGCATAAACATGTGATCAAGTATATTAATGAGGGCAGAGATAGAGTAATAAGACATTTAAAAAAGTAAACCTTAATGGGTAGCCATTTTCATGGAATGAAACACAATAGGTCTCAACTACAGTGACAGATACTTGAAAGAGTAAAGAAAATCATATATATATAATTTTAAGTCCTTTGCTACTAGCCAGATCTGAAAAGTTACTTACCACTGCAAGCCAAAACATACTCACCAGGGCTAAATTTTCACTTGCCATTGGCTAGTGGAAATTTTGAGCCCTGTATATATATATTATAGAGAAAGGATGGGGCAGCACCCTTGGGACTTTCCAAATCGATTTGTTGAGTCACAAAAAGCTAACAGTATGGTCAACGTTTCGGTCCAATCCAAGGACCTTTCTCAGGACCCTTTCTCTATAATTTGCATAACAATAGGGATTGTGCACCTGGGCATTAGTTATCTTTGGAGCGAGTGCTTTCCCAATCTGGATATTTATATATATATATATATATATATATATATCAGGGCTCAAAATTTCCACTTGCCACTAGCCAATGGCGAGTGAAAATTTAGCCACTGGCTTGCAGTGGCGAGTAACTTTTCAGGTCTGGCTAGTAGCAAAGGATTTCACATTTTAAGCCCTGTATATATATATATATATATATATATATATATATATATATATTAGTATCAAAGCCTGTATACACAACCTAAAGTGCACCCAGCTGCCCTGGCTGCTGCCCCAAAGCAGAGACAGACGGTGAGCCATCCGGAGCTCCCCGCTCCAGATCATCGCATTCAGCGAGTCTCTCGCCGAACACGCTGATTCTTAACGGGAGCTCCAGGCAGCTCACAGAGAAGCTCTTTGTGTGCGAAACCACACATGTACAGTAGAGACTGCTGGAACAGCAGTCTCTACTGAGCATGTGCGGTTACACTCACAGGGAGCGATGCATTCTATCACTTTATGTTACAGGATATATTTGATACAAACATACATAAAAACCTGTTAAAAATGGAGGCATGTTCCATTTGAAAGCATTTCATGAATTCATTTGAATATGTTTGTGAGTCAAGATATAACATCATATATTTTTTATTCTATGTAATATTATCAATATTGCACATTGTTTATTGCATGTATATTTCTTACACTTCATAGATTAAGAACTATTATGGTGACAACTGGAAATCATTAGTCACTGAGATCATTTTTGCTATTTATAGACTTTCACTGTGATATGCATTTAATCACTAAGAAGCATGCAGTTATTAATCTATTATAATGTTTTCCAATGCACTGTAGTCTGAGGTATTGCAGTATTTTGGTGCTCACTAAGGAAGGTATTAAAATCATCTGTGATCATCAGTTTGTTGTCACCTGATGAGTGGAGGTTAAATTCTTTCTGAAATGTTGTATGTGAATCCCCTCACTATAACCATGTGCACTCCTGAATGTACTCTGCAACGGCTGAACACCAGAGACATCATAGGACTGAGAGTGTCCAGCCTAATAAAACTAATGCTACATTGGTGTTTTGTACTGCTTTTTCCATGGGCTGAGTTGTGTCGTGTATGGGTGTTTTGAGGTATGCTATTCCTCTGCTTTCTGTTACATGTTGCATTCTAACAAGGCAATGAGGAAGAAATGTTTACTTTTCCTTATTCCAGCTGAAGAGTTGGCATTAGGGATTGTGTTCAAGTCTCAGTGTATATCTATCTCCAGTGTGTCTTGCTCTCTACTATGATTTGCCATCTCTCCCACACTGAGTTTCCATACTGTCTTATACTACTGACTTAGACCTCTCTGCCCTAGGCCTGGATATAGTACTCTCTCCCTACATTTTCATTGCAGTTGCATAGCCAACTTGTTTTTTCTGCTTTCATCACTTCTGCGCTCCAGCTATCCTTCGCACACTCTAGTTCATATCTATGAATTCTTCATCTTCCAGCCATCCTATTCTGGTTAGTATTGTTCCCTAGCTATGACCTATAAGTCAACCTTACAATCCTTTTCAGTTTTGTTGTATATGCTACCCTGTCTGTTTGCCTTGCCAACTTCCATCTTAGCTGTCCTACTAAGTCCCAGGTGCATCTAAATCCAGCACTCATCCACTCACAATGTCTAACCTTCCAGGGTCTAATTCAGTTCCCATCCTCTTCATGCAAAAGAAGTACATCATATACTTTATATAACAAAGGTTTTATCTGATTTGTACTGTTTGTTAAACTTATTTAGCTATGGAAGATAGAATACATACAATTAAGACGAGATTAGATTAATTTGTTGCAGGTCAGGGACTCTATGGTTAAACTAATTTTAGTTTTAGCGGACATAACTTTTTATGCATTTTTCAGGATTTTTTTGTTGTTATTCTATCTCTCCCTGTTCAAATAAACCTACCATTAAAATTATAGACAGATCATTTCTTTGTCAGTGTGCAAACGTACAAAATCAGAAGGGGATCAAATTATTTTTTCGTTAACTGTATGTTTAACGTGATTATTATTATTGTGAATTGTTTGATCTGTTGATTGTCTTCACTGACATTTTGCACAAATGATAAGGTCCATTTAATTAAGATTGTTTTCTATGATTGAATATCCATTTCTTGTCTTGTATCAAAACTATATTAATGTCAGAAGAGTATACAGCTCTTTGTAGTGACATTCTTCATGCGCATAGTGAAGAAAGAGGCATGTCATGCTGGACAGCCAGTGTTTATGATCTGTAAACTG
This sequence comes from Rhinophrynus dorsalis, assembly GCA_037306005.1. Classification (NCBI taxonomy): domain Eukaryota; kingdom Metazoa; phylum Chordata; class Amphibia; order Anura; family Rhinophrynidae; genus Rhinophrynus; species Rhinophrynus dorsalis. The sequence continues at coordinate 461,214,472 of CM074723.1, forward strand.
TATACTTACAGCACAATTATATTTGCTGTGGTTGAGGGTCAAGATACTGTGTTTGTGTTGGGGGCCAAGCATAACATTTTGTTTCTCCTTGGTGATCTAATTAGATTTTACTTTACTGTTCTTGATGCCTTTGGTTCCTTCTATTGCCTTTAATCTAATGCAATACTGGCCTAACTTAATTCACTGGTGATCTGGGATAATGCTTTACTTGCCTGCAGTAATGTGGTAATTCTCTTCCATTCTCATTTAATGAGGTGTTATTCCATGGCAGTGTAGAGAAAACTCTGGCATTGACAATCTGATAGATCTTACAGACTATGCTAAAAAGTCTTTGTTATGTTGCATATATTCTTTTAATCAAGGGACCCCAAAATGAGAAAAAAAAGAGAGGGTCAGGCTTAAAATATTGATGATCCCTATTCTAACGGTTTGGAGTAATTGCCCAGTGGTTCCATGTAATATTTGAAATACTTTTCTTCTCTCATGTAATACTATCACAATATATATATATTTAGGCTGTTACTATCTTCCCTTTGCATAAAAACTTTTTTAACTCACCCGGCACATATGCCTTGCGGATCCGGTGCAGCTCCCGTCAACCTCGGCCAGGTTTCTGCAAACGTGAAGACACAGGACGGGGGCACACGCAGATCCGCTCCAAAGACCACAGCCAGTTTAAAATCCAAATATTTTATTAGGTACCTATGATTAAGTGACGTGGTCATGAAACGCATTAGGTGATATGCGGTTATTATTATCGATGCTGTATGGAAACTCCGCTTTGAAAGTTTTTTTTCAATAAAATATTTGGATTTTAAACTGGCTGTGGTCTTTGGAGCGGATCTGCGCGCACCCCCGTCCTGTGTCTTCACTCATGTAAATACTATGCTGGTCCTTTAATGGCATAATGTTTTGCTTCTATTATGTAATGATGTGCTATTCTCATGTGATTGTGCAATACACAGCTTGGATTCTTCATTGTTAATTGTGTTTTAATATCTTATAGTTATGCACAGGTAGGGATGGCTGAAACTTGTCTCCTCGAAAGAGAAACAGACGAAAAATGTCACTTTCCACCGAGCAGAAAATGTTTTGCAAAAAGTTCAGATTTCTGGCTTTTTCCTGCCTGTCTCATTGCATTGAAATCAATGCTAAGGCTGAATGTCACCCACATGTGGCAAGGTTCTGTTCTTTTCCCACAGGCATAGTATAAAGGGGAAGTCAGGTTCCCGATGGATGCTATTCTGTGTTTGTTAGACAAAGAGAAAGCAGCGGAATTTTGTAGCTAGTTAGGATAGACATATAAAGGAAGGTTGCATTGTGGTTTAGGAAGTCTTGTAGGCAGGACATTTGTTTCCTGTGTTAGGGAAGTGTGAAGGACTCTGGAGGATGGTGAAGGGAGAAAATACCCACAAAATCTGGGTCTCCTGAGACAGGCAGCTGTTATCCACTTTCCTTACTGATCTGGTTCTTATCTCTGTGCTAGAGGAGTCTGGGGATATGAGAAAGGAGCAAAGTCATTTTACCTCACATACCACAACATTTTGTGTGACTGACTTGGAAGACACAGAAAACTGTGATATATGATCCTTCCTTTTTTGGTTGTTCACTGTGTTAGAGGAGTCTAGCGGTGTGTGAAGGGAGCAAATGAGATTTACCCCAAATACCCCAAAATTATGTGTGACTTATTGGGAACACACAGGCAACCATGGTCCTTCCCATATGGCTGTTATCTCTGTGCTAAAGGAGTCTGGGGGGGGGGGGTGTAAAAGGAGATTTGCCCCAAATACACCAAAATCTTGTGGGACTTACTACAAAGACTCAGAGAGACATGATCCAAGTTTCTTCCAGATCTGACTGTTATCTCTGTGTTAGGGGAGTCTGGGGGGATGTGAAGTGAGCAGAGGATATTTACCCCAAATATCCCCAAATCTTGTGTGACTGACTGGGAAGACAAAGGCAGCTGTCATCCAAGTTCCTTCTGATCTCTGTGTTAGGGGAGTCTGTGGGAAGAAACAGGTGCATAGGAAGTGGGTTTTTATTTGTTGATGTTTATAGGGGCAGCTAGAAAAAAAAAATATCAAAAAAAGAATAACTAAAAATTAGGGTTGCACCGATACCGATACTGGTATCGGTATCGGTGCCGATACCGGCATTTGCACGAGTACTAGTACTCGTGCAAATGCAGCCGATGCCGGCACCGATACCCTGTGTCAGGGGGTATCCATTTGAAATGTCACACTCCATTAGAGTGTGCGACATGAACCTGGCTGCTTTTAAATCTGGCCGCTATTACACTTAATATATATACCCCTTTAACATTACAACTGACCTGCAGGAGGAGCGGGAGGTTAATTCAGCTCCCGCACTGCCGCATACCATGTCTGTATGAAGTATGAACGAGGTTGGAGGGTTGACAGTACAGATGAACGCAAAGCGTGCACCTCCGTTACATCATAGTGGTATGTGGCAGTGCAGGAGCTGAATTAACCTCCCGCTCCTCCTGCAGGTCAGTTGTAATGTTAAAGGGGTATATATATTAAGTGTAATAGCGGCCAGATTTAAAAGCAGCCAGGTTCAAAAGTGAACCGAATCAGAACAGAATCAACTAAAAAAAATGATTTGCATTAAGTGCATGCGGTAACTTTTTAACCCTTTAAGTGATAGGGGCACACAGTGAGTTGTTGAGCAATGCGTTGCACATCCCGTTGACACTCACAGGAATAATGCCCATTAATCTTCTCTGTGACAGTGGAAGGTGAGTAATGTACTGTGCATATAGGTAGAGTTATATTTCAATTTTATTTTATTATTTATTACAATAAAAAAAAATGTCACAAAAAAGTATCGGTAATTGGTATCGGCGAGTACTTTAAAAAAGTATCGGTACTCGTACTCGGTCCTAAAAAATTGGTATTGGTTCATCTCTACTAAAAATATATAGGTGACAGGCACCCTGACGTGACCTGTGACTGAGACAGACAGGTACTGGATGAGTTATAGTATTTTGTAAAGAGAAGACATCACACTTAATCAGTTCTATTGTGTACTTCACTGCTAAATAATGTCCAGCAAATGTACTAGTGGCTGGTAAGACAAAAGGAGTAGTAGCATTGCAGTGATGTTTTAGTAAAGTGTAGTCCAAATACTGACTGCAGACATGGTTGTTGCAGCATGTGCCCTAAATGATACTAATCTTTCTCCTCCTGAGTCCTGAGGAGACAGTGCAAATAATTTGTCTAGCATTCATTCTTACGAATAAAGTAGATATATATACTTTAAAGGGATAGTAATACCGGAAAATAAGTTTATTTTATATTGTAGCCCTTAAAAAACCATGAAAGATGATATAAGTCTTATCTCCCAAACCTTTGGTTTGTGAGATATTCATATGTAAAATATAGTAAAGTTCACTTTTCCTTGCAGTTTCAGCCAAGTCTGCCATCTAGTGGACAGATTTGGAATTCGGTCCACATAGCAACCGGCTCTTTAGCAGTGCCAAGATCACGATCTTTGAAAATAACTACTTCATTGGAACTGTGTACAAAGTGTGCCTGGCTTGAAAGCACACTTTGTAGACCATTCCAATTAAGAAATTCTTTTTAAAGATCATGATCTCAGCACTTCTGGAGAGGCACTGTTGGTCAGGCGACCGGATTCCAAATCTGAAGGGTGGAGCAATGACGTCACTCAAGGGGAAACTTTACTTCTGAATATCTCCCAAACCATAAAGGTTTGGGAGATAAGACTTATATAATTTTTCATGGTTTTTAAGGGCTACAGTATAAAATAAACTTATTTTCAGGAATTACTATCCCTTTAATCAAGTCACCATCACCATACACATCTGCCACATTCAATGTAACCACATTTTTATTTTATATTTTTTTATCTCTTGAAATATAATGGTTAGCAATAACAACACAAAGAAAAACCTTAATTATAATGTTTGACAGGCTTACTGAAAGTGGGACTTCTAAAACATTACAGCTGACAGGGCTTGAAAATAATTGATTGTGGCTTTCAAACAAGGATAGGCTTAAAAAAATGTTTGCTGGCCTCAGGATTGTATTAAACAAGTTGTGGGATACTGTTTTTTTATGGCATCTTAAGCATTCTCATCATCATGTCACTTTAGGAAAATTAATGTTCCAACAGTATGGACAACTAGCAGTTTATATTCACCATGGATTAAATATATATGTACGGACTTCACTTTTTGTAACTGTGGTTATATTGAGCAACAGATCACTTAGGAGTCACACATCTAATTTTTATTTTAATTTTTTATGCTTATTATTTTTCCTTTTCTTTATTTTTCTTTTTATGATTGATCATACAATGAGGAAACGTTGCAGCTTGCCTGTAAGCATTAAAAACAAATTCAAAACATCTGAAGCTGTATGAGGAAAATCTCTTAGCTTGCAAAAACTTTAAAAACATAGTGGTGGAGCTATCATAGCCCCCCATATCAGGACCCATCCATTGTCCAGCTGGAGCCAGCCACAGTGAGCAAGGGAGGCAGGACCCAAGGGACCAAACACTATCAATCTCCCCTTAAATAGTCTGTCCAAAAAAAATTATTACAGAAAAAGAAAATCAACAATGTCTTTTCCCAGACTTCCCCACCCAGCACAGGGACAAAAACAGCAAGATCAGCAAGCAAATAGGTTACCTGTATCTTGCCTGTCAGTCACATGGATTTTTGGACTATTTGGGGGACAACCTCCTTTCTTATCCTCTAGAGTGCCCCAGACTCCCCTACTACAGAGAACCTAAACTACTTCCTAAACTAAGCTTCAATTCCCCTTTATTTGCCTCTCTCCTCTCACAAACACAGAATGGCTGCTGTGACCGCCTGGCAGCCTTTTAAATGGCTGTAGAAAACGTTTGTGTGGTGTATAAATATTTCTTCCAATTGATTTCAATGGGTGGAAAAGGCGGAAAAAAATGAAAAAAACTGCACTTTTCGCAGGAAATTTTTTGCCAAGCGGAAAGTGCCATTATTCGCTGATTTCAGTTTGAGGTTAAAATTTTCGTCCATCCCTAGAATCAGCCCAGAACTGGACGGGAGGATCTTGTCAATGATCTCAAGGCATCTGGTATCATAGTCACCAAGAAAACAATTGGTAACACTACGCCGTGAAGGACTGAAATCCTGCAGGGTCCGCAAGGTCCCCCTGCTCAAGAAAGCACATGTACAGGTAGGGAAAAAATTATTTGATACCCTGTTGATTTTGTACGTTTTCCCACTGACAAAGAAATAATCAGTCTATAATTTTAATAGTAGGTTTATTTGGACAGTGAGAGACAGAATAACAAAAAAAAATCCTTAAAAATGCATTTCAAAAAAGTTATAAATTGATTTGCATTTTATTGAGTGAAATAAGTATTTGACCCTTTTGCAAAACATGACTTAGCACTTGGTGGCAAAACCCTTGCTGGCAATCACAGAGGTCAGACGTTTCTTGTAGTTGGCCACCAGCTTTGCACACATTTCAGGAGGGATTTTGTCCCAGTCCTCTTTGCAGATCCTGTCCAAGTCATTAACCCTTTCAGTGCCGGTGGCTCGGGCCATTTCCTGTACCCTGCAGGCCAGACACATTTTCAGCATTTTTGCTATCCTTCTGTTTACGCTTGATTTCCTCTTGGGATTTTTAGTTAAATATGGAAAACTATATATTGTTTTTTTCAGAACGAATTGAGCTTTCTCATGGTACCTTACATGAACAGAATTTTGCATCGTGCAAAAATCTATGATGTCATAATGACAAAAAAAAGTGAAAATTTACTAATTTTGCTAAAATCACATACTATGTATCAAAAACATTTACCTTGATTGAAAAAGTTTCAATTATTTGAAAAAGCCCTGAGTCCCCCGAGTAAAAAAATACCAAATTTGTATAGTTTTACCTACGTCCATGGCTAGCGTAGAGCCCTAATCACCAGCAGCGCAAAATGACATTTTCAACTTTTTAAACTAAAATGCGCATTCTAGGGTTTTTGTGGTAAAACTGCCCTAAAACAGTGGAATAACTATATAAAACTATATATTTCTGAAAAGTAGACAACCTGCCGCATCTAATGAGGGGTAACTTACCTTCTTGCCCCAAGCCTGTTGTGCACAAATGCTTCCAGAAGGTGGCACTATAGGAAAAAAATGGCATTTTCTTACGTTTCTGCCCCTTCATCTGTATGGAAATCTGTGAAAACCATGGAATTTCCAACTGTATTCATTAGCTAGTGCTCTTAGGAGAAAAATGACACCTCATTGGTATGAGTTCCCCTACCTTAGTGGGCGCTACAAGTACCAAACTACACCTATTGCAACCACTAATTTTTCTAACATTTTCTCAAACATTACTTGTCTGTACAAAAATGGTTATAACAACTAGAGAAGTGAAGAAAGGTTACACAAACCATACCATTTTGGAAAGAAGACAACCTGCCGCATCTAATGAGGGGTGAATTGCCTTCTTACCCCAAGCCTGTTGTGCCCAAATGCTTCCAGAAGGTGGCACTTTAGGAAAAAAATGGCATTTTCTTACATTTCTGCCCCTTCAAATGTACTGAAATCTATAAAAACCATGGAATTTCCAGCAGTATCCATTAGCTAGTGCTCTTAGGAAAAAAATGACACCCCATTGGCATGAGTTGACCTACCTCAGGGGGCGCTAGAAGTGCAAAACGACATCTACTACAACTTCTAAGTTTTCTAACATTTTCTCAAACATTACTTGTCTATACAAAAATGGTTATAACAACTACAGAAGTGAAGAAAGGGTACACAAATCATACCATTTTGGAAAGAAGACAACCTACCGCATCTAATGAGGGGTGACTTGCCTTCTTACCCCAAGTCTGGTGTGCACAAATGCCTCCAGAAGGTGGCGCTAATGAAAAAAAAAGGCATTTTCTTACATTTCTGCCCCTTCAAATGTACTGAAATCTGTAAAAACCATGGAATTTCCAGCAGTATCCATTAGCTAGTGCTCTTAGGAGAAAAATGACACCTCATTGGTATGAGTTCCCCTACCTTAGTGGGCGCTACAAGTACCAAACTACACCTATTGCAACCACTAATTTTTCTAACATTTTCTCAAACATTACTTGTCTGTACAAAAATGGTTATAACAACTAGAGAAGTGAAGAAAGGTTACACAAACCATACCATTTTGGAAAGAAGACAACCTGCCGCATCTAATGAGGGGTGAATTGCCTTCTTACCCCAAGCCTGTTGTGCCCAAATGCTTCCAGAAGGTGGCACTTTAGGAAAAAAATGGCATTTTCTTACATTTCTGCCCCTTCAAATGTACTGAAATCTGTAAAAACCATGGAATTTCCAGCAGTATCCATTAGCTAGTGCTCTTAGGAAAAAAATGACACCCCATTGGCATGAGTTGACCTACCTCAGGGGGCGCTAGAAGTGCAAAACGACATCTACTACAACTTCTAAGTTTTCTAACATTTTCTCAAACATTACTTGTCTATACAAAAATGGTTATAACAACTACAGAAGTGAAGAAAGGGTACACAAATCATACCATTTTGGAAAGAAGACAACCTACCGCATCTAATGAGGGGTGACTTGCCTTCTTACCCCAAGTCTGGTGTGCACAAATGCCTCCAGAAGGTGGCGCTAATGAAAAAAAAAGGCATTTTCTTACATTTCTGCCCCTTCAAATGTACTGAAATCTGTAAAAACCATGGAATTTCCAGCAGTATCCATTAGCTAGTGCTCTTAGGAGAAAAATGACACCTCATTGGTATGAGTTCCCCTACCTTAGTGGGCGCTACAAGTACCAAACTACACCTATTGCAACCACTAATTTTTCTAACATTTTCTCAAACATTACTTGTCTGTACAAAAATGGTTATAACAACTAGAGAAGTGAAGAAAGGTTACACAAACCGTACCATTTTGGAAAGAAGACAACCTGCCGCATCTAATGAGGGGTGAATTGCCTTCTTACCCCAAGCCTGTTGTGCCCAAATGCTTCCAGAAGGTGGCACTTTAGGAAAAAAATGGCATTTTCTTACATTTCTGCCCCTTCAAATGTACTGAAATCTGTAAAAACCATGGAATTTCCAGCAGTATCCATTAGCTAGTGCTCTTAGGAAAAAAATGACACCCCATTGGCATGAGTTGACCTACCTCAGGGGGCGCTAGAAGTGCAAAACGACATCTACTACAACTTCTAAGTTTTCTAACATTTTCTCAAACATTACTTGTCTATACAAAAATGGTTATAACAACTACAGAAGTGAAGAAAGGGTACACAAATCATACCATTTTGGAAAGAAGACAACCTACCGCATCTAATGAGGGGTGACTTGCCTTCTTACCCCAAGTCTGGTGTGCACAAATGCCTCCAGAAGGTGGCGCTAATGAAAAAAAAAGGCATTTTCTTACATTTCTGCCCCTTCAAATGTACTGAAATCTGTAAAAACCATGGAATTTCCAGCAGTATCCATTAGCTAGTGCTCTTAGGAGAAAAATGACACCCCATTGACATGAGTTGACCTACCTCAGGGGGTGCTATAAGTGCAAAACGACACCTACTACAACTTCTAATTTTTCTAACATTTTCTCAAACATTACTTGTCTATACAAAAATGGTTATAACAACTACAGAAGTGAAGAAAGGGTACACAAACCATACCATTTTGGAAAGAAGACAACCTACCGCATCTAATGAGGGGTGACTTGCCTTCTTACCCCAAGTCTGGTGTGCACAAATGCCTCCAGAAGGGGGCACTAATGAAAAAAAAGGCATTTTCTTACATTTTTGCCCCTTCAAATGTACTGAAATCTGTGAAAACCATTGATTTTTCAAATGTATTCTTTAGCTATGGCTCTTAGGAGAAAAGTGACACCTCATTCGTATGAGTACACATACCTTAGGGGGCGCTACAAGTACAAAACTACACCAACCTCTAATTTTTCTAACATTTTCTCCAACATTACTTCTCTATACAAAAATGGTTATAAGAACTAGAGAAGTGAAGAAAGGGTACACAAACGATACCATTTTGGAAAGAAGACAACCTGCCGCATCTAGTGAGGGGTGACTTGCCTTCTTACCCCAAGCCTGGAGTGCACAAATGCCTCCAGAAGGTGGTGCTAATGAAAAAAAAGGCATTTTCTTACATTTCTGCCCCTTCAAATGTATTGAAATCTGTAAAAACCATGGAATTTACAACTGTATCCATTAGCTATTGCTCTTAGGAGAAAAATGACACCCCATTGGTATGAACTGACCTACCTTAGGGGGCGCTACAAGTACAAAACTACTACTGCTACAACCTCCTGATTTCTCTAACATTTTCTCAAACATTCTTGCGTGTATGAAAATGGTTATAACAGCTATAGAAGTGAAGAAAATGTAGCGAAACCATACCATTTTGGAAAGAAGATAACCTGCCGCATCTAATGAGGGGTCACTTGCCTTTCTACCCCTAAGTTAGTGTGCACAACTATTTCCAGAATGTGGTGCTACAGAAAAAAAAAAAAAACTTTTTTTTTTTTTTTTTTTACAAATCAGTCACTTCAAAGATACGAAAATGGTTCAACACCATGGGATTTCCTAGGAGGACCTCCTGCCAGCCTACGATAAATGGTACCCCACTGCTGTGGGATGACATACCATATTGGGTGCCAGGAGTGTAGCTACCAGTTGAACAAGGATGGGGAAGCAAACAGCGTATGTATGATTCTATGGCTATCAGTGGTCAGTCAGTGTACGTGAGGACCTGTGACTGCCAGTGAAACCAGGTGGGGGGAGGGACGAGGGGTCAGGCAGTGTATGTGGGTATATCTACCACTGGGCAGAGCGCAAGTATGGCAGTGGTGGTGGGGGAGGTAAGGTAGTACATATGGGGGATCTGTGACTACCACTGTGCACTGTAAGTCCCCCACATACACTGTTTGATTTCCAGCCTGAATCCAGTGCGTATTGGCACTTGGGTCTACCAGTAGGCAGTGGAACCAGGCTGGGGGGGTCAAACTGTGGGAATGGGACTGCCAGTAGGCTGTGTAACTGGGCTGGTGGGTAGGGTACGGGGGGGGATTGAGTCATTTTGTGTGCATGCCACAGGGATGTCCGATGCATTGCAATGCAATGCAACTGACCCCCTGTCGCACACAGAGGGTTCTTTAAAAAAAAAAAAAAAAAATTCTTCTTTATTCATAGCTTGTTGGGTGGCCTTAGGGCCCCCCAACAAGCTTTGAATGTAAAGCAATAGTAAAAAAAAAAAGTCCTGTGTGTGCCACAGGAGGGGGTCTAAAATGAACCCCCTCCCCTGTGGCACACAGAGGGTTAATTTTTTTTGTCTGTTTTTTATAGACCTCATTGGGGGGCTTCAGGACCCTTCCTTATGTCCCCCAATGAGGTCTTAGTAAAAAGAAATATGGGCTAAAAGAATTGACCCTGTGAGTGTCACAGGGTTCTCCAGCACATTGCAAAGCAATGTTCTGGGGACCACTGCGGCACTCACAGAGTTAATTTTTTTAAATTTTTTTTTAATTATTATCAGACATTGTGGGGGGACATCAGAAATTCTCCTGATGTCCCCCCAACAATCTCTGATTATAAAATACTAAAAAATATTCCTATGTCTGCCACAGGAGGGGGGCTCTGCAATGAACCCCCTCCCCTGTGGCACACACAGGGTTAATTTTTTTTTTTTTTCTATTTTTTATAGACCTCATTGGGGGGCTTCAGGACCCTTCCTTATGTCCCCCAATGAGGTCTTAGTAAAAAAAAATATGGGCTAAGAGAATTGACCCTGTGAGTGTCACAGGGTTCTCCAGCACATTGCAAAGCAATGTGCTGGGGACCACTGTGGCACTCACAGAGTTAATTTTTTTTAATTTTTTTTTTAATTATTATCAGACATTGTGGGGGGACATCAGGAATTCTCCTGATGTCCCCCCAACAATCTCTGATTATAAAATACTAAAAAATATTCCTATGTCTGCCACAGGAGGGGGGCTCTGCAATGAACCCCCTCCCCTGTGGCACACACAGGGTTAATTTTTTTTTTTTTCTATTTTTTATAGACCTCATTGGGGGGCTTCAGGACCCTTCCTGAAGCCCCCCAATGAGGTCTCTGCAAAAAAAATACGGGCTGCAACAATTGACCCTGTGAGTGCCACAGGGATCCCCAGTGCATTGCAAAGCAATGCACTTGAGAACCCTGCAGCACTCACAGGGTTAATTTTTTTATTTTTTTTTTATTTTTTTTTTTTTATTTTCAGACCTCGCTGGGGCACATCAGGACCCCTCCTGATGTGCACCCAGTTATTGATCTCCCAGCCGATTGGGCTGGGAGCTCAATATGGCGACAGAAGGAGAGCAAAGGCTCTCCTTCTGTTCACTCCTACCTCCGGTAGGAGTGATCTCCATCGGGGAAAGCCTTGTAACGTCATCGGTGACTATGTCACCGATGACGTTGGGAGGCTTCCCCCGGTCCCGCCCACTCCTACCCGGAAGTTCGGGTAGGAGAGACGGAAGAGGAGAAGCTGCACTTCTCCTCTTCCTTTATTGATCTCCCAGCGCGATCGGCTGGGAGATCAATAACAGGGGAGACATGAGGAGTGATCCTCATGTCCCCCCACGATTGCCCACCTTTTTTTTTTTAAAATGCGGTCACTGCATGCCGGTTATACCGGCTCATGCAGTGACCGCATTTTAGTGGGTACATTGTACAAGCTTGGCACAGCGGGTACAGCTGTCCAAACTCGTACAATGTACCCACTTGGCACTCAAAGGGTTAAGGTTTCGAGGCTGACGTTTGGCAACTCGAACCTTCAGCTCCCTCAACAGATTTTCTATGGGATTAACATCTGGAGACTGGCTAGGCCACTCAAGGACCTTAATGTGCTTCTTCTTGAGCCACTCCTTTGTTGCCTTGGCCATGTGTTTTCGGTCATTGTCATGCTGGAATACCCATCCACGACCCATTTTCAATGACCTGGCTGAGGGAAGGAGGTTCTCACACAAGATTTGATGGTACATGGCCCTGTCCATTGTCCCTTTGATGCTGTTAAGTTCTCCTGTACCCTTAGCAGAAAAACACCACCAAAGCATAATGTTTCTACCTCCATGTTTGATGGTGGGGATGGTGTTCTTGGGGTCATAGGCAACGTTCCTTCTCCTCCAAACACAGTGAGTTGAGTTGATGCCAAAGACCTTTATTTTGGTCTCATCTGACCACAACACTTTCACCCAGTTCTCCTCTGAATTATTCAGATGTTCATTGGCAAACTACAGATGGGTCTGTACTGTAGTACTGTCACGGGGTTACTAGGAAATTAAAACACTGACAAGTACAGATGAACTTAAGATAAAACTTTATTAAGTACAATAATGACAGGAAATGAAGAAACAGGCTGGTGGCAACAAATGACACAACTGTAGCAATAGTAATGACACGAAGTGGTAGCAGATAGTGACATACCTTCACGAGACCAGGGAGGAACAGTAGACCCATTTTCTTTACCCTTCACTAGAGAGGGGAGCAGTAATGGAATGGCCCTTGGACTCACACAGGTAAATGTAAGGACAGTGCAGGCACACCACACACACGGTATGAATGGCACACCTTCATGAGACCAGGGAGGAACAGTGAACTCACTTTCCTCTCCCTTCACTAGGCAGATGAGCAAGATCTGAATGGCCCTGGGACTCACACAGGTAGATGTGAGGGCAGTGCAGAGCACTCCCACACACACACACACAGTCGGCAGGAATAAAGGAGCGCAACAATACCCTAGCGATAGGGTATACAATAGTCTGGATAACCGGTACTGAGGCTAGGTAAGGCAACACACAAACCAGGATGGCCACGGAATGTCAAACACACGGAATGACTGACAAGCTCTGCTAACAGAAGAGAGTGCAGAACGGAAGGCACAGGCAACAAGGAAACCAAACCGAGGCATGGAATGGCAAAGAAGCACAACAACAGAGAGAGAACCAAGAGGCAGCCAATGGTCAGAACTGGATCGGGTAGTCAGACATCACCAGTGGTCATAGCCGGAATGGTTAGTCAGGGGTAGCCAGGAGTGAGAGCCGGAACGGGTAGTCAGACGTAGCCAGGAATAAGAGCCGGACTGGGTGGTCAGACATAGCCAGGAGTCAGAGACTGAACGGGTAGTCAGATGTAGCCAGGTAATACACAGGAACAGTAATGGACCAACACAACAATAAGCTCAGGTACACCACAAAAGGGCAAAGGCAATGACACAGGCTGAGGTTTAAAAACCCTGTCAGGTGGGCGGACAGATGACCTCACCAACATGGCGGCCTATAAGAACAGCGACTTAGCGAGAGCGACAGCTAGGAAGTGAATAATGTCGCTGTATGGCAAATCTGTTAGAGGCACTCACAGGGCAAAAGTCTTAGGCAGGTGTGAAAAATGCTGTAAAGTAAGAATACTTACAAAAACAGACATGTTAATAGTTTATTTTTAACAATTAACAAAATGATAGTGAGTGAACAGAAGAAAAATCTAAATCAAATCAATATTTGGTGTGACCACTCTTTGCCTTCAAAACAGCATCAATTCTTCTAGGTACACTTGCACAAAATCAGGGAATTTGTAGGCATATATTCAGGTGTATGATAAAACAATTATACTAAACAGGTGCTACTGATCATCAATTTAATATGTGGGTTAAAACACAATCATTAAATGAAACAGAAACAGTTGTGTAGGAGGAATAAAATTGGGTGAGAAACAGCCAAACTCAGTTAATAAGTTGAGGTTGCTGAAGACAGTTTAATGTCAAAAGTCCTACGCCATTGCAAGACTGACCACAGCAACAAGCCAGAAGGTAGTTATACTGTATCAGCAAGGTCTCTCCCAGGCAGACAGAGGTTTCCAGATGTGATGTCCAAGCTCTTTTGAAGGAACACAAAGAAACAGGCAACATTGAAGACCATAGACACAGTGGTTGGCCAAGTGAAGTAGATAAAAGACAGTCCAAGTCCAGCAGTGCCATCAGCTCAGAAATGGCAGAAAACAGTGGGATCCTGGTACACTCATCTACTGTCCGGAGAAGTCTGGTCTGGTCTTCAAAAAGCCATACCTCTGACATGGAAACAAAGCCAAGCGACACAACTATTCATGAAAACACAGGAACTTGGGTGCAGCAAAATGGTCGCAGGTGCTCTGGACTGATGAGTTAAAATTTTATATATTTGGCTGTAGCAAAAGGCAGTTTGTTTGAAGGGCTGGGAAGTGGTACAAGAATGAGTGTCTGCAGGCAACTGTGAAACATGGTGGAAATTACTTGCAAGTTTGGGGCTGCATTTCTGCAAATGGAGTTAGGCATTTGGTCAGAATTTATGGTCTCCTGAATGCTGAGAAGTACAGGTAGATACTTATCCATCATGCAATATCATCAGGGTGGTATCTTATTAGCCCCACATTTATTCTGCAGCATGACAATAACCCCAACATACATACATTCAAAGTCATTTAGAACTATCTTCAGAGTAAAGAAGAACAAGGAGTCCTGGAAGTGATGGTATGGCTCTCGCAGAGCCGTGATCTCAGCATCATTGAGTCTGTCTGGGATTACATGAAGAGAGAGAAGCAACTGAGGCTGCCTAAATCCATGGAAGAACTGTTGTTAGTTCTCCAAGATCTGTAAGCAATGTTTTTATTTGACCCTTCAACATTTCTTTATGTCTATTAATGGTGTATTTTTCTGCAATCACTAAATGAATTGCTTCTGTCATGCTATATATATATATATATATATATATATATATATATATATATATATATATATATGTATGTGGCGGGCACTTCAAACATATTGATATGTGCCTGTTTTATTATATGTCTTTTGTTGATATTAAAAGGAAGGTGCAAGAGAGGGGAGTGTTTTATACATATAATAGTTGCGACTGTGATTTAGACACTTTATTGTTTTCTTTCTCGACTCACTGTAGCTAAAAATTTGCCCTACTAAAATTATGTTTAGAAATATATTTTCTTTATATAATACCCTACACAATGGTAAGCCAAGAAACATTATTTGGAGGTGGGTACTTAAAGAAAATTAAATTTACAAAGTAAACATTAAAAATATGACTTAGCTCGGCAGCAGCTACATTCTCACAAATTTAAAAAAAAAAGAAAAAAAAAAGAAATAAAAATAATTCACCCTTCCTGCAAACAGGTGCTCACATTCTGCATGGTTCATGGTTCTGAGGTCTTCTTCTATTCCCTGCATCCTGTTTGTCTCCACAACATTACCGTGTATAGTCATTGCGCCACATAGGGTGCAATGTTTGGATACAAATTGCCATTTACATGCCTGCACAGAAATGGAGGGGTACTGGCACTGGTAGAGGGATTTGGGACTAAGTAGGAACACTTTGGATGGGGGTGGAATTTGGGAGGGGAGCAACCACTGTTGTTGGTGGCTGCAAAGGCTGATGAAGGATAACTGTTGGCTGATGGGAGGTCTCTGCAGAAATTTGTGTCCAAGTTTTTGAAGAGGCGTAGTAGAAGTACTAGCAACGTCAGCAACAGCAGCAAGGTAGGATCCTTGCTTTCTCCTCTTTAGTTCTTGATAACAAAGGGTGTATAAAGCATTTACAGCTTCCCGCACTGTTCCAGACCCTGTGGAGAAATATTCTCACACCAAGGACTTCAATACAGGAGGAAGAGATTATGTTGTTTCGCCTGAAATGCATGCTGCAGAGCCTGAATCCGACCCAACATATGACAAACAATGGACTTTGCCTTTCCTTCCATCTTGGCAATGGAGAGAGCCCATGATTTAGGCTTGGTCTAAGCCACCCTGATGAGGATGATTCTCCAATTCCTCTCCATCTCCTCCAACTCTATCTACTAGACATAGAGCACATCTCTTATTATAAAACAAAAAAAAAAAATAAAGGAAAACAATTTGTATAAAAATATTATTATAAATAAAATTAAAGATTAAAAATGTTATTTAAAAACATAATAAAAACAATCACACCTAACTCACACTACCCACTTCACTGACCCTCACTACCCTAACACTATCTCAGTTTGAATCACCTTCACTACCCTAAGACTAACTCATAATTTGAATGACCGTCACTGCCCTAACACTAACTCTCCCTTGAATTATCCTTACTAAACTTACAATAAGGACCGTATGTTCAAAGAAGTAGTGAAATAGCTTTTGTCGTTTGTAATGACTTTTCAAAGACATTTTTTGTCGTTAGTTATGATAAATGTTCTTTTCCTCTATACGACACTGGAGAATAGTTTAGCCACGACCCTTGCCCCACCCTGTTGCCCGTCAATTCTGGAGTTTCATCGTATACAACGGAAATTACTAGTTTTTTGTTGTATACGCTATAAAAAATATGTCGTTCTTGCATACAATTACTTATTTTTGTCTTTCATACGACTTTTTATTTGTCATTATCCCTTTGAACATATGGCCCTAAGTCACACACATTTCACAAACTTCAGAACTCACAAATGTTCTTCTTAAAGCGGAACATTCATTCGCTATAAAGTCGCCCTGCTATAATTAAACAGGTAGCGACTAGCTTCTGAATGTATAGTTTACCTTTCACAAGTAGACCAATCTGAAGAAATCCATCATTGAAGGAGACTGACAGCTGGATTAGTGCAGTCTGCACACCTGCGCTGTCAGTCCCTTCCGGTAACCATATGGTGCACTGCAGTCTACACAATGGAGACCGGGACTGACAGCGTAGGTGTGCTGACAAGATGTCTGCTCTGTAGCCTGGGTTCCGGTCTCCTTCAATGATGGATTTCTTCAGATCGGGCTACTTCTGAAAAGGAAAATATATATTCAGAAGCTAGTCGCTACCTACTTAATTATAGCAGGGCGACTTTATAGCGGATGATAGTTCCACTTTAACAGCTTTCTCCTCTCCTAAAACACCTCTAAAAAGCCTCTGATCCCATGTAAAGGCATCTAGGACTGTACACACTATCAATATGTGAGTTAGCACTTATAAAATGCTAAAAATAGTTGATAGTTCCCTCTTCCAATACATACATTTTCTAAAAGAAACAGCTCCAAACCTTCCTTGCAACAGTTAACGCAATCATTCTGCTCAGTGACGAGGGTCAGAGCACTTGTTCTCTACATTTCTGTATCTCCCAGAGTTCTCAGTGCTTTTATACCCTTGCCTATGAGAACAGGTGTTTGGAAACTAAAACATCAATCAAGAATCATCCTTACACACCTGATCACATATAGTTTTTGTGAGGGAATAATGAAATCTTTTAATAAGTTTAATATAATGATCTTCACTTTATCCTGTTCTTCTTTTGATCCTCATTTTAGCACTTTTATTTCACACAAAATATCTTTAAATGTTTGAATTTAACTGACTTGTTTTATTTTTTTTTAAAGTAGTCTTCTCTTTTCTTTTTTCTGAACAGATGTGTGTGTGTATGTAGGTGTGTGTGTGTGTGTGTGTATGTAGGTGTGTGTGTATGTGTGTGTATGTGTGTGTGTGTGTGTTTGTGTGTATGTGTGTATGTAGGTGTGTGTGTGTGTGTGTGTAGGTGTGTGTGTGTGTATGTGTGTGTGTGTGTAGGTGTGTGCGTGTGTGTGTGTGTGTGTGTGTATGTGTGTGTCTGAGTATGTGTGTGTATATCTGTGTTAATGTATGTATATATGTATGTGTGTGTGTGTGTGTGTGTGTGTATGTGTGTGTGTGTGTATGTGTGTGTGTATGTGTGTGTGTATATCTGTGTGTATGTATATATGTATGTGTGTGTGTGTGTGTGTGTGTGGTTGTGTGTGTGTGGTTGTGTGTATGTGTGTGTGTGTGTTTGTATATGTGTGTGCATGTGTGTGTGTATGTGTGCGTGTGTGTTTGTATATGTGTGTGCGTGTGTTTGTATATGTGTGTGTGTGTGTGTATGTGTGCGTGTGTGTGAGTGTGTGTGTGTGAGACTTTGAAGACTCAGTTTATGGAATGATTCATCAAATGCCGAGAAACTTACTTTTACCAAGAAAAAGATTCAAAATTAATCTATAATCCTTATACACAAACACACACACACACACACACAACAGGAACCCAGTTTTAATTATATCGAGGCTGTGTGAACATGCTATTTTTGATTTCTCAGGCATCACATTATCATTTTGCTGAAATCTGTTTCCAGGAATGTATTTAAGCCCTTTTGAAACAAATGATTTTGTTAAAAAAATACCAGACTCAGAAATATTTTGCTCATCCCTATTTATGAACATAATAGTTTTAACCCTCTGAGTGCCAGAGGGGGTACAGAATGCATTGCAAAGCAATGCATTCCGTACCCCTGTGGCACTCAAAGGGTTAAAGCCCATGTACACGGGCCAACACTGGTGGTGCTGCAGTCATGCTCAGTACTGACTGCCCGAAAGCACCACAGCGGATACGGAGTGGGGCGCTCCGAATTCAGACCGGAGTCCTCTCTGCGCACCTTCGCTCAGCCGCAGCGTGGGCAGTCTGTTCTGCGAATGACTGCAGCACGCTCAGCCGTCTCTACTGCACATGATGGCTTCTGACAAACATCCTTAGTGAATTATAATATAGTATGAGAGTTGTTCTTTTTGTTATGTTTCTTGCTATAGTATATATTTCCAAGAATGGGCAAGATTCAGAAAATTCATGGACACATAGTATTTCTCAGTTTTTCTATGGTTCAGTAATTTAACTGTGGCTATTGTGTATGATAGCACATTTTAGAAGTAAGACATTTTTAGAAAGATAGTGGTTTCGCAAATTTAGACTCACGGTAACAATACTCATGATTGAAGTTCAATGAAGCTGAAAGAAGTGCTACAAACTCTAGCAATAGTTTAATTTGAAATTGAGAAGCACTAGGAATGATGAAAACAAAGTATAAGTGGTGGAGTTAATCAAGCAGTGCACACAATCATATGTCTGACCAAAAGACATATTATTATGATTATTTAGCAAAAAGTGTGATTCTGCCTAAAAGACGGTGACAATGTGTGGCTTAGGGGTAGGGTACGCTACATATCCTTCTTCCAAGCAACACATGTGTTTTGTAATATGCGTGCATGCAACAAAAATGTATAAGTAAATCAGAGCATTAGAACAAGTATATTACTTTTGGATTGTAATGTTATTTATTTAAAGGGATAGTAATACTTAAAATATAAAAAAAATATGTTGTAAGTTTTATCCTCCTGAGTAAAACAAGGGTACTCCCACTGCTGAAAGGTGTTTTATTCAAAAGTTATTACAGTTTAAAGTTGAATTTTTAGGTGCAGTATCACAGTGGCCTGAAATTGTATAGTGGCGCTGTTGGTACACCATCCTATGGACAGCTCTGGTCCCGGGACCATAAATCTCCATAGGATGTTGTAGCAATAGCGCCACTGTACAATTTCTGGCCACTGTGATATTGCACCTAAAAAAATTCAACTGGAGAAATCATCCCCACTTTATCTCCTCTTTATCAGCCTTAGTGCATCTCTCATTACGAGTTTTTCCATGCACAGGATAAGTCAAACTGCTAGAATTTGTATTATTATTTAACCCCTAGAGTGCCAAGTGGGTATAAAGTACGAGCTTGGACAGCTGTACGCACTAAATGCAGTCACTGCATAAGCTGGTATATGCTGAAAATGTGTCTGGCCTACAGGGTATAGGAAATGGCCCAAGCACCTGCACTGAAGGGGTTAAAGGGAAAGTAATGTTTCAAAATAAATGCAGCTCCAATTGTTCTTTATAGTTTTTGGGTCATGTAGAGAGTTATTATCATTGTCTACAATGTGTAGTTCCAGAGTAATCCTATAATATAAAAGGCCAGAATGTTTGTCCGATGCAGTCATGCACAGTAAAGAGTGCACAAATGCACAGAATGTTGCAATTTCTGTGCTGGGAGCATTCTGTGTGGAATGCTGTGAGTTCTGTGCTGGGAGCATTCTGTGTGGAATGCTGTGAGTTCTGTGCTGGGAGCATTCTGTGCATTCGGGCAGTCTCTACAGTGCATGGCTGCATCGCGCAGCAGGACTGGCCTTTTTACCTCATGTGTACACAGGCTTTTACACTAGTATGTTATAAAATGAGACATGAAAATACCTCATATAGACAGAAAGTTCAATAATTAAATAGATAGTACAATAGATAATTATCAGACATTCAGGACTTCGATTAATATGTAGTACCTGGACTGAATTTCATTGCAGGTGGAAGTCCTATCACTAACCATATCTTTAGATTACCTTATAGACTTTAATAGGAAATAGAACCTGTGACGCAAAGCCATTAACTAATGTACTGAATGATATATGGTCTTTGCAAATAAAAATGTTAATTGTGTGCAATAATGTGAAATAATATCCTTGTCACAGTTGAGGTCATGAGAGTCAGACTTTAGCATTTTCTTGTACTCCAAGATCTTTCTACCTCTGTGTCTGAAAGTTTCTCATCAATAGAGAAACCATAAGATCTTTGCTGTTGTTCTTTCAAAGAAATTATCCCGCATGGATGTACCTGTTATTTCTCTTTAACATTGAATCTGTGGAAATGTATCCTTTGCTTTAGATCCTGTCTACCTTCATCTACATAAAATATAGATTTTGACATTTCATACATATGTTGAGGTAAGCAACATTAGAAGAACTCAAGGAGAAATTGCCCTTGATGCGGCTTGGGTGGGAATATGGTATGTGTATCGTGTCTGTGGTGTAGATATTTACATAGGTTTGGCATTTGTTTTGTAGTGAGGTAGTGGTTGCACTATTTGAGATTCTTCAGTGTCATTTTTTGTGTGTGTAGTATTGATTGATTGAAGCTCTGTGTAGCTTTTCCACAGAACCTTAAATGAGGGGTTGTAGGTGACTACTAATGACACCTAGTTCTCTTCTTATAGTTTTTGAAAGTCCAGGACAATTAATCTATGTTTATTGGTGTGTCTCTTCATTGTAGTGTCTTTGATCTTTGTATTCTGTGCTTACTAAGATGTTCAACCTGAACTGTAACGTATTAACAGATAGTGCTTTTTGAGAGCTTAAGAAGGAAACTGTAATTTTGGAGATAGTTTGGTCTGTCTGTTGGTTTATGATACAGGGCTTTCTGTCTAATGCTGATTTGTGTATCCATACAGCTAATTTGTGTGGATGAATCACTGAAATTAAGGTAAATAGAATAGAATAAAGTATAACTTTTATGAAATGTCAAAATTTGGCATTCCTGATGACTTGCATATCATCTATATTCTATACAACAGAGATAATCCAAGATTTTTTTTTTACATGTAAATAATATCTGGTGTTTATACCTCGAGTTGGTTGACATTTTGTGGAACAATTCTTGTTCCAATCTTCTATAGTTAGAAGTGTTAACTGAATGTTAAGTAGCTGTGTGTTAGCATGAAATGCAGAGGCCGTGTAAATAGTTCTGTGTGCAGGACCTCTTGTGCTAAGGACATCTGTCAGGATACCATCCAGTTTCCTGATGGATGTTGGTGAAATAGGATTCAACATCCATAGAGGACAGGATGACTTTGTTTTGGGTGGAATGAAGGTCAGTTTGTTCTGAATCAATGGTATCATGAATTTAGCTGGAAGTTTCTTAATGAAGGATTCTGTAATGTTTTCCACCCAGACAGAATTATTTTGCTGTTAGTGTGCCAATTCTTGATATTGTAGGTCTTCTAGGGTTCTTCTGTTTTGGATTTTATGAAGCATATTGATGCAACCCACACTTCCTCAGGGAAAATGACTTCTAAGTTATCTCTAATGCTGAGTGGGAACCTTCCTGATTAAGATCTTTTATGTAAATAAATATGGAATTACCCTGTAGTTTGCATTGCTATAGCTTCTCTCTTAATATTTTTTGATGTGCCTGTTTGAAATAGTCAGACTATAGGTTCCCTTTTATGCTTCTTCATTATAAATGATTTAACACTATGTCTTAAGATTTCTATATATCTGTCCAGTAAGTGATTGATTCCTGGCTGTGGAATCTGTTTCAGTAAATTAATATAACGTAAGAGAATTTAAGACTACTAAGAAGTAGATTATATACCGTCAATTCCTGTCATCAGGACCCCCTAACAGGCCAGGACTTAGGGATTACCCTGCTAGAGTACAGGTGTGATCAGAGGCTCATTCACATTGATTAACTCACCTGTGCTCTAACAAGGAAATAATCAAATCCTGGCCTATTAGTGGTTCCTGAGGACAGGAGTTGAGAACCACTGCCATAAGGCAATAGGTTTAAAATCTTTAGCTGCTACATTATTCAGTATCACTAATATGTGTGCATTATAGCAGAAGATGTTTTGACTAGTGTTGAGCGAGCATGCTCGGCCGATGCTCGGATCGGCTCGAGCATCGCTCTGCTCGGCACATGGCGGTACTCGTACGAGTACCGCCATGTGCTCGCCCGCCATGTTCGGGTGGCAGGGATCTGTGCCGGAGGAGGCACAGATCTTGCAGACGCTCCGCTGGACCACAAGGGACTGGAGGTAGGGGGCATTGCGGAGATGAAGGGGGCATTGCGGAGATGAAGGGGGACATTGTGGAGATGAAGGGGGACATTGCGGAGATGAAGGGGGACATTGTGGAAGGGGGGCATTGCGGAGATGAAGGGGGCATTGCGGAGATGAAGGGGGCATTGCGGAAATGAAGGGGGCATTGCGGAGATGAAGGGGGACATTGCGGAGATGAAGGGGGACATTGTGGAAGGGGGGCATTGCGGAGATGAAGGGGGCATTGCGGAGATGAAGGGGGACATTGCGGAGATGAAGGGGGACATTGCGGAGATGAAGGGGGACATTGTGGAAGGGGGGCATTGCGGAGATGAAGGGGGCATTGCGGAGATGAAGGGGGACATTGCGGAGATGAAGGGGGACATTGTGGAAGGGGGACATTGTGGAAGGGGGGCATTGCGGAGATGAAGGGGGCATTGCGGAGATGAAGGGGGACATTGCAGAGATGAAGGGGGACATTGTGGAAGGGGGACATTGTGGAAGGGGGACATTGTGGAAGAGGGGCATTGCGGAGATGAAGGGGGACATTGCGGAGATGAAGGGGGACATTGTGGAGATGAAGGGGGACATTGCGGAGATGAAGGGGGACATTGTGGAAGGGGGGCATTGCGGAGATGAAGGGGGCATTGCGGAGATGAAGGGGGCATTGCGGAGATGAAGGGGGACATTGCGGAGATGAAGGGGGACATTGTGGAAGGGGGACATTGTGGAAGGGGGACATTGTGGAAGAGGGGCATTGTGGAGATGAAGGGGGGCATTGACCAGGCACCCTCCCCTCATCAGAGCAGGGGGTGCCTGGTGTAATGCTCGAGTCCTCCCATTTAATGCAATGGGGTTCGGGTGCTCGGCCGAGCACTCGAGCCTCAGGGGGTGCTCGGTCAGAGCACCCGAACACCCGAGCATCAGGGTGCTCGCTCAACACTAGTTTTGACGCTTCATGTACACTTAGTTCAGATGTCCTAGGCTGTCTACTTATTTGCTAATAGAGAAATAAGTTATTTCATTTAAGCTGAGTCCTTTAAGCTGAGACCTTCCAGTGAAAGCCTAAATCGATATCTAAGAAAACTTGATGTACAAGTTCACATATTAGAACCTAACCTTCATTTAAAGGGATAGTAACTTTATTTTGTAGGCATTAAAAAAAAACATGAAGAATGATATGTCTTATATCTCAAACCTTTACAGTTTAAGAGATATTCACAAGCAAAGTTTCCCCTCCCGCCCCTTTTACCTAGTGTAAGCCATCTCTTCTCAGATGTGGAATGCAGTCTATAGACCAGACAGATAACAGCAGGGGACAATCTTCTTCCTATGAAAACAATGAAATCCCTGCCCCCCTTGACAAGCTTTTCAGGTATTTCCCTGTTCTTAATTGAAGATTGTCCCTCTCTGCAATCTACCTGGGCACCTCCCTTCTGCTTTGGCTGAGCAGTGTAAAAGGGGCGGGAGGGGGACACTTTGCTTATGAATATCTCTTAAACCATAAAGGTTTGAGAGATAAGACTTGTATCGTTCTTCATGTTTTTTTAATGCCTACAAAATAAAATAAAGTTAAAACGAAGTATTACTATCCCTTTAAAACTAGCTACACTTGTTGATTCTTCTATACTCTGGTTCTCCTGTCTGATAAGATTGGACTGGCTAATCTAACCCATCTGAATTTATAATAGGGTTTGGATCAGAGGCTCAGTGAAAAAGTCTTTTGTCCATATATAATACAAGGTGTACTACTTTATTCGTGCTTGTCATACACAAGTTTAATAACATTAAATTGAATATATGTTCTCAAAAGTTTTCTTACTTAAAAGCTGACACTTAAAAAACTCAGAAGAAACCCCTTACGTTTAATACTTACTGGATGTTAAAACCAACGGGTGGGATATTATGAAACGATATTCTGATATTACAGCTCAACCATTCTTTAATAAAATATGATTTCTTCATTATTTATCATCAACTTTTGTCATAAAACCAGCATGTTGTTATTAAAAAGTTATTATCTCCAGACATTTCATATCTAGCGGATCACATTTCAAACGGTAGAGGAAAAATTATACTATAGCTTTACAAAATGTCTGTTGGAAAAAAAAGAATATTAGAAGTCAAACTATTTCAAGTGTAGAGAAAAAGTCAATGTTATCAGTGAGAACGACATTATTCTCAGCTCATAGACTTTGCTGTCAGCTTTTACTTTGTATACATTGTGTGACATCTAGAGATCTGTCAGTGACAGTGATATTCTCTGCTGCAAATTAATTTCTAGACTCTTCATACAAAATGTAACAATGATTCATCTCATGACATGATATGTCACCTCATGTAAGCTTGTCCATTTCTTTATTGCTGAAGTCTTGACATCTCCACCAAAAGGCTCTCTATTTAAACTTATAAATGTGTTGCTTAAAATATGTTATTTAAGAACTTGAGGACAAGAGGAATGCATTGTTCTGCATTGTATGACCCGCCTCCTGTGGCTCAGAAGGACACTATCGAAATCATCACTATGAATGACCAAAATGGTTTTGTAAGTTTGGTATTTGTATAAGACAGGCTCATAAGACCTGAAACATGTTTTATGAAACATGTGTTTTGTATTTTAAACAGTGAATAACAGGAAAATGCAATCACTAGATACCCAGAAAAGAAATGCAAGTTACCTTACCGTTAAACATCAATCCTAACAAGCTCCTTCCTGGGTCACTCACCTGAACATGAAGCAGAACTTCTACAAGTTACAAAAACTTTCTAGGCAGGCTGACCTTCTCTTTCATTCTCCCACTCTCCCTCATTTTCTTCTTCTTCAGTGTTCAAATTCTCCCCTGCCCCCCATTCTCCATAATAATTCTACTCCCCCCCACCATAGTCTCACTTTCCAACACTCGTCATGTCACTCTCTATCCTTGTTCCTCTGTGATTCTTTCTGAATTGATTTATACAGAACCAGAATTTTCTATTGGGGGATTCAGTATTTTTAATAATCTTACCTTATTTTTTGAAAACCAAAAATCAGATTCTGACTTTAGCATGTTACCGATCTCTACCAGATGGACTCTCTTCTACTGTGTCCAGAGTCCACTCTCTCTTCCTAGAACTACTGGCTTCTTAAATAGATGTCATAGGTTTTTGCATTGATGACCTCATACAGCTTTAGAAGTTTTGAAACTGGCATGTCACATCAGATCCTGCCACTTTCTTTAATCAATCTCTACATAATTTAGCAGAGGCAGATAACGTCTTTTCACACCCTGCACACAATTTCCGAAGAGATTTGTCTTATTTGCTTGTGAAGCAGGGCAGTTTTAGAAACCCCTGAGGCCCCCAGTGGAATTGTGAATGGAGGCCCCCCAACATAGGTTTACATTTAGGATCCTTAAGTTAAGTTGTAGCTTTCCTCTTTCTTTCTTCCTATCTAGTGATGAGCGAGCACCCCAATGCTCGGGTGTTCGGGTGCTCTGACCGAGCGCCCCCGGAGGCTCGAGTGCTCGGCCGAGCACCCGAGCCCCATTGAAGTCAATGGGAGGACTCGAGCATTACACCAGGCACCCCCTGCTCTGATGAGGGGAGGGTGCCTGGTCCATAGGAAAAGGGCAGAAAAGGATGGAAACACCACAGAAATGGTTCAGGGACAGCATAGGGAGGATGTCTGGATGCATCTTGGACTCCAACATCGCTGCTGGGAACGATCTTTCGCCCGTAGTACGCCATTTTTACAGACTGACCATAAAACACACAAAAAGGAAAATAAAAACGACTTTAGGCGAAAAATTGTTACCAAACAATATTTGCTGTATATTTACTTGTATATTATCTGCAAATAATCCCAAAAATTTCCTTGATTTTCTGAAGTGAGGCCATGATTAAGAGGGAAACGTGCGCAGAGGCAAATTATCCCAAAAATGTCCTTGATTTTCTGAAGTGAGGCCATGATTAAGAGGGAAACGTGCGCAGAGGCAAATTCTCCCAAAAATTTCCTTGATTTTCTGAAGTGAGGCCATGATTAAGAGGGAAACGTGCGCAGAGGCAAATTCTCCCAAAAATTTCCTTGATTTTCTGAAGTGAGGCCATGATTAAGAGGGAAACGTGCGCAGAGGCAAATTCTCCCAAAAATGTCCTTGATTTTATTGAACTGAGGCCATGATTAAGAGGGAAACGTGCGCTGAGCTGACCATCTAAAACATTATGGGTGAGGGTCTGCTGCAGAGCTGACCATCCTAAACATTATATGCGAAGGCCCGCTAGTGAGCTGACGCTATAAAACATTATATGAGAGGGCCCGTTAGAGAGCTGACCCAATAAAACATTATATGAGAAGGCCCGCTGGTGAGCTGACCTATATAAAAATTGTCAAACAGGGCCCGCTGGTGAGCTGGCCCTATATAAAAATTATATCACAGGGCCCGCTGGTTAGCTGGCCCTATATAAAAATTATAGCACAGGGCATATGGAAGAGGAGGAGGAGGATGAGAAGATTAAGAGTCAACCATATACCCGTTTTTTGGGTGGAAGGGGTGAATGGGAATACAGAGTATTCCCATCATTGTAAATAACATATATAAAGTGAGTTTATGTTCCCCCGGGGCTTTCCTCCAGTGGAGTGGAGAAGTCAGGGGAAATCCAGGCCTTGTTCATTTTTATAAGTGTCAACCTATCAGCATTGTCGGTGGAAAGGCGGATACGCTTATCTGTTATGATGCCACCAGCAGCACTAAATACCCGCTCAGACAGAACGCTGGCGGCAGGGCAGGCCAGCACCTCCAAGGCGTAGAGTGCCAGTTCATACCACGTGTCCAGCTTGGACACCCAGTAGTTGTAAGGCACAGAGGGATCATTGAGGACGCTGACACGGTCTGCTACGTACTCCTTCACCATCTTCCAAAACTTTTCCCTCCTTGTGACACTAGGCTGCGCATCAGGGTGAGGGTGCTGGCGGGGTGTCATGAAGGTGTCCCACGCCTTGGAGAGTGTTGCCCTGCCTTTGTCGGAACTGCTGTGTGCTCCCCTTTTCTCCCCTTCTCGGTTGGCCAAGGTAGCACGTACTCTGCCGCCAGCGTTGTCAGATGGAAAATTTTGGAGCAATTTTTCAACAAGAACCTTCTGGTATTGCACCATTTTGCTTGTCCTCTCCACCGGAAGAATGAGAGATGAGAAATTCTCTTTGTAGCGGGGGTCCAGAAGGGTGAACACCCAGTAATCCGTGTTGTCTAAAATGCGTACAACGCGTGGGTCACGGGAAAGGCAGCCTAACATAAAGTCAGCCATGTGTGCCAGAGTACCAACAGGCAAGATTTCGCTGTCCTCACCAGGAGGATGACTCTCAATATCCTCATCCTCTTCCTCCTCTTCTGCCCACCCACGCTGAAGAGATGGAACTAAAGTTCCATGGCTACCCTCTGTAGCGGAGGCAACCGTGTCTTCCTCCTCCTCCTCCTCCTCCGCCTCCTCCAATTGTCGCTGAGAAGACGAAGTGAGGGTGCTCTGGCTATCACCTTGTGTAAGCTCTTCCTCCCCCATTTCCACCTCTTCCACATGCAAAGCGTCGGTTTTAATTGTGAGCAGCGAGCGTTTCAGTAGACACAGAAGTGGGATGGTTACACTGATAATAGCGTTATCGCCGCTCATCATCTGTGTCGATTCCTCAAAATTGCGTAAAACCTCACAGAGGTCTGACATCCATTCCCACTCCTCACTTCTGATTACAGGAAGTTGAACGGAGAGGCGACGACCGTGTAACAGCTGGTACTCCACTACTGCCCTCTGCTGCTCACAAAGCCGGGCCAACATGTGGAAGGTGGAGTTCCAGCGCGTGCTCACGTCACACAGCAGCCGGTGAGCTGGCAATTGTAAGCGCTGCTGCAGCTTCAACAGGCCGGCCGAAGCTGTAGATGACTTACGGAAATGTGCACACACGCGGCGCACCTTGGTCAAGAGATCATGCACATTGGGGTAGGTTTTTAGAAATCGCTGAACCACTAAATTAAATACATGCGCTAGGCATGGTACGTGTGTGAGCTTGCCGAGCTCCAAAGCCGCCACCAAGTTACGCCCATTATCACACACAACCATGCCTGGTTGCAGGTTGAGTGGCGAGAGCCACTGCTCGGTCTGGTGACTAATCCCCTGCAACAGCTCTGAGGCCGTGTGCTGTTTGTCCCCAAGGCAGATCAGCTTCAGCACGGCCTGTTGACGCTTCCCCACTGCAGTGCTACACTGCTTCCAGCTACTGGCTGATGGGGGAGTGGCGCTGCGTGTAGAGAATTCGGAGGTGGAAACGGAGGAGGAGGAGCCAATAACGTAGGTGCTGGCGGAAACCCTGATGGAGGTAGGGCCCGCAATCCTCGGCGTGGGTAGCACCCGTGCCATCCCAGGGTCCGAGTCGCTCCCAGCCTCCACGACATTCACCCAGTGTGCCGTCAGGGAAATGTAGCGTCCCTGGCCACAAGCACTTGTCCATGTGTCAGTCGTTAAGTGGACCTTCCCAGTAACTGCGTTGGTCAGGGCACGGGTGATGTTACGGGACACATGGTGGTGTAATGCGGGGATGGCACACCGGGAAAAGTAGTGGCGGCTGGGGACCGCGTACCGAGGGACAGCTGCTGCCATCAGGCTGCGGAAGGACTCAGTCTCCACAAGCCTAAATGGCAGCATTTCGATGGCCAGTAATTTGGAAAGGTGTGAGGTTAGTGCTATGGCCTGTGGGTGGGTGGCTGGGTATTTTCTCTTGCGCTCAAATGCCTGGGGTAACGACATTTGGACGCTGTGCTGGGACAGGGAAGTGGATGTGGTCGCTGATGGTGCTTCAGATGGTATAGGTGCAGGGCGGGAGGTATGCGGGCCTGCGCCTTCGACAGGCGATTGGCCGGCACCGAAAACAGGGGAAGAGGAGGCAGTGGTGTGGCCTGCAGACACAGATGGGCGATCCAGGCGTTCCTCCCACTTATTACGGTGCTTGGATGCCATGTGTCGGATCATGCTGGTGGTGGTGAGGTTTCTAGTGTTCATGCCTCGGCTCATTCTGGTGTGGCACAGGTTGCAAACTACAATTCTTTTGTCGTCCGCACTTTCCTTAAAAAAACGCCATACCGCGGAACACCTACCCTTTGGCAAGGTAGATTTACGCAAGGGGGTGCTCCGTGGAACATTTGCGGGCCGGTTTGGTGTGGTCCGCCTTCTTTCTGTAGCCACACCACTGCCTCTTCCAGCCTGTTGCGGTGCTGCAGATGGCTCACCCTCAGGACTGCTGTCATCGCTCGGCTCTACACCTTCCCAGGTGGGGTCAGTCACCTCATCGTCCACCAAGTCCTCCTCCACTTCCTCACTCTGATCATCCTTCTCATGTCTTGATCCCACCACATACTCAGTCATTGACAACTGTATAACATTCTCCTCAACAAGGTCTTGAGACGGTAATAGTGGTTGATTTAATGGCAACTGTGTCTCATCATCATCATCATCATCCACTACTTCCTTTGACCTTAAATGCCGTTCACATCTGTCATCTTCTTGTGATTGGGTACCCTCTAGAGGTTGTGAATCAGGGCACAAGATGTCATGTTCCTCTGCAAGCGTGCTTGGAGAGAGGGTCAAATGAAGGATTGGTGATGAGACGAGCTCCTCACTATATCCCAGTGTGGGATCACTTCTTTGACCAGACCGTGTATGGTGGGAGGAAGGATGATCAGAGTGAGGATTATGTTGACCAGACTCTTGGCTACTGAGAGTGGACTTGGTGGAAGACAGGGTGGTGCTTAACCGACTGGAAGCAGTATCAGCTGACATCCAACCGACCACCTGTTCGCAGTGGTCGGACCTCGAGAGTGATGTCCTGCGACGCCCTGTGAAATGAGACATGAAGCTAGGTATGGTGGATGTCTTTCTTTCTTGTGCTCTGGCACCAGGCACAGTTTCTCCGCGTCCTGACCCGCGCCCTGAACTATCAGGATCACGTCCACTTCCCCGTCCCTTTTTACCCGCCTTCTTCATCTTACACGGAATATGTGACTTTAATATTTTAGTTTGAAAACTTAACAGTATTTCTTCCTATTCTGCAACTGTGCAGAGTACACAGAATAGGCTGCTAAACTGCGGTGACGCACACTGAATGGAATATGTGACTTTAATATTTGAGTTTGAAAACTTAACAGTATTTCTTCCTATTCTGCAACTGTGCAGAGTACACAGAATAGGCTGCTAAACTGCGGTGACGCACACTGAATGGAATATGTGACTTTAATATTTGAGTTTGAAAACTTAACAGTATTTCTTCCTATTCTGCAACTGTGCAGAGTACACAGAATAGGCTGCTAAACTGCGGTGACACACACTGAATGGAATATGTGACTTTAATATTTTAGTTTGAAAACTTAACAGTATTTCTTCCTATTCTGCAACTGTGCAGAGTACACAGAATAGGCTGCTAAACTGCGGTGACGCACACTGAATGGAATATGTGACTTTAATATTTGAGTTTGAAAACTTAACAGTATTTCTTCCTATTCTGCAACTGTGCAGAGTACACAGAATAGGCTGCTAAACTGCGGTGACGAACACAGAATGGAATATGTGACTTTAATATTTGAGTTTGAAAACTTAACAGTATTTCTTCCTATTCTGCAACTGTGCAGAGTACACAGAATAGGCTGCTAAACTGCGGTGACACACACTGAATGGAATATGTGACTTTAATATTTGAGTTTGAAAACTTAACAGTATTTCTTCCTATTCTGCAACTGTGCAGAGTACACAGAATAGGCTGCTAAACTGCGGTGACACACACTGAATGGAATATGTGACTTTAATATTTGAGTTTGAAAACTTAACAGTATTTCTTCCTATTCTGCAACTGTGCAGAGTACACAGAATAGGCTGCTAAACTGCGGTGACACACACTGAATGGAATATGTGACTTTAATATTTTAGTTTGAAAACTTAACAGTATTTCTTCGTATTCTGCAACTGTGCAGAGTACACAGAATAGGCTGCTAAACTGCGGTGACGAACACAGAATGGAATATGTGACTTTAATATTTGAGTTTGAAAACTTAACAGT
This sequence comes from Rhinophrynus dorsalis, assembly GCA_037306005.1. NCBI lineage: Eukaryota > Metazoa > Chordata > Amphibia > Anura > Rhinophrynidae > Rhinophrynus > Rhinophrynus dorsalis. The sequence continues at coordinate 461,246,039 of CM074723.1, forward strand.
ATTTCTTCCTATTCTGCAACTGTGCAGAGTACACAGAATAGGCTGCTAAACTGCGGTGACGCACACTGAATGGAATATGTGACTTTGATATTTTAGTTTGAAGACTTAACAGTATTTCTTCCTATTGTGCAACTCTGCACAGTACACAGAATGTGCTGCTAAACTGCGGCGAAGCACACTGAATGGAATATGTGACTTTGATATTTTAGTTTGAAGACTTAACAGTATTTCTTCCTATTCTGCAACTCTGCACAGTACACAGAATGTGCTGCTAAACTGCGGCGAAGCACACTGAATGGAAAATGTGACTTTGATATTTTAGTTTGAAGACTTAACAGTATTTCTTCCTATTCTGCAACTCTGCACAGTACACAGAATGTGCTGCTAAACTGCGGCGAAGCACACTGAATGGAATATGTGACTTTGATATTTTAGTTTGAAGACTTAACAGTATTTCTTCCTATTCTGCAACTCTGCACAGTACACAGAATGTGCTGCTAAACTGCGGCGAAGCACACTGAATGTAATATGTGACTTTGATATTTTAGTTTGAAGACTTAACAGTATTTCTTCCTATTCTGCAACTCTGCACAGTACACAGAATGTGCTGCTAAACTGCGGCGACGCACACTGAATGGAATATGTGACTTTGATATTTTAGTTTGAAGACTTAACAGAATGTGCTCTAATCTGCAACTTTGCACACTAAACAGAATGTGCTCTAATCTGCAACTTTGCACACTAAACAGAATGTGCTCTAATCTGCAACTTTGCACACTAAACAGAATGTGCTCTAATCTGCAACTTTGCACACTAAACAGAATATATGTTTTTTTTTTTTTTTTTTTTTTTTTCCCCCCCACACAAAATAACCTGCTGCCCCCACACACAGTAGTCCTAAAAAGGACTTTTGGTTCTTTTTTTTTCACAATCGCTTTTTTTCTCCCTACACTGACTTTCCCTTCCTATCCTCATCTCTCCCTGGCTAAGACTGAGCCGAACTCGCTGGTCAGGTGCTATACAGCACCCGACCACGGGTTCTGGCCAGCAAATCAGTGTAATGCCAGCAGCCAACATGGCTGCTGACATTACACTGATGTCAGAGCCTCCCTGCACGTTTATTGGCTGCGCAGCAGCCGCAAAACGTGCGGGGAGGAGACCCGAACATGGCGGGCGAGCACATGCGGTACTCGTACGAGTACCGCCATGTGCCGAGCAGAGCGATGCTCGAGCCGATCCGAGCATCGGCCGAGCATGCTCGCTCAACACTATTCCTATCCTATATAATAATTTGCTAAGTTGTGTGTAACGCCCGACATGCGCAGTAGACACTGCTACGCGTGAGGCAGTCATGCGCAGTAGAGACTGCCCGCGCCGCAGCTGTCCAGCTGTATCAGCCGAGGCGCGGCCAGTCTCCACTTCGTGCGACTGCCCCGCGACCGGCTGCCAGAGGCACTGTGGCCCGTGTAACGGGCTGTTCAACTAGTTTGTGATAAAAGATTACATGTTGTGCACCCAGAATTGCCCAACTTTTCCAGGCCATCTGACAAAAGGATTAAATTGGTTACTTTCTATAAAAAAGGACTGTTTGATTCACAAGGTAAGGCCCCCAGTGCAATCCCGGGTACTCTCATGCATTAAACTGTCCCTGTTATGGGGAGCTCACTGGGAGATTTATTCCTTGTAGTGTTGTTTTTTTCCTGCACTCATAACATGTATGAAATAGCTGAAGAATCCTTATCCAAGTCTGTTGCACATTCTGATTCAGGCAAACCAATAAAAATCGCCCAGAAGCAATGTCTCTTAGAGGCCATAAAACCATGAGAGTGCTTGGCCTTACTCTTTCTCCCCTACCAATCGTCTAAGATGCTTCCAGGGCCATTGCTATGCTGAGGTCTATGGAGACTTTGGCCTAGGACCTAGAACAGCAACTAGAGCATAATATGTTCTACTGGTAGATCTCAAGAACACAGTCCTCACAGGTAAACACCAGAGGCAGGAGAAGCTAATCACCTTAGTCTATCCATCTAGGTAGGACAAATAGTAACCAGGGACATATTGCTCAAGCAGGATTTTATTAACCTTGATTACTAAGTTAGGAGGTGAAGTCAAACCCATCATTACATGCTGTGGAGTTTTCTCCTATTTTTACTACTGTTCTTCCTATTGCAGTGTTGCAGCAAGACGTTTTGTCATTGAGGTGTAAAGTTTCTCCAATGAAAAGACAGGAAGAGTGAAGTACTATGGGGGAAATAACAATTTCCTTTGATTACAAATGTGCAAAAACTTGAATTGTAAACAAACTATCTGCAAGAAGTTCAGCTGAAGGTGAAAAGTTCTATTTTACATGTTTTAATTTCCTATGCTGAAATTTTCCCCCATCAACAAAACATGTGAGAATTACTCATATACTCTAAAACTGAGTGGTATGAAAGTTCTGTGTGGTGATTATTCAACTGTACTATATGAATTCATCATATATTTTGATCCTGTACATAGAACCTATATGTGACTAATGCAATTAATCTTCAATGTCGGGCCTTCTGTATCACTCAAGTCGTGGCTGATGTATGACAGCTACTGTGATGTGATTTCTTTATTCTTTGTATCAGTTATCATTCTTCAATAAAGCTTTTATAAAAAAAAAAAAACCTGAAGTCAGGAAGTTTCACATTCTGACTAAGGTCTAATTTGCAGTGACAACTGAATTACAAAGACTGAAACGCATGAACAAATAAAAATGCTCAAAATTGTTGTTATTACAACATTTGGAGCTGTTTACAGTGCTGAAAAACAATGTGAGTGATGCAGGTATGGTTGGATACCTCTCTGGAACGCAGTGGGTTAACCCTTGAGTGACAGAGTGGTACGCAACGCATTGCAAAGCAATGCGTTGCGTACCACTCAGGCACTCAAAGGGTTAAAAGTATATTACAGTTTTCCAGGTTTTGCTTTAGACTGAGAGACCACTGTTAGCAAAAAATAAAATATAAATAAAACAAGAGAGAGAAAGAAATAAGAGGTCGTCATCTGTCCACAAATCTCTGAAATTCTTGTAAAAAAGCAAAACCTTCATGGATTGCTGCTTTTATTTGGAACTGAAAAATTAAAAAATGTACGTGAAGGCCAAACAGCAGATGTTTACAGGTGAAAGTGGTAAGGAATGTAATAACAAAATCAACAGTTGTGAAATCAGTGACAGCATGAATGTGTCCGGTGGTCATGAGGCACTGAATTGTGAAATCCTATTAAAGAATGTTGGATATTTCAGATTTATACTTTATATTTTGTAGGTGGAAGCTTATAGGTAAAATAATGTTCAAGTTGCAACACAGAGAGGATGTTGTACTCAGAAAAGGATTTACATCTCAGGATTTACATCTACCATATAGTTAATACTTTTTTTCTGACATTACTATCCTTATATCCTGGTCTGTTGGTGGCCCTTGAGGACTGAAATTGGACAGCCCTGACTTAGATGTAGAGGTTGAGCACATTTTATGTATATATGTACATATTTTACATTCTTGCATTTCTTCATTCTTCCCTTTACCATATCTGTGCACTTATATCTTAGACTTTGAACAACATGTGGTCCGTGGCCAATACGGCCCACCTGACCATAGAGTGTGGCCTAACCGAAAAACATTTTTTCTAATTAGCGAGCCTAACCACGTGCCTATCGCTACTGTTCTGTAACTTACACCCTACAGTTCTCAATAATAGTTTAATCTCTTAACCCTTCAAGGAATTATATTTTCCTGAACTTAATATAAATGTTCAATTGTGTAAGAATAAATCTGATTATGCTCTTTTTCTCCTACTTTTGTATTAATGTTAAAATGATTCATATATTTAAATAGCTAACAGACTACCATTTACCACTATTATCAATAAAAATGAATGCAATCCTCACTAGGGATGGGCAGAAAGTCAGAGAAAATTCCCACCGGAATTTTTGCAAAAAAAATGATTTCCCTCTTTTTTCGTTAAACTTCCTGCACATAGACAATACATAAAATTGTCTCCTTTTCTCCACTACTAATAAACGTCCCCAATTTCTGCCTATGTTTTCTATGACTGCAAGAGTTCCCTCCACAATATTACTTCTTCTGAGGGCTACAGTGGAGAAATAAGTGTCTGAAAGTAAAAGTTGTGAGTCCTACAGCAAAATATGCCTTGAAAAACATGTTAGCAGGCCGAGTGCCTTTGTCCTTTTGCCCACAACACTAACTTCCTGCTCAAGTCACATTGGCAAAGCCATCCTTCAAAAATAACTACAGACTGGAATATTCCAGCAGGGTGCAACACATGATATCAGTTTTTAAAGCTTCTTTCAAACACCAACATTTTGGCAAGTTTACTATTCCAGAGGTGTACTTTTGCATTATTTGTGTGCAGGTTTTGAATTCCTTCTAAGAACTTACTAAGTGTGGGATGGCAATACATAGAAGAGGAACTGTGTAACTTTATTGCTTTAATGACATGACTTGTGGAGGTGGCAGGAGGTGGCGGTATGTGTAGGCATTCTATGATTCTTGTCATCTCCAAAAACAAACTCAGAGTCATATTCCCCTGTAGCAGAAGCAGAAAATCTTGGCACACTCGCTGATGCATCATCAGCTCTTCTATTATGTACCCCAGAGCCCCAGGAATGTTTAAGAGTAATTCTGCTGCTTCTAGATGAGGCACCTCTGACCTATTGATGGTGTGTCTTCCAGTAAGAGCAGAGGTTGTGCTTCAGATGGGAACTCATTGAGGAGGTGCCTGGGTGTGATCCTGCTTTTCCCCTGCTCACATGCTTCTTGCACAGACAGCAGATGGCAACATACTTAGCTTTTTTCTTAGACTGTGTGGTTCATGAGAAGCTGCTACTACTACTACTACTACTACTACTACTACTACTGGGGCTAGATGTTGCTGAAATTGTACTAGTAGTTGGTGTCATCGGTGTGGCACTTCCAAGAGCAGCAGAGGCACTCAAAGCTAAGGCTTTGGATGCTGATAACCTATGTTGTTGCTGGTTACTCAACACTAGTGATGATCGAGCACCCCGATGCTCGGGTGTTCGGGTGCTCTGGCCGAGTGCCCCCGGAGGCTCGAGTGCTCGGCCGAGCACCCGAGCCCCATTGAAGTCAATGGGAGGACTCGAGCACTACACCAGGCACCCCCTGCTCTGATGAGGGGAGGGTGCCTGGTTCATAGGAAAAGGTCAGAAAATGATGGAAACACCACAGAAATGGTTCAGGGACAGCATAGGGAGGATGTCTGGATGCATCTTGGACTCCAACGTCGCTGCTGGGAATGATGTTTCGCCCGTAGTACGCCATTTTTACAGACTGACCGTAAAACACACAAAAAGGAAGATAAAAACGATTTTAGGCGAAAAATTGTTACGAAACAGTATTTGCTGTATATTTACTTGTATATCATCTGCAAATTCTGCAAAAAATTTCATCGATTTTTCGGAACTGGGGCCATGATTAAGAGGGAAACGTGTGCAGCGTAAAGCAGGTGTTCAACGTGGTTATGGCCCGGGTAAGGTACAGCATTCAGGAACGGAGGCCGCAGCTACCACAGGTTTTACAACATGTCCGTTTGCCCTTGTTAAGTCCAAAATTTATAGTCGGAACAGTGGGGTCTGATCCATTGAGTAAAAGTGACGAAGTGACTTAGTGGATGAAGGCAAGAACTACCTTCTGCTCTGTCGAACACCCCAGCCCTATTTAATTCAATGGGAGGACCTGAGGCACTCCGATACAACCTGTATATCACAAAATGGAGGGCCTCATTCACATTGTGGTACAATAGTTCAGGTAGTGGTCCAACACTCATAAAGCCTATGCACTAAGTGAAAGGGCTGCCAAAAATTAGACTGCAATGTCACTCCAATACACCCTTTATTACACATAAAGGAGGGCATCATACACACCCTTGAAAAATTAGGATTAATGGCCTGCTGGTGACCCTCTAAAACATTAGGGGCGAGGGCATGCGCTAAGCTGACCATCTAAAACATTGGGAATGAGGGTCTGCTGCTGAGCCGACCATCTAAAACATTATGGGTGAGGGTCTGCTGCGGAGCTGACCATCCTAAACATTATATGCGAAGGCCCGCTAGTGAGCTGACGCTATAAAACATTATATGAGAGGGCCCGCTAGAGAGCTGACCCAATAAAACATTATATGAGAAGGCCCGCTGGTGAGCTGACCTATACAAAAATTGTCAAACAGGGCCCGCTGGTGAGCTGGCCCTATATAAAAATTATATCACAGGGCCCGCTGGTGAGCTGGCCCTATATAAAAATTATATCACAGGGCATATGGAAGAGGAGGAGGAGGATGAGAAGATTAAGAGTCAACCATATACCCGTTTTTTGGGTGGAAGGGGTGAATGGGAATACAGAGTATTCCCATCATTGTAATTAACATATCTAAAGTGACTTTATGTTCACCCGGGGCTTTCCTCCAGTGGAGTGGAGAAGTCAGGGGAAATCCAGGCCTTGTTCATTTTTATAAGTGTCAACCTATCAGCATTTTCGGTGGAAAGGCGGATACGCTTATCTGTTATGATGCCACCAGCAGCACTAAATACCTGCTCAGACAGAACGCTGGCGGCAGGGCAGGCCAGCACCTCCAAGGCGTAGAGTGCCAGTTCATACCACGTGTCCAGCTTGGACACCCAGTAGTTGTAAGGCACAGAGGGATCAGTGAGGATGCTGACACGGTCTGCTACGTACTCCTTCACCATCTTCCAAAACTTTTCCCTCCTTGTGACACTAGGCCGCGCATCAGGGTGAGGGTGCTGGCGGGGTGTCATGAAGGTGTCCCACGCCTTGGAGAGTGTTGCCCTGCCTTTGTCGGAACTGCTGTGTGCTCCCCTTTTCTCCCCTTCTCGGTTGGCCAAGGTAGCACGTACTCTGCCGCCAGCGTTGTCAGATGGAAAATTTTGGAGCAATTTTTCGACAAGAACCTTCTGGTATTGCACCATTTTGCTTGTCCTTTCCACCGGAGGAATGAGAGAGGAGAAATTCTCTTTGTAGCGGGGGTCCAGAAGGGTGAACACCCAGTAATCCGTGTTGTCTAAAATGCGTATAACGCGTGGGTCACGGGAAAGGCAGCCTAACATAAAGTCAGCCATGTGTGCCAGAGTACCAACAGGCAAGATTTCGCTGTCCTCACCAGGAGGATGACTCTCAATCTCCTCATCCTCTTCCTCCTCTTCTGCCCACCCACGCTGAAGAGATGGAACTAAAGTTCCATGGCTACCCTCTGTAGCGGAGGCAACCGTGTCTTCCTCCTCCTCCTCCGCCTCCTCCAATTGTCGCTGAGAAGACGAAGTGAGGGTGCTCTGGCTATCACCTTGTGTAAGCTCTTCCTCCCCCATTTCCACCTCTTCCACATGCAAAGCGTTGGTTTTAATTGTGAGCAGCGAGCGTTTCAGTAGACACAGAAGTGGGATGGTTACACTGATAATAGCGTTATCGCCGCTCACCATCTGTGTCGATTCCTCAAAATTGCGTAAAACCTCACAGAGGTCTGACATCCATTCCCACTCCTCACTTCTGATTAGAGGAAGTTGAACGGAGAGGCGACGACCGTGTAACAGCTGGTACTCCACTACTGCCCTCTGCTGCTCACAAAGCCGGGCCAACATGTGGAAGGTGGAGTTCCAGCGCGTGCTTACGTCACACAGCAGCCGGTGAGCTGGCAATTGTAAGCGCTGCTGCAGCGTCAACAGGCCGGCTTAAGCTGTAGATGACTTACGGAAATGTGCACACACGCGGCGCACCTTCGTCAAGAGATCATGCAAATTGGGGTAGGTTTTTAGAAATCGCTGAACCAAAGCCGCCACCAACTTACGCCCATTATCACACACAACCATGCCTGGTTGCAGGTTGAGTGGCGAGAGCCACTGCTCGGTCTGGTGACTAATCCCCTGCAACAGCTCTGAGGCCGTGTGCTGTTTGTCCCCAAGGCAGATCAGCTTCAGCACGGCCTGTTGACGCTTCCCCACTGCAGTGCTACACTGCTTCCAGCTACCGGCTGATGGGTGAGTGGCGCTGCGCGCAGAGAATTCGGAGGTGGAAACGGAGGAGGAGGAGGAGGAGCCAATAACGTAGGTGCTGGCGGAAACCCTGGTGGAGGTAGGGCCCGCAATCCTCGGCGTGGGTAGCACCTGTGCCATCCCAGGGTCCGAGTCGCTCCCAGCCTCCACGACATTCACCCAGTGTGCCGTCAGGGAAATGTAGCGTCCCTGGCCACAAGCACTTGTCCATGTGTCAGTCGTTAAGTGGACCTTCCCAGTAACTGCGTTGGTCAGGGCACGGGTGATGTTAAGGGACACATGGTGGTGTAAGGCGGGGACGGCACACCGGGAAAAGTAGTGGCGGCTGGGGACTGTGTACCGAGGGACAGCTGCTGCCATCAGGCTGCGGAAGGACTCAGTGTCCACAAGCCTAAATGGCAGCATTTCGATGGCCAGTAATTTGGAAAGGTGTGAGGTTAGTGCTATGGCCTGTGGGTGGGTGGCTGGGTATTTTCGCTTGCGCTCAAATGCCTGGGATAACGACATTTGGACGCTGAGCTGGGACAGGGAAGTGGATGTGGTCGCTGATGGTGCTTCAGATGGTACAGGTGCAGGGCGGGAGGTATGCGGGCCTGCGCCTTCGACAGGCGATTGGCCGGCACCGAAAACAGGGGAAGAGGAGGCAGTGGTGTGGCCTGCAGACACAGATTGGCGATCCGGGCGTTCCTCCCACTTATTACGGTGCTTGGATGCCATGTGTCGGATCATGCTGGTGGTGGTGAGGTTGCTAGTGTTCATGCCTCGGCTCATTCTGGTGTGGCACAGGTTGCAAACTACAATTCTTTTGTCGTCCGCACTTTCCTTAAAAAAACGCCATACCGCGGAACACCTAGCCCTTGGCAAGGGAGATTTACGCAAGGGGGTGCTCCGTGGAACATTTGCGGGCCGGTTTGGTGCGGTCCGCCTTCTTTCTTTAGCCACACCACTGCCTCTTCCAGCCTGTTGCGGTGCTGCAGATGGCTCACCCTCAGGACTGCTGTCATCGCTCGTCTTTCCACCTTCCCAGGTGGGGTCAGTGACCTCATCGTCCACCAAGTCCTCCTCCACTTCCTCACTCTGATCATCCTCCTCATTTCTTGATCCCACCACATCCTCAGTCATTGACAACTGTGTATCATCCTCCTCATCAAGGTCTTGAGACAGTAATTGTGGTTGATTTGATGGCAACTGTGTCTCATCATCATCATCCACTTCCTTTGACCTTAAATGCCATTCCCCTCTGTCATCTTCTTGTGATTGGGTACCCTCTAGAGGTTGTGAATCAGGGCACAAGATCTCATGTTCCACTGCAAGCGTGCTTGGAGAGAGGTTCAAATCAAGGATTGGTGATGAGAAGAGCTCCTCACTAGTGTTGAGCGAGCATGCTCGGCCGATGCTCGGATCGGCACGAGCATCGCTCTGCTCGGCACATGGCGGTACTCGTACGAGTACCGCATGTGCTCGCCCGCCATGTTCGTGTCTCCTCCCCGCACGTTTTGCGCCTGCTGCGCAGCCAATAAACGTGCAGGGAGGCTCTGACATCGGTGTAATGCCAGCAGCCATGTTGGCTGCTGGCATTACACTGATTGGCTGGCCAGAACCCGTGGTCAGGTGCTGTATAGCACCTGACCAGCGAGTTCGGCTCAGTCTGAGCCAGGGAGAGCTGAGGATAGGAAGGGAAAGGCAGTGTAGGGAGGAAAAAAACAAAAATTGTGAAAAAAAAAGAACCAAAAGTCCTTTTTAGGACTACTGTGTGTGGGGGCAGCAGGTTATTTGGTGTGGGGGGAAAAAAACAAAAAAAAAAAAAAAAAATATATATATTCTGTGTAGTGTGCAAAGTTGCAGATTAGAGCACATTCTGTTTAGTGTGCACAGTTGCAGATTAGAGCACATTCTGTTTAGTGTGCAAAGTTGCAGATTAGAGCACATTCTGTTTAGTGTGCAAAGTTGCAGATTAGAGCACATTCTGTTTAGTGTGCAAAGTTGCAGATTAGAGCACATTCTGTTAAGTCTTCAAACTAAAATATCAAAGTCACGTATTCCATTCAGTGTGCTTCGCCGCAGTGTAGCAGCACATTCTGTGTACTGTGCAGAGTTGCAGAATAGGAAGAAATACTGTTAAGTTTTTAAAACTAAAATTTAAAAGTCACATATTCCATTCAGTGTGCTTCGCCGCAGTGTAGCAGCACATTCTGTGTACTGTGCAGAGTTGCAGAATAGGAAGAAATACTGTTAAGTCTTCAAACTAAAATTTAAAAGTCACATATTCCATTCAGTGTGCTTCGCCGCAGTGTAGCAGCACATTCTGTGTACTGTGCACAGTTGCAGAATAGGAAGAAATACTGTTAAGTCTTCAAACTAAAATATCAAAGTCACATATTCCATTCAGTGTGCTTCGCCGCAGTTTAGCAGCACATTCTGTGTACTGTGCAGAGTTGCAGAATAGGAAGAAATACTGTTAAGTCTTCAAACTAAAATTTAAAAGTCACATATTCCATTCAGTGTGCTTCGCCGCAGTGTAGCAGCACATTCTGTGTACTGTGCACAGTTGCAGAATAGGAAGAAATACTGTTAAGTCTTCAAACTAAAATATCAAAGTCACATATTCCATTCAGTGTGTTTCAACGCCGTTTAACAGCCTATTCTGTGTACTCTGTACAGTTCCAGAATTATAAGAAATACTGTTAAGTTTTCAAACTCAAATATTAAAGTCACTTATTCCATTCAGTGTGTTTCAACGCCGTTTAACAGCCTATTCTGTGTACTCTGCAGAGTTGCAGAATAGTAAGAAATACTGTTAAGTTTTCAAACTCAAATATTAAAGTCACATATTCCATTCAGTGTGTTTCAACGCCGTTTAACAGCCTATTCTGTGTACTCTGCACAGTTGCAGAATAGGAAGAAATACTGTTAAGTTTTCAAACTCAAATATTAAAGTCACTTATTCCATTCAGTGTGTGTCACCGCAGTTTAGCAGCCTATTCTGTGTACTCTGCACAGTTGCAGAATAGGAAGAAATACTGTTAAGTTTTCAAACTCAAATATTAAAGTCACATATTCCATTCAGTGTCTTTCACCGCCGTTTAACAGCCTATTCTGTGTACTCTGTACAGTTCCAGAATTATAAGAAATACTGTTAAGTTTTCAAACTCAAATATTAAAGTCACATATTCCATTCAGTGTCTTTCACCGCCGTTTAACAGCCTATTCTGTGTACTCTGCAGAGTTGCAGAATAGTAAGAAATACTGTTAAGTTTTCAAACTCAAATATTAAAGTCACATATTCCATTCAGTGTGTTTCAACGCCGTTTAACAGCCTATTCTGTGTACTCTGCACAGTTGCAGAATAGGAAGAAATACTGTTAAGTTTTCAAACTCAAATATTAAAGTCACATATTCCATTCAGTGTCTTTCACCGCCGTTTAACAGCCTATTCTGTGTACTCTGTACAGTTCCAGAATTATAAGAAATACTGTTAAGTTTTCAAACTCAAATATTAAAGTCACATATTCCATTCAGTGTCTTTCACCGCCGTTTAACAGCCTATTCTGTGTACTCTGCAGAGTTGCAGAATAGTAAGAAATACTGTTAAGTTTTCAAACTCAAATATTAAAGTCACATATTCCATTCAGTGTGTTTCAACGCCGTTTAACAGCCTATTCTGTGTACTCTGCACAGTTGCAGAATAGGAAGAAATACTGTTAAGTTTTCAAACTCAAATATTAAAGTCACATATTCCATTCAGTGTCTTTCACCGCCGTTTAACAGCCTATTCTGTGTACTCTGCACAGTTGCAGAATAGGAAGAAATACTGTTAAGTTTTCAAACTCAAATATTAAAGTCACTTATTCCATTCAGTGTGTGTCACCGCAGTTTAGCAGCCTATTCTGTGTACTCTGCACAGTTGCAGAATAGGAAGAAATACTGTTAAGTTTTCAAACTCAAATATTAAAGTCACATATTCCATTCAGTGTGTTTCAACGCCGTTTAACAGCCTATTCTGTGTACTCTGCACAGTTGCAGAATAGGAAGAAATACTGTTAAGTTTTCAAACTCATATATATTAAAGTCATATATATCGTGTAAGATGAAGAAGGCGGGTAAAAAGGGACGGGGAAGTGGACGTGATCCTGAAAGTTCAGGGCGCGGGTCAGGACGCGGAGAAACTGTGCCTGGTGCCAGAGCACAAGAAAGAAAGACATCCACCATACCTAGCTTCATGTCTGATTTCACAGGGCGTCGCAGGACATCACTCTCGAGGTCCGACCAGTGCGAACAGGTGGTCGGTTGGATGACAGCTGATACTGCTTCCAGTCGGTTAAGCACCACCCTGTCTTCCACCAAGTCCACTCTCAGTAGCCAAGAGTCTGGTCAACATAATCCTCACTCTGATCATCCTTCCTCCCACCATACACGGTCTGGTCAAAGAAGTGATCCCACACTGGGATATAGTGATGAGCTCGTCTCATCACCAATCCTTCATTTGACCCTCTCTCCAAGCACGCTTGCAGAGGAACATGACATCTTGTGCCCTGATTCACAACCTCTAGAGGCTACCCAATCACAAGAAGATGACAGATGTGAACGGCATTTAAGGTCAAAGGAAGTAGTGGATGATGATGATGATGATGAGACACAGTTGCCATTAAATCAACCACTATTTCCGTCTCAAGACCTTGTTGAGGAGAATGTTATACAGTTGTCAATGACTGAGTATGTGGTGGGATCAAGACTTGAGGAGGATGATCAGAGTGAGGAAGTGGAGGAGGACTTGGTGGACGATGAGGTGACTGACCCCACCTGGGAAGGTGTAGAGCCGAGCGATGACAGCAGTCCTGAGGGTGAGCCATCTGCAGCACCGCAACAGGCTGGAAGAGGCAGTGGTGTGGCAACAGAAAGAAGGCGGACCGCACCAAACCGGCCCGCAAATGTTCCACGGAGCACCCCCTTGCGTAAATCTACCTTGCCAAAGGGTAGGTGTTCCGCGGTATGGCGTTTTTTTAAGGAAAGTGCGGACGACAAAAGAATTGTAGTTTGCAACCTGTGCCACACCAGAATGAGCCGAGGCATGAACACTAGAAACCTCACCACCACCAGCATGATCCGACACATGGCATCCAAGCACCGTAGTAAGTGGGAGGAACGCCTGGATCGCCCATCTGTGTCTGCAGGCCACACCACTGCCTCCTCTTCCCCTGTTTTCGGTGCCGGCCAATCGCCTGTCGAAGGCGCAGGCCCGCATACCTCCCGCCCTGCACCTGTAGCATCTGAAGCACCATCAGCGACCACATCCACTTCCCTGTCCCAGCACAGCGTCCAAATGTCGTTACCCCAGGCATTTGAGCGCAAGAGAAAGTACCCAGCCACCCACCCACAGGCCATAGCACTAACCTCACACCTTTCAAAATTACTGGCCATCGAAATGCTGCCATTTAGGCTTGTGGACACTGAGTCCTTCCGCAGCCTGATGGCAGCAGCTGTCCCTCGGTACGCGGTCCCCAGCCGCCACTACTTTTCCCGGTGTGCCATCCCCGCATTACACCACCATGTGTCCCGTAACATCACCCGTGCCCTGACCAACGCAGTTACTGGGAAGGTCCACTTAACGACTGACACATGGACAAGTGCTTGTGGCCAGGGACGCTACATTTCCCTGACGGCACACTGGGTGAATGTCGTGGAGGCTGGGAGCGACTCGGACCCTGGGATGGCACGGGTGCTACCCACGCCGAGGATTGCGGGCCCTACCTCCATCAGGGTTTCCACCAGCACCTATGTTATTGGCTCCTCCTCCTCCGTTTCCACCTCCGAATTCTCTACACACACCGCCACTCCCCCATCAGCCAGTAGCTGGAAGCAGTGTAGCACTGCAGTGGGGAAGCGTCAACAGGCCGTGCTGAAGCTGATCTGCCTTGGGGACAAACAGCACACGGCCTCAGAGCTGTTGCAGGGGATTAGTCACCAGACCGAGCAGTGGCTCTCGCCACTCAACCTGCAACCAGGCATGGTTGTGTGTGATAATGGGCGTAACTTGGTGGCGGCTTTGGAGCTCGGCAAGCTCACACACGTACCATGCCTAGCGCATGTATTTAATTTAGTGGTGCAGCGATTTCTAAAAACCTACCCCAATGTGCATGATCTCTTGACCAAGGTGCGCCGCGTGTGTGCACATTTCCGTAAGTCATCTACAGCTTCGGCCGGCCTGTTGAAGCTGCAGCAGCGCTTACAATTGCCAGCTCACCGGCTGCTGTGTGACGTGAGCACGCGCTGGAACTCCACCTTCCACATGTTGGCCCGGCTTTGTGAGCAGCAGAGGGCAGTAGTGGAGTACCAGCTGTTACACGGTCGTCGCCTCTCCATTCAACTTCCTGTAATCAGAAGTGAGGAGTGGGAATGGATGTCAGACCTCTGCGAGGTTTTACGCAATTTTGAGGAATCGACACAGATGGTGAGCGGCGATAACGCTATTATCAGTGTAACCATCCCACTTCTGTGTCTACTGAAACGCTCGCTGCTCACAATTAAAACCGACGCTTTGCATGTGGAAGAGGTGGAAATGGGGGAGGAAGAGCTTACACAAGGTGATAGCCAGAGCACGCTCACTTCGTCTTCTCAGCGACAATTGGAGGAGGCGGAGGAGGAGGAGGAGGAGGAGGAGGAGGAGGAAGACACGGTTGCCTCCGCTACAGAGGGTAGCCATGGAACTTTAGTTCCATCTCTTCAGCGTGGGTGGGCAGAAGAGGAGGAAGAGGATGAGGATATTGAGAGTCAGCCTCCTGGTGAGGACAGCGAAATCTTGACTGTTGGTACTCTGGCACACATGGCTGACTTTATGTTAGGCTGCCTTTCCCGTGACCCACGCGTTGTACGCATTTTAGACAACACGGATTACTGGGTGTTCACCCTTCTGGACCCCCGCTACAAAGAGAATTTCTCATCTCTCATTCCTCCGGTGGAGAGGACAAGCAAAATGGTGCAATACCAGAAGGTTCTTGTTGAAAAATTGCTCCAAAATTTTCCATCTGACAACGCTGGCGGCAGAGTACGTGCTACCTTGGCCAACCGAGAAGGGGAGAAAAGGGGAGCACACAGCAGTTCCGACAAAGGCAGGGCAACACTCTCCAAGGCGTGGGACACCTTCATGACACCCCGCCAGCACCCTCACCCTGATGCGCAGCCTAGTGTCACAAGGAGGGAAAAGTTTTGGAAGATGGTGAAGGAGTACGTAGCAGACCGTGTCAGCGTCCTCAATGATCCCTCTGTGCCTTACAACTACTGGGTGTCCAAGCTGGACACGTGGTATGAACTGGCACTCTACGCCTTGGAGGTGCTGGCCTGCCCTGCCGCCAGCGTTCTGTCTGAGCGGGTATTTAGTGCTGCTGGTGGCATCATAACAGATAAGCGTATCCGCCTTTCCACCGACAATGCTGATAGGTTGACACTTATAAAAATGAACAAGGCCTGGATTTCCCCTGACTTCTCCACTCCACTGGAGGAAAGCCCCGGGGGAACATAAACTCACTTTATATATGTTATTTACAATGATGGGAATACTCTGTATTCCCATTCACCCCTTCCACCCAAAAAACGGGTATATGGTTGACTCTTAATCTTCTCATCCTCCTCCTCCTCTTCCATATGCCCTGTGCTATAATTTTTATATAGGGCCAGCTCACCAGCGGGCCCTGTGATATAATTTTTATATAGGGCCAGCTCACCAGCGGGCCCTGTTTGCCAATTTTTATATAGGTCAGCTCACCAGCGGGCCTTCTTATATAATGTTTTATAGCGTCAGCTCACTAGCGGGCCTTCGCATATAATGTTTAGGATGGTCAGCTCTGCAGCAGACCCTCACCCATAATGTTTTAGATGGTCAGCTCAGCGCACGTTTCCATCTTAATCATGGCCTCAGTTCTGAAAATCAAGGAAATTTTTGGGATAATTTGCCTCTGCGCACGTTTCCCTCTTAATCATGGCCTCACTTCAGAAAATCGATGAAATTTTTGGGAGAATTTGCAGATGATATACAAGTAAATATACAGCAAATACTGTTTGGTAACAATTTTTCGCCTAAAGTCGTTTTTATTTTCCTTTTTGTGTGTTTTACGGTCAGTCTGTAAAAATGGCGTACTACGGGCGAAAGATCGTTCCCAGCAGCGATGTTGGAGTCCAAGGTGCATCCAGACATCCTCCCTATGCTGTCCCTGAACCATTTCTGTAGTGTTTCCATCTTTTTCTGCCCTTTTCCTATGGACCAGGCACCCTCCCCTCATCAGAGCAGGGGGTGCCTGGTGTAATGCTCGAGTCCTCCCATTGACTTCAATGGGGCTCGGATGCTCGGCCGAGCACTCGAGCCTCAGGGGGTGCTCGGTCAGAGCACCCGAACATCCGAGCATTGGGGTGCTCGCTCATCACTACTCCTCACTATATCCCAGTGTGGGATCACTTCTTTGACCAGACCCTCTATGGTGGGAGGAAGGATGATCAGGGTGAGGATTATATTGACCAGACTCTTGGCTAGTGAGAGTGGACTTGGTGGAAGACAGGGTGGTGCTTAACCGACTGGAAGCAGTATCAGCTGAAATCCAACCGACCACCTGTTCGCAGTGGTCTGACCTCGAGAGTGATGTCCTGCAACGCCCTGTAAACTGAGACATGAAGCTAGGTATGGTGGATGTCTTTCTTTCTTGTGCTCTGGCACCAGGCACAGTTTCTACGCGTCTTGACCCGCGCCCTGAACTATCAGGATCACGTCCACTTCCCCGTCCCTTTTTACCCGCCTTCTTCATATTAAACGGAATATATGCCGGTAATCTGCGGCTAGGCACACAAAACAGAATGTGACGCTAATCTGCGGCTAGGCACACTAAACAATATGTGACGCTAATCTGCGGCTAGGCACACTAAACAATATGTGACGTTAATCTGCGGCCAGGCACACTAAACAATATGTGACGCTAATCTGAGGCTAGGCACACGAAACAGAATGTGACGCTAATCTGCGGCTAGGCACACGAAACAGAATGTGACGCTAATCTGTGGCTAGGCACAGTGAACGGAATATGTGATGTTAATTTGTGAATTTGCACACTAAACAGAATGTGACAATAATCTATGGCTAGGCACACGTTTAAAATGGCCCTTTTTGTCGCTGCGTTGTAAAATCATTGGCCCTGTGCACCTAACAGAATATGTCAGCTTGTCACTGCACTGTGAAATATTTGTCCCTGTGCACCTAGTACAATGTCACCTTAGAACATGTCCCCCCCCACAAAAAAATGAAATTCTGCCACCCCCAAAAAAAATTAAATGCTGCCCCCACACACAACAGTCCTAAAAAGGACTTTTGGGTCTTGAAAGAGTTTCAACAATTTTATTCTCCCTACACTGACTTCCTGTGCATCTAGTATTATATGTCACCTTACAAATATCCCCCCCACAAAAAAAAGGAAATTGTGCCCCCCCAAACAAAATATAAATACTGCCCCCACACACA
This sequence comes from Rhinophrynus dorsalis, assembly GCA_037306005.1. Taxonomy (NCBI): domain Eukaryota; kingdom Metazoa; phylum Chordata; class Amphibia; order Anura; family Rhinophrynidae; genus Rhinophrynus; species Rhinophrynus dorsalis. The sequence goes on from CM074723.1 coordinate 461,263,603, forward strand.
ACAGTCCTAAAAAGGACTTTTGGGTCTTGAAAGAGTTTCAACAATTTTATTCTCCCTACACTGACTTTCCCTGCCTAAGCGCATCTCTCCCTGGCTAAGAATGAGCCGAACTCGCGCGTCGGGTGCTATACAGCACCCGATCACGGGTTCTGGCCAGCCAATCAGTGTAATGCCAGCAGCCAACATGGCTGCTGGCATTACACTGATGTCAGAGCCTCCCCGCACGTTTATTGGCTGCGCAGCAGCTGCGAAACGTGCGGGGAGGAGACCCGAACATGGCGGGCGAGCACATGCGGTACTCGTACGAGTACCGCCATGGGCCGAGCAGAGCGATGCTCGAGCCGAACCGAGCTTCGGCCGAGCATGCTCGCTCATCACTACTCAACACTATTAGTGTGTGTGGCACAGTGGGACTTGGACTTCGAAGTGGTGTTGATGCTGATGATGACTGACAGGATGACTGTGTATTTTTTGGCATCTTTGCTTATCCAAGGTCAAACTTTCCAACTGCTGTCTCAAACAGTTTATAGAAAGGCACAGTGCTCCTTTTCAGTCATGGAAGACTGAGCCATTGCCTTCCAGCTAAGTTTCTGGCCATGGCACCATCTCACTCGCTATCAACGTTATCTGTATCATCATCATCGTCATTAGGTCAGCATTGCCCGCTGACTGTTCTCCACTATTTTTATATTCTTCTAGGCATTTATAAGTCCCAAACAATTTCTTTTTACTTTTCCCCTTAGAATTTCACTATGTCTACTGCTACTTTCACAACAGGTGTTTTTGTGTTAGTCTCACTGTCAGGTGCAGCAGTCGAGTTGCTATACCTTTTGCACTATGCCTTCAACACTGGAATGCTACTCACTTCTGTCTTCAGTGCTTTTAGATGATTTATTAATAGTACTGGAGCTGGTGGCCATGGAATGTTTGGTGGGACTTTGCCAAATGACTTCTTCCTGACAGGGATCACCATAATTTATTGCACACACTGTAGCAACCATGGCTGCAGTCAGTTTTTGGACTACCATTTTACTCATACGTTCCTGCACTGCTCCTAATCTCTCCTCCCCAATACCTGGTGTGTTTGCTGGACATTACTCAACTACTGTGTGTGTTTTTACTGTAAAGTATACAAGAGAACTGATTGTGTGCAATATCCAGCCTTGGATCTCTACAAAATATTCCATCTTGTTTAGTATCTGTCTGCCTCAAGCACAGCTCACATCAGGGTCCCTGCATCTGTCACCTACCAAATTTTTATTTATTTATTTTAATTAACTGCCTCCCTATCCCTATCACTCAACAAAAAACAAGACTTCTCTAGGACAGACATAACAGCCAGATTAGGAAGAAATTTGGATCACGGTTGCCTGTGTCTCCCCAGTCAGTCACACATAACTCTGGAGTATGTGGGTAATTCTTCTTTGCGCCCTTCTCACACCCCCAGATTCCCCTAGCTCAGAGATAACAACCAGGTCAGGAAGGAACTTGGATCACAGCTTCCAGTGATTACTTGGCCACACAAAATGTTGGGGTATTTGGGGTAAACCTCCTCTACTCCCTTCTCACACCTGCAGACTGCCCTAGGGCAGATATAACAGTCAGAGCAGGAAGAAACTTGGATCACCTCTACTTATGTTTTCCCAGTCAGTTGCACAGAATTTTGGGGTATTTGGAGTAACTCTCCTTTGCTCCCTTCTCACACCCCCAGACTCCCCTGACACAGATATAACAGCCACATAAAAATAGGAACTTGGATCCCAGATGCCTGTGTCTACTCGGTCACCCAAAATGTTGAAGAATTTGGGGTAAAACACATTTGCTCCCCACTCATACCCCCAGGCTCCCCTAGCACAGAGATAACAGACAGATAAGGAAGGGATCACCCCTGTCTGTGTATTCCCATTCAGATACACAGAATTTTGCGGTATTCTGGGTAATTCTACATTCCTACCCTCTCACACTCCCAGTCTCCCCTGACACAGAGATAACAGCCAGGTCAGGAAGGAACTTACATCACAGCTGCCTGTGTCTACTCTGTCATACAAATGTGGGGGTATTTGGGGCAAGCCTCCTTTGTACCATTCTCACACCCAGGGGAGCAATTGCCCCCTGGGCTGGTCATGTGTCTGAGCTGGTAGGCCACTGCACCTCACTAAATCTCCCAATTGTTTCTGTACATGGAGCTACACTAGTGATACCACAGAGCTTACAATTGAAATGGAGCTAAACTAGTAGCATAAACCATTTCCCTTGTAAGCTCTATAGTATCACTAGGTAAGCATTACTTAAATTGTAAGCTTTGTAGTAGCGCACTAGTGTAGCCTCATTTCAACTGTAAGCTATGTGGTATCACTTGTCTTACGTCACAATATTAATGCCAATTTTAAAATTAACAAAAGGTGAGGGGCTGTGACAGTGGGCTCAAATGATAATAGAAATGGGCCACTTGAATGTATTTGCCCCCTGGGCCACAAGTTGCCAGCCCTCCCCTGCTCACACCCCCAGACTTCTGTAGGATAGAGATAGCAATCATATCAGGAAGAAACCTGGAACAGTGTTGCATGTGTCTTCCAAGCCAGTCACACAAAATGTAAAGGTATTTGAGGGTTAAACTCCTTTCTCCCTTCCTGTCCCCGAGATTCCCTTATTACAGAGAACAGATTTCCTGTCTACAAGACTACCTAAACTTAGCTTCAACTCCCCTTTATTAGCCTGTCTTCTCTAGCTTAAAATGTGCTGCTTTCACTTCCTCTCAGAAACACATAATGGCCGCTGTGAGAGTCTGACACCCTTTTATACTATGCCTGCAGGAAAAGAAGAGAAACTTGCCATGTGGTGGGGAGAAATTCTGTTTTTCCATTGATTTCAATGCATTTTGACAGAAAAAAAAGCAAAAACTGCAGTTGTCCTGTAATATTTGCCTTATGGCAAAAAGTTCAATTTTCTCCTGTTTCTCATTTGAGGAGAAAACTTTCACCCATCCCTAGTCCTTACACATACTGATTTCTCTTCACAAGCCCCACAACAAAAAAAAACCCTGACTTAGATGTACTTATAGGTGGCATTAGTGTAATTTTCTTATACTGTTTAATACAATGTTTATAATCTCCATCACTGCTAATGGGGTGATGCAATTTCCCGCAGTCATTGCCTCTGGGTGCAGGATGATGATGTCAGTAGGCTATTTGAGCTTTTCTGGGCAGCAGGGTTTAAACGTGAGAGAAAGAGAGATATGTATAAAATTCATACTAAAACATCGCCATACCTTTGTTTTGTGTGAATTTTTTCTTAACACCTTAATGACCACCCAATGTGGCGGGGGGCAGCCATTAAGAACCACGGCACTTTTTTGTTACAATGAATTCTGGGATGGCAGAGCGGCATGCAGCCAACCTGCCATCCCACAATTCCATGACATGCCAGGACCGGCATGATGGTTTTGGCACGTCAAACATAGTTAAGGGGTTAATATACAGTTTCAGCTATCAAGCAACCCGTGATTGAATCTTACAAGTGATTGGGCAGACAAATTCTATGCTTCTATGAATGTCTGACTGGTTAGTGGTCTATGAAAAATCGTTGTTTCCCACGTGTCGGAATGTACCTTCTGTTTTGTTCTTTTAAATCCAAATACTATGTTTTTGACAGAAAGTTGAATATACAATATTATGTGAAAATTGGGCACTGTGATTTTTTTCATTATAGAAGCTGGACTGGGCTTCTATAGTTAAGTTTTAATGAAAGTTCTATGTTATTTGACATTTTTATTCTGGCCATAACTTTTGATTGCAGCAGAGAAATTGGCTGAAATTGGATTTGGATTCCAGGTCTGATTGGCAGTTACTTCAAATCCTGCAAGTTTCATACAAATTGAATGTGTAGGTTCCAAGTATAAAAAGTACTTACAATTTTTTCTTATTTGGTGCTATGAGAATATTTAGTCAGTCCTACAGCCCAAACTTCTATATAAAAACTCTTGGCAAGCTGAAGATAGCTTATCAGTAATATTCAAATAGTTAAATATATGTGTAGTCAGGAAAGAAGCAATAACTATATCTTGGCTACATATAAAAAAACAACACAAAAAAATTTGCACCTCAAATCCTATCCTTTACCAATAAATAATGCACCAGCTGTTGTATCTGTTCAAGCCTCAGAGTCACAGGTTCTAGTCCCAGCAATATTAACTCAGTCTATCATGCTACAGAGGTAGATAAAATCAGTACCTAGTACATTCTTGAAAATCTGAGACAATCCCAGTGCATGCTTCCTGGTAAAATATTTGCATTGAAAAATAAATAAATAACCTGTCACTTACTATAGATAATAAATAGTAAGGTTTAGTTACATGTTACATATCTGTGGCCAAATGTAACCTGTGGATTATCACCAAAATTGTCAACGAGAAGGATACTCTAGAAATGGACAAAGTACAGTGAAGAGCAACAAAATTAATTAAAGAATGGAGTACTTGACATGTAGAATGACTAGACAAACTTGGTTTATTTCTTTACAGAAAGGACAACTAAGAGGAGATCTTATCAAAGTGTACAAGTGTATGAGAGGTCAATATAAGGATCATTCTGGTGAGCTATTCATTCCAAGGCCTGATCAAATAACCAGGGGGCACTCCTTGAGATTAGAGGAAAGAAGGCTTCAACTTCAGCAGAGGAAGGGGTTTTTTACAGTAAGTTATGTTAAATTATGGAATTCCTTGCCTAAAGATGTGGTTATGGCAGATACAATGGATACTTTTAAGAGCAGATTAGATACATGTCTTTCAGAAGGGAACATACAGGGTTATACTATATATTAATATGCAAAAAGGAAGGTCTGATAAAGACTAACTTGCTTGGCAGCAGGAAAGCTAAATAATTATCATGTCTCTGGGTTATGAGGCAAAGGTTGAACTTGATGAACTTGTGTCTTTTTCCAACCTAATTTATTATATTACTATGTTACTATGTAAAGCTAGTAGAATTAGTAGAATTTGAGAAATTAGATTTTAAAGTTAAAAAAGAGAGACTGTAGGGTCATAACATAATTCCCGCACATGTCCAGTAGAGAGCATATTACTATAAGTAGAGTTATTTATTTTTTTCATGTTCTCACAGACTCCAAAATATACTTTTGCCAACCCAGACTTGTTTTACCAGTTTTTGGTAGCCTCCCCCACCATATGTCATCTGTGAGATCTCTCGCATTCAGTAGACTAAAAGCCCCATTTTAAAGCAACATGCCTTTTTATTTGACCCATGTGGTACAGTTGGCTTGCTTCAGTATTGTACCTCCTTAAAGGAATAGTAATGTTTCATAATAAAAGCAGCTCTAATTAATCATCATAGTATTTGGACTTTGGAGAGTGTTATTTCAATTCTGTCAGACTTGTAGTTCAAGAGTAATTGCATGATAAAGTATCCCCCTCCCGCCCCTTTTACTGATGTCACACTGTTCAGCCAGATCAGAAGGGAGGTGCCCAGGTAGACTGCAGAGAGGGACAATCTTCAATTAAGATAAGGGAAAAACCTGAAAAACTTGTCAAGGGGGGCAGGGTGTCACGGTTTTAATGAACACTCAGACAATTTGGTTAAGGTAAAAACAATGAAGCTTTATTAAACAAATAATAAAGAACAGAAATGCCCTTCACAGGTCCAGACCCAAACAGAGGATAGTACTTTTGAATCTGACACAGGTCAGGTTATATAACAATAGATATGTACAAAATACAGAAATGCAGAAAAATGACTGGAACAGGAACTGGAACAGAACCTCAGCAGTACTGGTCAGGAGAAGCCCTAGGAGAGGCAAGTACTGCAGGGCAGACACCCCAATAGATTAGGGAGAGGATATGCTCTACTGGCCTTGCCTGTAACCAGGTAAAGGCAGCCCACATGACGGCTCAAATCAATACACTGAGGAGATGCCCGGAGGCAACCGGAATAGGCACAGTCTGCACGGAGCGCAACCCTAGTTGATAGTAGGCAGACTGAGTATAACGCACCCGGAGGCAATAGAGAGTGCAGCAGTACAGCAACGCAACCGGAGACAACTGATAGGTGCAGACGGGCAGGTTGTGCAACCACAAGTACCCACTGAGGCAAGGCTGTATGGTAGTGCAACCGGAGGTAACAGTGAGGCACCGACCTTATAGTAGCGCAACTGGAGGCAATGGATATGTGCAGACTGACAGGTAGTGCAAACGGAGGCTGCAGTGAGGCACAGGCTGTAAGGTAGTGCAACCGGAGGCAACGGATATGTGCCGACTGACAGGCAACCATAAGGCAACGGCTATCAGACACGAAACCGGGGCAACAGATGCACTAGCGGTAAGCTAATGCTAGGCGAGTAGCCAATGCCTGGGTCGGGCACAGAGAGTGATAGTCAACCAAAGCCTGGAACGGTACACAGAGAGCGGTAGTCAGCCAAAGCCAGAATCGGTACACAGACAGCGGTAGTCAGCCAAAGCCTGGATCGGTACACAGAGAGCGGTAGTCAGCCAAGCCGGGATCGGTACACAGAGAGCGGTAGTCAGCCAAGCCGGGATCAGTACACAAAGAGCGGTAGTCAGCCAAGCCGGGTTCGGTACACAAAGGGCAGTAGTAGCAGAATCGGTCACGGGATCGTAGTCAGGCAAGCCGGGTCATAAACAATACGGGCAGTGAAGACAGGAGCAAGGTCAGACGAAACCGGTCATACACGGAACAGGAACACAGCAACAAACGTCTGGTCAGGAACACCATGAAAGGGCACCGGTATAGTGACAGGGGGGCGTATATAAATGCAAGCCCTGGGAGGGGTTGAAAACCCAGAGCCAATAAGAAGCAGCCAAAGCAAACCCAGAAGTAAGAATGTCGCTCAGTCAGAATCATGGGCACCGTGATACAGGGTTTTCATTGTTTTCATAGGAAGAAGATTGTCCCTGCTGTTATTTGTCTGGTCTTACAACCAGATTCCACATCTGAGAAGAGATGGCTTACACTAGGTAAAAGGGAGGGAGAGGGAAACTTTGCTTGTGGATATCTCTCGAACCATAAAGGTTTGAGAGATAAGACTTATATCATTCTTCATGTTTTTTTACAAAATAAAATAAAGATAAACTAAGTATTACTATCCCCTTAAGAAAAGGGGTGCAATTCTGGTGCAAACTAATCTGAACTTTTGGAAAACAATATGGAAATTAAGTGCCAAATAACTTTTGCTAAAGCTACAGTTAAGTTCTCACTCAAATGCACAGAACAGTTTGGAAATAAAGGTCACATTCTTCCAACTTAACTCGAGCCCCCATGTGTTTTGCTGTTGACATTAGGCATGACATCATTGATTTGATCATCAGTGGCATCACTAGTGACCACAAATATTGTTTAACATCACAACTGATCTCGTCAGTGACATTGACAATTACACTGTGTGACATAATATTTATAAGCTGTATTGTTCGTGCTGTATGCTATTGTGCAGTGCTCTTCGTTAGTTAAATCTAATGGCAGTTCACAACGAGGGACAATCTTTATGCAGTATTAGGAAAAATCTGCCCTCCTTCGTCGAGGAGGGCGGGTTCTTCCTTATGCTGTATAAGAAAAGATTGTCCCTCGTTGTGATCTGTCTGTTCAAGTGACCGGTCATCGAATCTGAGGGAAGGCGGCTTCACATCAGGGAAAGGGGCAGGAAGGATCATCTTTAACATTATATTAACGTTAACTAGCAAGTTATACTGAAAATGCACATCGCAGAGCACAACTATTACACATGCTCAATGTTCTCAGCTAAGTGTAACATGAATCATTACTATCCCTTTAACAGTGGTGTTTGTTAAATTGGGAAATTCTAATTTTTTGGGGTGTTTTTCTGTACAACTAGTTGAGCATTACTTTGAGAGTTTATACTGGGTATGCTGGGTAAAGAGGTGTAGTGTTACAGCAGCAGAAGAAGAGGACTTTCGTGTAGTGCTTATTGATTTCACTGCAATGCCACTGTACATCTTTCTGGTTTTGTAAATGTCATTTGTGATGTCATATGTGATGTCATCAGTATGCCATTACAGATGTCGTATGTGATATGTCTGATGACATCAGTAAAGTACATGGGGACATGGAGTTAAGACGGAAGAACTCAACGTTTCCCGGCTTTTGTGCAGTTGAAAGAAAACTTAACTGTGTCTTTAAAGAAGGTTGTTTACCATTGAATATATATTTAACCGCTTATCGACCCTTGACAGTCATAGTACGTCAAGGGTCGATTTGACTTAACGACCGTTGACGTACTATGACCGTCATCGAGTTCCGGGCTCCCCCTGCGGCTGCACGCCGTTCGGGGAGTTGGGAACGCAACGGAGCAATAAAAAAAAATTGCTCCGTGGTCGATAAGTCGCGTCCGCGTCCGGATTCCCCGGTCGTTAAGGGGTTAAATATAAGTAACATTCAGTTTGAGTACATAATTCCTCATAATTAGTGATGATCGAGCACCCCGATGCTCGGGTGTTCGGGTGCTCTGGCCGAGCGCCCCCGGAGGCTCGAGTGCTCGGCCGAGCACCCGAGCCCCATTGAAGTCAATGGGAGGACTCGAGCATTACACCAGGAACCCCCTGCTCTGATGAGGGGAGGGTGCCTGGTTCATAGGAAAAGGTCAGAAAATGATGGAAACACCACAGAAATGGTTCAGGGACAGCATAGGGAGGATGTCTGGATGCATCTTGGACTCCAATGTCGCTGCTGGGAACTATGTTTCGCCCGTAGTACGCCATTTTTACAGACTGACCGTAAAACACACAAAAAGGAAGATAAAAACGATTCTAGGCAAAAAATTGTTACCAAACAGTATTTGCTGTATATTTACTTGTATATCATCTGCAAATTCTGCAAAATATTTAATCGATTTTTCGGAACTGGGGCCATGATTAAGAGGGAAACGTGCGCAGCGTAAAGCAGGTGTTCAACGTGGTTATGGCCCGGGTAAGGTACAGCATTCAGGAACGGAGGCCGCAGCTACCACAGGTTTTACAACATGTCCGTTTGCCCTTGTTAAGTCCAAAATTTATAGTCGGAACAGTGGGGTCTGATCCATTGAGTAAAAGTGACGAAGTGACTTAGTGGATGAAGCCAAGAACTACCTTCTGCTCTGTCGAACACCCCAGCCCTATTTAATTCAATGGGAGGACCTGAGGCACTCCGATACAACCTGTATATCACAAAATGGAGGGCCTCATTCACATTGTGGTACAATAGTTCAGGTAGTGGTCCAACACTCATAAAGCCTATGCACTAAGTGAAAGGGCTGCCAAAAATTAGACTGAAATGTCACTCCAATACACCCTTTATTATACATAAAGGAGGGCATCATACACACCCTTGAAAAATTAGGATTAATGGCCTGCTGGTGACCCTCTAAAACATTAGGGGCGAGGGCATGCCGCTAAGCTGACCATCTAAAACATTAGGAATGAGGGTCTGCTGCTGAGCCGACCATCTAAAACATTGTGGGTGAGGGTCTGCTGCGGAGCTGACCATCCTAAACATTATATGCGAAGGCCCGCTAGTGAGCTGACGCTATAAAACATTATATGGGAGGGCCCGCTAGAGAGCTGACCCAATAAAACATTATATGAGAAGGCCCGCTGGTGAGCTGACCTACACAAAAATTGTCAAACAGGGCCCGCTGGTGAGCTGGCCCTATATACAAATTATATCACAGGGCCCGCTGGTGAGCTGGCCCTATATAAAAATTATATCACAGGGCATATGGAGGAGGATGAGAAGATTAAGAGTCAACCGTATACCCGTTTTTTGGGTGGAAGGGGTGAATGGGAATACAGAGTATTCCCATCATTGTAAATAACATATCTAAAGTGACTTTATGTTCACCCGGGGCTTTCCTCCAGTGGAGTGGAGAAGTCAGGGGAAATCCAGGCCTTGTTTATTTTTATAAGTGTCAACCTATCAGCATTTTCGGTGGAAAGGCGGATACGCTTATCTGTTATGATGCCACCAGCAGCACTAAATACCCGCTCAGACAGAACGCTGGCGGCAGGGCAGGCCAGCACCTCCAAGGCGTAGAGCGCCAGTTCATACCACGTGTCCAGCTTGGACACCCAGTAGTTGTAAGGCACAGAGGGATCAGTGAGGACGCTGACACGGTCTGACACGGTCTGCTACGTACTCCTTCACCATCTTCCAAAACTTTTCCCTCCTTGTGACACTAGGCCGCGCATCAGGGTGAGGGTGCTGGCGGGGTGTCATGAAGGTGTCCCACGCCTTGGAGAGTGTTGCCCTGCCTTTGTCGGAACTGCTGTGTGCTCCCCTTTTCTCCCCTTCTCGGTTGGCCAAGGTAGCACGTACTCTGCCGCCAGCGTTGTCAGATGGAAAATTTTGGAGCAATTTTTCGACAAGAACCTTCTGGTATTGCACCATTTTGCTTGTCCTCTCCACCGGAGGAATGAGAGATGAGAAATTCTCTTTGTAGCGGGGGTCCAGAAGGGTGAACACCCAGTAATCCGTGTTGTCTAAAATGCGTATAACGCGTGGGTCACGGGAAAGGCAGCCTAACATAAAGTCAGCCATGTGTGCCAGAGTACCAACAGGCAAGATTTCGCTGTCCTCACCAGGAGGATGACTCTCAATCTCCTCATCCTCTTCCTCCTCTTCTGCCCACCCACGCTGAAGAGATGGAAATAAAGTTCCATGGCTACCCTCTGTAGCGGAGGCAACCGTGTCTTCCTCCTCCTCCTCCTCCTCCGCCTCCTCCAATTGTCGCTGAGAAGACGAAGTGAGGGTGCTCTGGCTATCACCTTGTGTAAGCTCTTCCTCCCCCATTTCCACCTCTTCCACATGCAAAGCGTCGGTTTTAATTGTGAGCAGCGAGCGTTTCAGTAGACACAGAAGTGGGATGGTTACACTGATAATAGCGTTATCGCCGCTCATCATCTGTGTCGATTCCTCAAAATTGCGTAAAACCTCACAGAGGTCTGACATCCATTCCCACTCCTCACTTCTGATTACAGGAAGTTGAACGGAGAGGCGACGACCGTGTAACAGCTGGTACTCCACTACTGCCCTCTGCTGCTCACAAAGCCGGGCCAACATGTGGAAGGTGGAGTTCCAGCGCGTGCTCATGTCACACAGCAGCCGGTGAGCTGGCAATTGTAAGCGCTGCTGCAGCTTCAACAGGCCGGCTGAAGCTGTAGATGACTTACGGAAATGTGCACACACGCGGCGCACCTTGGTCAAGAGATCATGCAAATTGGGGTAGGTTTTTAGAAATCGCTGAACCACTAAATTAAATACATGCGCTAGGCATGGTACGTGTGTGAGCTTGCCGAGTTCCAAAGCCGCCACCAAGTTACGCCCATTATCACACACAACCATGCCTGGTTGCAGGTTGAGTGGCGAGAGCCACTGCTCGGTCTGGTGACTAATCCCCTGCAACAGCTCTGAGGCCGTCTGCTGTTTGTCCCCAAGGCAGATCAGCTTCAGCACGGCCTGTTGACGCTTCCCCACTGCAGTGCTACACTGCTTCCAGCTACCGGCTGATGGGTGAGTGGCGCTGCGCGCAGAGAATTCGGAGGTGGAAACGGAGGAGGAGGAGCCAATAACGTAGGTGCTGGCGGAAACCCTGATGGAGGTAGGGCCCGCAATCCTCGGCGTGGGTAGCACCTGTGCCATCCCAGGGTCCGAGTCGCTCCCAGACTCCACGACATTCACCCAGTGTGCCGTCAGGGAAATGTAGCATTCCTGGCCACAAGCACTTGTCCATGTGTCAGTCGTTAAGTGGACCTTCCCAGTAACTGCGTTGGTCAGGGCACGTGTGATGTTAAGGGACACATGGTGGTGTAAGGCGGGGACGGCACACCGGGAAAAGTAGTGGCGGCTGGGGACTGCGTACCGAGGGACAGCTGCTGCCATCAGGCTGCGGAAGGACTCAGTCTCCACAAGCCTAAATGGCAGCATTTCGATGGCCAGTAATTTGGAAAGGTGTGAGGTTAGTGCTATGGCCTGTGGGTGGGTGGCTGGGTATTTTCGTTTGCGCTCAAATGCCTGGGGTAACGACATTTGGACGCTGCGCTGGGACAGGGAAGTGGATGTGGTCGCTGATGGTGCTTCAGATGGTACAGGTGCAGGGCGGGAGGTATGCGGGCCTGCGCCTTCGACAGGCGATTGGCCGGCACCAAAAACAGGGGAAGAGGAGGCAGTGGTGTGGCCTGCAGACACAGATTGGCGATCCGGGCGTTCTTCCCACTTATTACGGTGCTTGGATGCCATGTGTCGGATCATGCTGGTGGTGGTGAGGTTGCTAGTGTTCATGCCTCGGCTCATTCTGGTGTGGCACAGGTTGCAAACTACAATTCTTTTGTCGTCCGCACTTTCCTTAAAAAAACGCCATACCGCGGAACACCTAGCCCTTGGCAAGGGAGATTTACGCAAGGGGGTGCTCCGTGGAACATTTGCGGGCCGGTTTGGTGCGGTCCGCCTTCTTTCTTTAGCCACACCACTGCCTCTTCCAGCCTGTTGCGGTGCTGCAGATGGCTCACCCTCAGGACTGCTGTCATCGCTCGGCTTTCCACCTTCCCAGGTGGGGTCAGTGACCTCATCGTCCACCAAGTCCTCCTCCACTTCCTCACTCTGATCATCCTCCTCATTTCTTGATCCCACCACATACTCAGTCATTGACAACTGTGTATCATCCTCCTCATCAAGGTCTTGAGACAGTAATTGTGGTTGATTTGATGGCAACTGTGTCTCATCATCATCATCATCCACTTCCTTTGACCTTAAATGCCGTTCCCCTCTGTCATCTTCTTGTGATTGGGTACCCTCTAGAGGTTGTGAATCAGGGCACAAAATCTCATGTTCCTCTGCAAGCGTGCTTGGAGAGAGGTTCAAATCAAGGATTGGTGATGAGAAGAGCTCCTCACTATATCCCAGTGTGGGATCACTTCTTTGGCCAGACCCTCTATGGTGGGTGGAAGGATGATCAGGGTGAGGATTATGTTGACCAGACTCTTGGCTAGTGAGAGTGGACTTGGTGGAAGACAGGGTGGTGCTTAACCGACTGGAAGCAGTATCAGCTGAAATCCAACCGACCACCTGTTCGCAGTGGTCTGACCTCGAGAGTGATGTCCTGCGACACCCTGTGAACTGAGACATGAAGGTAGGTATGGTGGATGTCTCTCTTTCTTGTGCTCTGGCACCAGGCACAGTTTCTACGCTTCCTGACCCGCGCCCTGAACTATCAGGATCACGTCCACTTCCCCGTCCCTTTTTACCCGCCTTCTTCATATTAAACAGAATATATGCCGGTAATCTGTGGCTAGGCACACGAAACAGAATGTGACGCTAATCTGCGGCTAGGCACACTAAACAATATGTGACGCTAATCTGCGGCTAGGCACACTAAACAATATGTGACGTTAATCTGCGGCTAGGCACACTAAACAATATGTGACGCTAATCTGCGGCTAGGCACACGAAACAGAATGTGACACTAATCTGCGGCTAGGCACACGAAACAGAATGTGACGCTAATCTGCGGCTAGGCACAGTGAACGAAATATGTGACGTTAATTTGTGAATTTGCACACTAAACAGAATGTGACAATAATCTATGGCTAGGCACACGTTTAAAATGGCCCTTTTTGTCGCTGCGTTGTAAAATCATTGGCCCTGTGCACCTAACAGAATATGTCAGCTTGTCACTGCACTGTGAAATATTTGTCCCTGTGCACCTAGTACAATGTCACCTTAGAACATGTCCCCCCCCACAAAAAAATGAAATTCTGCCACCCCCAAAAAAAATTAAATGCTGCCCCCACACACAACAGTCCTAAAAAGGACTTTTGGGTCTTGAAAGAGTTTCAACAATTTTATTCTCCCTACACTGACTTCCTGTGCATCTAGTATTATATGTCACCTTACAAATATCCCCCCCACAAAAAAAAGGAAATTGTGCCCCCCCAAACAAAATATAAATGCTGCCCCCACACACAACAGTCCTAAAAAGGACTTTTGGGTCTTGAAAGAGTTTCAACAATTTTATTCTCCCTACACTGACTTTCCCTGCCTAAGCGCATCTCTCCCTGGCTAAGAATGAGCCGAACTCGCGCGTCGGGTGCTATACAGCACCCGATCATGGGTTCTGGCCAGCCAATCAGTGTAATGCCAGCAGCCAACATGGCTGCTGGCATTACACTGATGTCAGAGCCTCCCCGCACGTTTATTGGCTGCGCAGCAGCTGCGAAACGTGCGGGGAGGAGACCCGAACATGGCGGGCGAGCACATGCGGTACTCGTACGAGTACCGCCATGTGCCGAGCAGAGCGATGCTCGAGCCGAACCGAGCTTCGGCCGAGCATGCTCGCTCATCACTACTCATAATTCCTTAAGTACAATGTGTTGAAGATCTCTCTAGCAACCAAGGGGTTAAAAGCTTTTTCTTTGTGCTTGTTTGTAAGGATATTTTATGTGCTAGGGAACAGTGCATGGGACTGGAGGCGGAGTTATGTGAGGAACGTGAACCTTCCTTTCTCAATCTCTCCTTCTACCCACAGCCCTTTCTTCCTTCCCCAGTCGCTCTTCTTCCTCAGACCTGAAAGCTATATTTCACACGGCCCCACAAACCCTAAAACTTTACCTGTATTATAGCCACAGTGTGGCACTTTATGCTAGTTAACTACTGTGCTGGGTCAAAATTATCACATGATGTGCTATGATTGAATGTAGACAGAGCCCACATTTCTACTAGTACAGCGAGTGTAAGCTTAGCCTTGATCAGAACTAATTAGCATTTTGTACAGGACATTAGCATAGCTGTGTCACGAAAACATAAAGGTTATTTTCTTAAAACTGCTTATTTTAGAAAAATAGCATATATGCAGATTTTAATTATCTGTAAAACAAACCAAACACTTAACTCTTTGAGTGTCCGAGGCATTGTGTACCCCTTTGGCACACAAAGGGTTAAGGTGACAGGTCCACCAAAAAAGAAAAGTAGAGGCATTCTGGAACAAACCAATTGCACTGTAGGGGAGAAGTAAAGATTCCAAAATCCTTACTGATTTAATGCATTGCGTTGGAGACCTCTTTGGCCTTCAAGGGATTAAAATCCCGATTTAAATCAATGGGATTTTTTAGTTCCCCAATATAGTTCAAATGGATTGCCCCAGAACTACTCTATCCTTTGTTTTGAGTTTAAAGTTAGCAACTCCTCCCCTATAGCAGATGCAGTAAATCTGAAGAATCTTGTGGTAATTTCCTCTGCACTTGTGGAGAGAATCAAGACACAGAGATACGGAACATCCTACACCTCACATTCACGCCCATACTGCCCTCCCCTTGGTGCAGACAGTGTGAAGAGGAGAAGTTTGGGTGCAGACAGCTTAATAAATAGGCTTTAGGCAGACTCTCTGATTACAGCACCTATTTCAGTACAGATTTATTTTAGTACAACCCCCATTATATTTGTGAGTACCTATTTGCAACTTATATTCACATACCTGGGAAATCTCCAAATCTGCCCTGGAGACTCAGTTAACTAGAGTTAATTGCCGGGTCTCCAGGGACAGAAGCTGTTTTTCACTCTATTGTGAGTTTTCTATGAATCTCTACCCACTTCTTCTCCTTCCCACCCTGTTCCTCCCATTTCCCACCCACTTCTCCTCCTTTTCACCATGCTCCTCCCACTTCTTCTCCTTCCCACCCTGTTCCACTCACTTCCCAACCACGTCTCCTCCTTCTCACCCTGTTCCTGCCCACTTCTATTTATTCCAACCCTGTTCCTCCCACTTCCCACTCACTTTTCCTTCTCACCCTGTTCCTGACCGCTTCTATTTCTCCCTACCCTGTTCCTCCCACTTCCCACTCACTTCTCCTCCTTCCTACCCTGTCCCTCCCACTTCCCGCCCACTTTTCCTCCTTCTCACCGTATTCTTCCCACTTCCTCTCCTTCCCACATTGTTCCTCCCACTTCTCCCACCTGGTTCCTCCCACTTCCTGCTCACTTCTACTCCTTTTCACCCTGTTCCTTCCACTTCTCCTCCTTCCCACCCTGTTCCTCCCACATCTCCTCTTTCTCACCCTGTTCTTCCCACTTCTTCTCCTTTTCACCATGTTCCTCCCACTTCCCGTCCACTTCTCCTCCTGTCCACACTCTTACATCCACTTTCCACCAACTTCTCCTTTTCCCACCCTGTTCCTCCCACTTCCCACCCACTTCTACTTCTTCAAACCCTGTTCCTCCCACTTCCCACCCATTTCTCCTCTTTCCCATCATGTTCCTCTCACTTCCCGCTCACTTCTCCTCCTTCTCACCCTGTTCCTCCCACTTCTCCTCCTTCCCCCATTCCTCCCGCTTTCTCCCGCTTCCTCCTTCTCACCCTGTTCTTCCCACTTCTTCTCCTTCCTACCCTGTTCCTCCCACTTCCCTCCCGCTTCTCCTCCTGTCCACACTCTTCCTCCCACTTCTCCTTTTTCCCACCTTGTTCCTCCCACTTCCCACCCACTTCTCCTTATTCCCACCCTGTTCCTCCCACTTCCTGTCCACTTCTCCTTTTTCCCACCTTGTTCCTCCCACTTCCCACCCACTTCTCCTTATTCCCACCCTGTTCCTCCCATTTCCTGTCCACTTCTCCTTCTTCCCACCCTGTTCCTCCCACTTCCCACCCACTTCTCCTCTTTCCCACCCTGTTCTGCCCACTTCCAACCCACTTCTCCTCTTTCCCACCCTTTTCTGCCCACTTCCAACCCACTTCTCTGCTGCTTTATGACACAAGGAGGATAAGCCCTACCCACCTGATTAAGCCCTGCCCACCTGATTAAGCCCTGCCCACCTGATTAAGCCTCACCCTCTTTATTACTTCACGTCACTTACATCCCCCTGGTCGCAGCACGAGCCCTCTCCAGAGGCTGAAGAGAACGAAGTTCCCAGGTATGTATATTCAATGTACAAATACTAGAATGTTTTGACCATATGATGAGGTCTATCATTTTCCTGTATCTTTCTAGAATATAATGTATATAACCAACTTTACTGTGAGGAGACACAAAGAAATTCCTCAGACTGCTATTCATTTAAATGGAGCATTTAAACCCCTTTTTAACCCCTAACAATGTGTTGGAGACCTCTCTAGGACTCAAGGGGTAAAAAATCAAATCAAATTTCTCTTTGTCCCCTATGCATAGATGGAAAATCTCTCTCCTGGGGTGAAGATGGTTTACCCCAGTATTATGCCATTCCACTTTTATGCATATGGCCCAAACAGTGGCGTAACAATAGGGGTCTCAACTGCGACCGGGCCTGTAACTCCAGAGGCCCAGCCGCTCCTGCAACCCCTCTGCCCAGGTCCCACAACAAGCTGAGGTCTGTGCCGATGTTAGCAGCTGAGCTCCCTCTCTGTCTCTGGCACTCTAGAATTACAGAGCTCTGGGAGATGACATAATCTACCAGTGCTCTGCATTACTGGAGAGAGGACCGCTCAGGAGCTCAGAGCTGCTAATAAAGGTCTGTGCAGAAGGAGGCACAGACCCCTCATGCCACGCCGCTGGACCACCAGGGAGGTAGGACATGGACGCTGTGGGTCAATGGGGGCATTATGGAGGTGATCATTGGGGGCATTGTGGAGGTGGACACTGGGGGCAATGTGGAGGTGTCCACTGGGGGCAACATTGAGGTGTCTATTGGGGACAGTGTGGAGGTGGCCAATGGGGGGCAATGTGGTTGAGGGAAGCCCCATGGCAATTTTTGCACCAGGGCCCAGTGGCTTCTAGTTATGCCTCTGGACCCAAAGTTTGGTTTTCTCTAATACTTCAAAACTACTATCCCTTATATTGAAGCCCTTGAAAAACTGAATTAAATACCACCAGCTGCATCTCTCAAACCTGTATGGTTTGCAAGATAGCCGCTTTTAAACTTCGCTCTCCCCTGACGTCATCGTTCTTGCTGCAGCAGGGAAATCTGGTCCCGTGACCGGCGGAGGCTCTTCAGCAGAGCCGAGATCTCTTTATGGAAGACAAGATACTTCACTAAAACAGCCTTCTACGTGTGCTTGGTTACCAAGCACACGTAGAAGACCGTTTTAGTGAAGGATCGTTTCTTCTATAACGAGAGCTGGCTCTGCTAAAGAGCCTCCTTTTGATTCAGTGAACGGATTCCCGTGTTGCAGCAAGAACGCTGACGTCAGGGGAGAGGCAGGGGAGAGCGAAGTTTAAAAGCTGCTATCTCGCAAACCATAAAGGTTTGAGAGATGTCACTGGTGGCATTTAATTCAGTTTTTCAAGGGCTTCAATATAAGGGATAGTAATTTTGAAGTATTACTATCCCTTTAAGGATCAGGCAGACTAGGGTATTTTTACCCTCAAGACCAGCGGCATTTATGTGAGAGATCACATGTATCAGCTCACCAAGAGAGGCTGAAACTGACTGCTCCGGTCTTGGAACTGTCAGTTTTAGAGTCCCAGCATGATCACAGCTCATCCCCAGGCCCACTTTGACCATAAAACTCATGACGTGCTAGAACCATCACCGGTCCTGGCATGTCCATGGTCCTTAAGGGGTTAATATATAACTTTCAATTTATAAAGACATTTTTCTTATTACCAAGCTCCGTCTTAACCCCCTGATTGCCAGAGAGGTAGCAATGCATTGATACCTCTCTGGCACTCATACACTCATATGGTTCAATAAAGAAGTTTATGTTTTCCAAATGCAAATAATTAAATGTGTTTTTCTAAGTAGGGCAGGTAGTGCGATTGTATTTAATGCAGTTTATTAATGTGCTAGACAGTTAATATTGCTTTTGCATAAAAGTTTATAAAAGAAAAAACAAAGCCGTTAGATTTTTTTGGTAAATAGCATCTGTTATATCAGCCCTGGAAGAAAACATTTTATATTCACTTTCTTTTAATTATGTAATTGCCAACTAAAGCATATGGCAGTCTAATGCCATTAAATGCAGAATGTTTCATTTATTCATTTCAGTGTGAACAGTTTTAGTAAAAGCCAAGGGGTATTTTTTAAACAAGGGAATACACATACAAACACATTCACTTCTGTGTATTCTTTTGGTTTTTACATAGTTATATCGTCAATATATTTTGAACATGTCAACACGCTTTCATTGAAACTATCATTAAAATGAGTCTGAATAATTTAAAATAAATAATGTTTTCACATATATCTGTTTTAAAGTAGCTCCTGGTTGTCTTGTTTATGATGAGTTTATACAATTCCTCTTTTTTGGGTAGATAAATGTTGTAGATGGAGGTGGGCTGAATTGGATGGATGCATGTCTTTTTTTCAGTCTCACCAAGGGGAGTGCTGCCATCTTGTGGCCAGGGGGAAAATACAATCAAGTGGGTCATTTTTACTATAGTTCGAGCCCACTGTCCCAGCCCACGGACTTTTGTTAATTTTAAAATTGACAATAATTTTGTCAAGTAAGGCAAGTGATAACACATAGCTTACGGTTGAAATGGGGCTACATTAGTGATACTATAGAGCTTACAAGAGAAATTAGTTATGCTACTAGTGTAGCTCCATTTTTATTGTAGCTCTGTAGTATCACTAGCATAGCTCCAATGCAAGGATATGCTCTGTGGTATCACTAGTGTAGCTCCATTTACAGCAGCAAGTGAGAGATCAAGTGAGGCAGTGGCCCACCAGCTCAGACATATGACCGGGCCAGGGGGCAATTTCCCCCCTGCCCCCCAGGCCAGCCCTCCCCTGCCCACACCAACTGTGTTACTATTTCAGTGGAGTGTAACTAGATCATTAAAAAGGAGACTGGTAGAGTAAATGTGATACCTTTATTGGCTGCTAAGTAGCTCCAGAATACAAGCTTTCAGGACGGGTTAATTCTTTTCTTCAGGTGTAGTTAGCATTCTAAATATGCCTGAAGAAGAGACCTAATCTGCCTTGAAAGCTCATATCCTAGTGCCATTTAGTTAACCAATAAAAGTATCACTTTTACTCTGCCAGTTTCCTGTTTTTACTACAAAACATCAATCTAATATGCTAGGGAAGAAGCAGTCAATTGTCAAACCTCCAGATGGACATCTAACAATTGGCTTTCCCTGACCCTGAGATGATCTAATGACCATAAGCGAAGATGAATGTTACTAAATGAAGAGGTCTACATAGGAAGTGGGAGGAGTAATCGTATCATCATTCTAATTATCTTAAAGGGATAGTAAAATCCGTAAAAAAAGTGTTGGAAAAATGATAGTACCATTAAAAAATACGTAATGCCCTGATTCCTATCTCTCAAACCTTTATGGTTTGAGACATATAAGAAAATGATATGAAGAGCCCGTTACACGGACCACAGTGCCACTGCCAGCCGGTCACGGGGCAGTCATGCTCAGTAGAGACACTTTGGAGTGTCCAGCTCTGTATCAGCTGCAGCGCGGGCAGGCTCTACTGCGCATGACTGCGGCATTACACACGTTTTAGCTAATTATTATATAGGATAAGTTATTCTTTTCCTAAGTGTAACACCTTTCCCTTGTGCAGTAGAATGGATTTTATGCCCATTACTAGGTTTAACTAAACTAAACCAGTGATTCTCAGCTCCAGTCCACAGGGCATACCAACAGGTCATGTTTTCAAGATATCCCTAAGTAATCACAGGTGAATCAATCACAATGACTGTGCCACTAATTACTCACCTGTGATTAAGCAGGAACAACCTGAAAACCTGCACTGTTGGTGTACCCCGAGGACTAACATTGACAAACACTGAACTAAACAGTTCACATAATGACCCTAATGTACTAAGAAGAATTGTGGAAGTTATAGGGGAAACCAACCCCACCGTAAGGGACAACCAAAGGGATAGGAATACTTCGTTTTATCTTTATTTTATTTTGTAGGCATTAAAAAAACATGAAGACCGATATAAATCTCATCTCTCAAACCTTTATGGTATACACAGAGAACGCAAACAAAAGAACTGCACTGGACATCAGCGAAAGGGTGAATGAGCCCTGTGTCCAGGCGGCGTATAAAGCCTGTCCGCAGGGAAGGAGGAGCACCAAATTGGTAGGTCTCCTTTAAATGATGCGCACATCCACGCCTTTGGACGTGCACCAGAAAATGACGTCACCTGGCTGGAGCCGCAAGGAATAAGAACGCGGCTGAACCGCCTGTCAGGCAGAATGCGGCTGAGCCACGAGGGGGAGAAGTGCGTTCAAGCCACCTAAGGTAAGGATGCAGCTGGCACGAGCAGCTGCCACAGTCACGCTGTGACAGTTTATCGATTTACTGTTTTTATCACCTTGAGAATTTTCGCAGGGACCAGTAAAATCATGAGCGAGGCTTTCTCTATATGATTAACCCCTTAAGGGCCATGAGGCCAGTGGGCAGCCCTAGAGAACCACGGCACTGTTTATTTTTTTGACTGATGCATTCTGGGATTGCAGAGCAGGGTGCACCCTCACTGCCATCCCAGAACTCCAAGACATGCCAGGACCATCACTGGTCCGTAACCTTTTAATGACCAGTGGTATTGGGGAGTGGATTTCCCCTAAGGACCACTTTGATCACATTAGGAGAGCCTGAGTGTCGGGACTGTGCCAGCCCGCTGAACAGGGGTCTGGTAGTGACTGCTCCATACTTGGGGTAGTCAGATTCAGACCCCAGCAGTGCCCACAGTTTTCCCGCAGGAGCACTGTGAGCAAAAACTATGTGATGTGCTAGGATCATCATCAATCATTTATTGCAATTTACCGATGACAGCCCTAGACCGTCACCGGTCCCTAAGGGGTTAACACACATCCACTGATGATGGTCATCGATCATTAAGGGGTTCAAGCAGAAAACAGAAAATAGTTTTACCTGATCACTGTTTAGATGACACCTAAATAGATAAGTCATTGGTCTAGATGCACTAAGGTGTGATAATGTGGAGATAACTTCTCCACTGATATCTTGGCCTAGATGCACTAAAGGTCGAAGAGGGCTATGAATGTCGATGTTCTATCGGAACAGTGTCATAGGCACTTCCTCAGTATTCACAGTATCTACAACATCACTTCACCAGAACTCCGACAAAAAAGACCCATATCGGCATCAATCCAACATGCCTTCACCATTCTATGGATTTGTATTCTTCAAATTGACAATTGCTAATTTCCATATGGAAATGAAGCATAATCAGATTCATTCGTATGCAAGGCGGTGTGTTCATATTATAATGTGACACTTCGACTCATTCAGTAAACTCCGATAGCAGCCTCTGCTGTCGGAGTTCACAGTCTCCACTTCACCGGCCTCAGGCTGTTGTAGCTGGGATCTCCCTGTACTTTCCTATGGAGTAACAGCAGTCTGAACAGCATTCTCTGTGCTTCCCTACCCAGCCAATAGGGGAATGCAGAGAAGGATTTCAGCACCATGGACAGCATTGAATGCCATAGGGATGTGCACTGCTCACCCCTGTGGCATTCAAAGGGTTACAATAAACATAAATAGTACACCAAGCACTACACAATGTCCCCCCCTTCGACATCCCCCCTCCTACAGTATGCTGACATATATTGCATATATTCGACATACTAACTCCATCCGATATTCACCTTATTGACTCACATATAGTAGTTAAACCTGTTTTTTATTTGACAATTAACCCTTTGAGTACCAGAGAGATAGGAAAGCAATGCTTAGCATGTGTTTCCTACCCCTCTGGTACCCAAAGGATTAACAGGCCAGGTATGGACTGCATACCTTGCCTGTATAAGTGTGTGTGTGTTTAACATTTATTTTTATTAAACAATTGTTTTCACATTAATAATATATACATTAGACCTCAAGGGGGGTGTCATGACCCCTCATAACATTCCCCTAACATGAGGCTGACATTTGCACTGTATATCAGCTATGCTTTTGGGTAGCTGAAACATGTAGGGGGCTTTCAGGAGGGGTCCTGGTGCCCCCATTGAGGTCTGATTGTAAAATATCGGCTTTAAAGCGCATGTAGGCTATGTGGAGCATATCCTATATGTGCTTCATGTTCTTACAGTGCAGATGTCGGCCTCATGTTAGGGGGATGTTATGAGGGGTCATGACCCCCCCTTGAGGTCTAATGTATATATTATTAATGTGAAAACAGTTGTTTAATAAAAATGAATGTTAAACACCCACACACACATATACAGGCAAGGTATGCAGTCCATACGTTAACCCTTTGGGTACCAGAAGGGTAGGAAACACATGCTAAGCAATGCTTTCCTCCCTTTCTGGTATGTATGTATGTATGTATCTTTATTTATATGGCGCCACACAGTGTACGCAGCGCCTTACAATAGACATATGTTACAATAAATAAGAGGGGATGAAATAAATACTCTGGTACTCAAAGGGTTAATTTTCGAATAAAAGACAGGTTCGACTACTATATGTGAGTCAATAAGGTGAATGTCGGATGCAGTTAGTACGCCGAATATATGCAATATTTGTCAACATACTAAAGAGGGGGATGTCGAAGGGGGGGGACATTGTGTAGTGCTTGGTGTACTATTTCTGCTTATTGTAACCCTTTGAATGCCACAGGGGTGAGCAATGCACATCCTCATGGCATTCAATGCTGTCCATGTTGTTGCTTTTTCCCTGTCTTATACTTTATATTAGCAAACTGAAGTGGATATCGGAGTTTAACCTTACCTGTTTGACAGCAGAGATAAGTGAATATATAGAGATCCTTTTAAAAACAAAATCATCAGTCAAATCACCCAAATCGAAAATCCATGGTTTGTTCCATTGATCAAAGGGTTGGTAATTACTCTATGTGAAATATCATGATTGATGGTGATTTGCTTGGCTTGATAATACAAGTTTGCTCAGTTCTCTGCCATGTAATTTGCATCATGGAAGCGCTATGGCTTAATTTCAACGTCTGCTTCATTGCTCCCAACCCAGTTATGAGTTGATTTTTTTTTATTAACCCATTGGATGCTAAAGATGTTTCCAATGCAATTGCCAAATCCACACAGCCTAGATCAGGGGTAATCAACACAGCAGTGCCTGTGTTAAAAGTAAGCTGCTGAACTATGGGGTCTATCACCTCGGTATGGTGACCACATAATACTTTAAATAAGATATACTATGAAAATGCCATTCTGCAGAACTGAACAGGAATCAGAGGAAGACTGCAGTGTGTGTTTTTTATAAGCAACCCTGATTATAGGGATATGCACTGGTCACTTAATGCATCAAGCATACTGCATCTTTTTATCATTCATACAGGGATGCGCAGGGAAGATCTGCATGCTGATCTTTCACACAAGTGATGCTGGAGGTTAAAATGCCAATCTCAACCTTCAATGAATGGCCATTCCAAATGTCCATCAGCCAGTAACATTCAAATCGTGCTCACATGGGCTAACTGTACACTCTATGACTGGATTGGCAGGGGCATGCAGAAGCAATACAATCTCACAAGACAGGTGACAGATCTATAGAATGGGGATGTTACAATTGTGTAGTTCATTTGAAAACACCCTTAGAGCCATTATCAAGCAAAATTATTACTGTTCACTCAGCATCATTGAATACAAATAAAAATGAGAATGCTTTTTGTCACCATTTCATAACCAGGCCTGTAGGAATATATAGAAATTGAGGTAGCACAGATATGGAAGGTAAAGTCAATCCTTCTTCAGTAGCCAGAAATATATAATCCTTGCTTCCTGATTCCAAAACATACAAAATAAAACCACAATATTCGGCGCTTGAAGAAAAGGTAACACGTGTGGTATGTATGGGCTTACAACAAAAATCTATCAATAATATGTATATTAAATAAAAAACAAATTTTAAAACACCCACAATGATATTTATTGTATCAAAAACAAAATGACATGTCATGCATCCATGAATGTCATGTAAATCAAAATGATGTATCCTCCTATATAATAATTCACTAAAAAGATTGTAACTACACAGTCATGCGCAATAGAAACTACCCGTGACGCGGCTGATACAGAGCGGGGTGCTCCGAAGTATCAGCCGCGGCGCAGAGAGTCTCTGCTGTGCATGACTGCACCGCGACCGGCTGGCATTGTGGCCCGTGTACACGGGCTCTTAAACTAGTTTATATATAAAAGATTATTATAGCAAATATAAATTTAAAAAGACGATGCGAAAAACAGATCCAATGACACCAGATCCACTTTTCAAGACAAGGTGTTACAAATGCCTTGGTATATGACTGATGCTACTTGTGACTCCTACTTGAAAAGAAAGTGGGTGGAGACTCTCACCACCAGGGGTGGATTGTAGGGGAATACCAACCCGGGCATTTTTTTTTAAAGCAGCCCACTAGCTGCACTGGTGTCCCTATCAACTCCCCCTTGTGGTCCCTGTGTGGCATGGGAGAGCAGGCACCAGGATATTATGTCATACCCTGGCGCTCTGCATTAACCCTTTGAGTGCCAAAGCAATGCGTTGCGTTCCCCTCTGACACTCAAAGGGTTAAAAGGCTGTCACAGTGAGTGCCTTTGGCAACACAGACCCCGCCTTCAAAATATCGTGGGACAGTGAGGTGAGATCCTCTGATATCCCCCACCGGCCCATGATCTAGCGGCCCTCCGGGGGATGCCCGATCCCCCGATAGGACAATCCGCCCATGCTCACCACTATGAAAGACACAAAGCATAAAATGGGCTAATTGGACCAGGTGTGTAACCTTTTTCTTTCGCCACCCCCTTCTTTTTTCCCATCTCCCCTTTTCTACCCCCACACTTTTCCCCCGTTCTCTGCTCCCTCCAGCTATATATTTCCTACATATCACTATACAACTTCTATGGTTAGTGATCGCTCCCTCCATTTTAGATCATGTGTATACATATACTGAGGTGAAACACCTACACAACTGTCATTCACATCGCACTCCCTATGGTTCATAGAGAAATGGAGACCCCTGCGAACAACTTTTTCATTTATATTAGATATAGTAGAAGGTGTATCACCATCAATCAATTGGTAAATAACTCATAAATTGTAATTGATAAAATATGAGTTATGTCAGTTTTCATCAGATCCGCATATATTTCTGTGATAATCCAGACGTGCACCATAGTTCATTTCTCATAGGTTTCCTTCTCGATCTCATCATTTTGTCTTGGCTTTTCCTTGATATGTACTACTATGATGTAGTGTATAATGCATTGCTGATTGTACAATGTTATACAGATATGTATGTATGTACGACTTGAATACTTGATAAAGTTTTCTTTAAATAAAAAAAAAACACAAGGTGTTACATCTAAATCCCAAATAATACTCTGTATGAAAACCACAAACGGATATATGCCATGTAGAAATATATGATTAATGAATCATAGATTAGTTGAGGGTGCCAGAACCAAAAATGTCCCACAAAGGTATATGTTTCTGAAAACTAGACAACATAAGGTAAATAATCAGGAGAATTTTGGAGGTTTTTATGCATCTATTTTTCCAGAAATATTTTTCAAAATTGTGGTAATATTTCGTTTTTTTGTAGTTTTCACACTTACATTTCAATATTACTGTTGATAAGGTTTGGGGAAGCTACGGGGTCCAAATTGGAACATACGCGTTTCCAGTTTCACACTTTGAATTTTTACAGCTTGCGTCACTGGTGCCATGTCTCATTTGGGGCTGTGTACCAGTACTCCATCTTAAAATTTCCCCCCAAAAGTGTATATTTTTGGAAAGTAGACACCCCAGGTTTTCATTTTATGTATGTTTTCACATTTTTACGCAGCCATTTTACCACAAATCCTTCGTAAAACGTGATGTAAGTAAAAAATTCAGCGTTTTTCACACTTCGGTTTCAATGTTTATGTGAAGTTCAAACACAGGATATGTGAAGATTTTTAAAAATGCATTGTTTAGTGTTCATCTCCTTCTTCTGAGTACAGAAATACCCCATATGCATAGGTTTCTCAAGGTTTAGGGGAGCTACTGGGCCCAAATTGGAACATGGGCGTTTCCAGTTTTACACTTTGAATTTTCACAGCTTGTGTCAATTGTGCCATGTCTCATTTGGGGCTGTGTACCAGCGCTCCACCTTAAAATTTCCCCCAAAGGTGTATATTTTTGGAAAGTAGACACCCCAGGCTTTCATTTTATGTATGTTTTCACATTTTTTACGCAGCCACTTTACCACCAATCCCTCTTAAATCTTGATATAAGTAAAGAAAATAAGCTTTTTTCACACTTTGACTTCAATATTGATATGAATTTCAAGCACATGATAGGTGAAGATTTTTAAAAATGCATTGTTTAGTGTTCAGCTCCTTCTTCTGAGTACGGAAATAACCCACATGCTTAGGTTTCTCAAGGTTTGTGGGAGCTACGGGGCCCAAATTGGAACATGCGCGTTTCTAGTTTCACACTTAGAATTTTCACAGCTTGCATCACTGGTGCCATGTCTCATTTGGGGCTGTGTACCAGCACTCCACCTTAAAATTTACCCCCAAAAGTGTATATTTTTGGAAAGTAGACACCCCAGGCTTTCATTTTATGTATGTTTTCACATTTTTTGCGTAGACATTTTACCGCCAATCCCTCTTAAATCTTGACGTAAGTAAAGAAAATAAGCTTTTTTCACACTTTGACTTCAATGTTGATATGAATTTCAAGCACATGATAGGTGAAGATTTTTAAAAATGCATTGTTTAGTGTTCAGCTCCTTCTTCTGAGTACAGAAATACCCCATATGCATAGGTTTCTCAAGGTTTGGGGGAGCTACTGGGCCCAAATTGGAACATGCGCTTTTCTAGTTTCACACTTTGAATTTTCACAGCTTGCATCACTGGTGCCATGTCTCATTTGGGGCTATGTACCAGCACTCCACCTTAAAATGTACCCCCCCAACAGTGTATATTTTTGGAAAATAGACACCCCAGGATTTCATTTTATGTATGATTTCACATTTTTACGCAGCCATTTTACCATCAATCCCTCATAAAACTTGACGTAAGTAAAAAAATCAGCGTTTTTCACACTTTGACTTCAATGTTGATGGAATTTCAAGCACAGGATAGGTGTAGATTTTTAAAAATGCATTGTTTAGTGTTCAGCTCCTTCTTCTGAGTCATCACTACTAGAGCTGCTCTCACTCTTCAAAAACTGACTGATGTTGAAATCTGATGCAGTGTCTGTGGCGTCTCAGACGCCAAATAGGAATACGCCTCTTCTAAAGTGTACCTCCGCTGCATTGTACACACTTATCCTAAAATAAATAAATTACTAACTTCTATACCTGACTATACCTAACTCTCACCCCAAACAATCCCTATTCCTATGATAATTTTTTTTTGTATTTTGTATTTTTTTTCCCTACGCTACTCCTAAACTTAAATCTATCCCTAAGCTTTACCGTAACACACGTTTTCCCTGAACCTACCCAACCCAACTACCTAACTAAACTAGCTTATAATATAAAATAAATCTTTTAATAAAAGAAACTTTTTTTTCCTACGTTACCCCTAAGCCCAAATCTAACCCTAAACCTTACCCTAACCCACGTATACCCTGAACCTACCTAATCCAAGTCAACTACCTGTCTAAACTATAATTATTATATTTTTTTGTGTTTTTTTCCCCACTCTACTGCTAAACCTAAATCTAACTCTAAAACTTTCCCTAACGCACAATGACTAAACCTATCTAACTACCTACCTAACCCTAAAATATTCTAAATAATATTTTTTTATTAAAAAAATGTAAAAAAATTAATAAAAAATTTGAAAAAAATACAAGAGGGTGGGGTTAAGTACCACAGATCAGCTAAAGCTGATCTGAAGCAATCTGATCACTAGTAGAGTGATCTGGGGGGGAAATGTATTGATAACTGCAATAACAGTGATCAATGGGGTTAAAGTGAATTTTTTCTTTTTTTTAACTTCTATGAGGAGCTGGAATGATCAGCAATGCTGGATACAATATTTCCAGATGTCTCTCTGTCTTTCTCCACCTCAGCAGTGTGTAAGATGGAGGGAGGCAGAGAGATGTGACAGGGACAATATTTGTAAATACTGTCCCTGTCATTCTACTTTTGCAACATGTGATTCGCTAATCTAGCGAATCACGTTGCCACACTGTCTCTACTGGTTGACACTAAGTACCCCAGTATCGGAGCAAGTAGCAACAACCAGCCTGTGCTCTCCCATCGTTCCATGCGGCGGCGATGGGAGAGTTTAACCCATGACGGTCCAGGACAGTCATGGGTCCTTAAGGGGCTCATTTAAAAAATTGAATTAATGTTGTGAAGTGAGTCTAGTCATATCATGTAGCTTGTTTGAATTGTAGCTCTTTGGTATCACTAGTGTAGCTCCATTTCTATGCTAAGCTCTTTGGTATCACTAGTACAGCTCCATTTCAATGCTAAGCTCTTTGGTATCACTAGTATAGCTCCATTTCAATTCTAAGCTCTTTGGTATCACTAGTACAGCTCCATTTCAATTCTAAGCTCTTTGGTATCACTAGTACAGCTCCATTTCAATGCTAAGCTCTTTGCTATCACTAGTATAGCTCCATTTCAATTCTAAGCTCTTTGGTATCAATAGTATAGCTCCATTTTAACTCTAAGCTCTTTGTTATCACTAGTGTAGCTCCATTTCAATTCGAAGCTCTTTGGTATCACTAGTACAGCTCCATTTCAATTCTAAGCTCTGTGGTATCAGTAGTGTATCTTCATTTACAGAAGAAAGCCAGAGATTGAGTGAGGCAGTAGCCCACCAGCCCAGACATATGACAGACACAGCGGCAATTGCTCCCCCCCACCCCCCTGGCCATCCCTCCCCTGCAAGTGCTAGTGATCTCACAAAAGAAAAAGAGCAGACAATCATCTGTTCCAAAGGGAGGACATAACAATTCTTCCAAACGCCCCTTTGCTATGAATTGAGTTTTCAACCCATTAAATGCTAGCAAGGTCTCCATCTCCATTGCATTGTGAAGCAATTTGTTTAGCTTTTTTATTTCGCCTCTATGGTGCAGTTGGTTTGCTTCTGAATTGCTCCTTATCTCCCAGATTCTGGCTCTAACATTGCGTTTTTAGTTCTATGGGTTATAGAGCGATCATATGTACCAGCTCGCCAAGGGAAAGTCTGAAACTGTTTCAATCTTGGTGCAGTAAATATTGACCTCCCGTTAAAAGTTTGAAAGTTTTGACGGTCCTGGCATGTCCATGGTCCTTAAGGGGTTAATTCATCATCAAGTGGTAGCATCATATGCTTCCAACCAGCTAATATATATATATATAAAACACATCAATCACACCAGTCCACCACCATGACCATACACATCTGCCACATTGTAGGTTTACCCTTTTTTATTTTCTTATT
This sequence comes from Rhinophrynus dorsalis, assembly GCA_037306005.1. Lineage (NCBI taxonomy): Eukaryota > Metazoa > Chordata > Amphibia > Anura > Rhinophrynidae > Rhinophrynus > Rhinophrynus dorsalis. The sequence continues at coordinate 461,293,913 of CM074723.1, forward strand.
TTATTAATCTCCTTTAAAATACATTTTAGCCAGCATAGCAGCAGGCATACACAGAGAACATACACAGAATATTGGTGAGCTAAAAATATTCTTTATTAATCGTGTTCAAAACCTACATGATAATTTGCTAAGGATGTTTGTCAGAAGCCATCATGCACAGTAGAGACTGCCCAAATGCACAGAATGCTGGGAAGTGTAGGAATGCTGGAAGCACGGAATGCTGGGAGTTCTGTACTGTGAGCATTCTGTGCTTTCAGTCAGTCTCTACAGTGCATGACTGCGTCGGCAGCAGGACCAGCCTCTTAACCCTTTGAGTGCCAGGGGGTACGCAACGCATTGCAAAGCAAAGGGTTAACATCACCTCGACCTTGGCCTGTGTACACGGACTTTTACACTAGTACTTACATATGTGACTAGTCAGGAGAGCAGCAAGAACTATTTCTTGGCTATGTATATAAAGTAAACAAAAGGAAAGTCTGCTAATCACATCCTGACATTTACAAAGAAATAACCTAGGACTTACTATAAATAAAAACAATGGGATTTTAGTTGCATGGTTTTGGTCAAAAGCATGGAAAGCCTGCCTGTCCCGTGTAGGCACCCCAGATTCAGGCAAATCCCTATCTGCCTACAATATATATTCAATATAAAGCAATTATAAAGCAACTCTACCTCTACTGTGAACAAAATCATTATGAGGGAAATGGGGAGGTATTTATACCTTTCCTAATCATCTATCACCCTTCTGGGGAGCTACCAACCAATAGTGGAGGAGGTTTTGGGAGGTTTTGGCTCCTCCTTCCTTGGTTGGTAGCTTCCAAGCAGGGTGATAGCGGATTAGGGAAATTATAAATACCTCCCCATTTCCCTCACAAGGGTGTTGTTCACAAGGGAGCAAGAAGCCTCCCCTGCTACCATCCTACCCAAAATACTGGTAGGAGTGAGCAGGATCCCTACTTCCATCATACCCAAACTACCTGGTAGGAGTGGGCAGGATCGAGAAACCCTTTCACGTCAGTGTGGGAGGCTTTCCCTGACTAATGTGAAAGGGTTTCCCGATACCACCCAGTCCCACTCAGTAGTTTGGTTAGGATGGAAGCAGGGGAGGCTTCTTGCCCTCTTGGGTGAACTCTGTTGATCGTGTTTCCAATTTAGGGTCCTGATGTCCCACCACAAAGTCTGAATAATTTTTTTGTAATAGCAACTGGTTCAGAGGTCATACAGCAGTGTGTGCATTTGGTTAAGGAGTCCGTTCCCATTGCATATTAAGCAAGCCCTGAGATGTATATATATATATATATATATATATATATATACATATATACATATAGATATATATATAGATTACCAATACTAATCTGGAAGACAAAATGGAAAGCTGATATACGCATAGTGAACATTGGGAGCAGCCCAGATTAATACTACATTTAGTGTTACTGCACTAAAGAAATGTTCAGACACTTGTTTGGTGAAAGGTGTTTAACCCCTTGACTTCAAACAATGTCTTAAACACATTGCTTTGCAATGCATTGGTGTCATTTCTAGCATTCGAGGGGTTAAAGAATTCAAAGCCGTTGCCTCGTTGATTTACAAAGGAAATGAAGCAATTCGGGAGCAAACTATTTCCACCATAGGAGACAAATAAAATGTCTTTAACCCCTTAAGGACTAAGTGACTTACTATGACCGTCACAGTCCTTAAATACTTAAGGACCGATGACAGTCATAGTATGTCACGTACTTTTTACTTACAGCCCTCCGTCGGGAGTGCTGTAAGTAAAAACAGGGCCTAAAATTGACTGGAGCAATCTCTTTTAGGCCCCACGCAACAGGTCAAAGCAGTCCTTATGGGACGGAAACGTCCCAGGACCTCTGGTCCTTAAGGGGTTAAATTCTCATTGCTTTAAATAACTCCTTAAACCTTTGAGTGCCAAAGAGAGAGCAATGCGTTGAGTACCTCTCTGACAATCAAGGGGTTAAATATTAGAGAGGTCTCCAGCACATCTCTTTGCAATGCATTGCAGACCTCTTTGGCATTCAAGGGCTTAAACATCCCATTTAAACGAATGGGAATGTTTATGTGTCCACTATGGGACAGTTGGGTTGCCATTTCTTTGTATTACATCATCCTCACTTACCATATTGGCAGATGGAAAGAAAAAAAGTAGATCCAGTGAAAAAAAAATATCAGAAGCTCCTAAATTTAGTAACAGAACAAGCAGGTTATTTGAAGCAATATGATTTTCTAAGTGATCTTGAATGTGTAATCTAACCCTATCCGTCTATCCTTTATTTAGTGTTATATTGATTTGTGCTATGTTGAGTGAAAGGCACTTGTGGTTTCTGGGATTGCCTTACGGATTTGTCATTGGTTCCTCTTTGGTAATGATTCTAAGCAATCTTATTATCTCACTTCAATAAAAGGAGTTGGAAATAAAAATCCATCCGTTCTTATTGCTATCTACAATCTTAACGTAAGCAAATGAATACAAAATCAATCAATGAAAACGTTCTATTAGAAGATGTGTCTACTACATCTAAAGAGAACTCATATGGAGTTAAGTGCTGTATAAACATGTCATTAGGGATGGGCAAACTTTTTGCCTCAAAACAAAACAGGTGAAAAATGTACTGACGTTCCACTTTTTTTACGCCTTGGTCCCTGCATTGTAATCAGCATACCTGGGAACTTCCAGTTGAGGGCTACCCGGAGGGTAGTCCTCTGTTCACCAGGGGGGGGTGACAAAAATGACGCTAATCGCGTCAAAAAGGGGCGGGGCTTGCCGCGAGTGAGGGGGGGATTAACCCTTTGAGTGCCAGAGTGGTACAGAATGCATTGCAAAGCAATGCATTCCTTACCACTCTGGCACTCAGAGGGTTAAAGGTGTCACATAGAAGGCTGGGGACTGAGGATCAGTGGGAGAAAAAGCGGATGTGGCAGACTTTCAATAGAAACTCTGCCACATCCGGAGGAATCAGCCTCTGCCCCGGAGACCCGGTAAAATTATGTCAGAACCGGAGTCTCCGGGGCAAATCCGGAGAGTTCCCAGGTATGGTAATCAGTGATAAGAATGACCCCCCACTCACACACATGGAAAGTCTCCCTGTTTTACATAGTAACATAGTCAAGGCTGAAAAAATACATGCATCCATCAAGTCCAGCCCATGCCAAAACACACCTATTAATCCAGAGGAAGGCAAAAAAAAAAAAAAAAACACTGAAGCCATTTCCAATTTAGCCCCAGGTGAGTTAAAAAAATCCTTCCTGACTCCAAATGGCAGTCTTATAGTTCCCTGGATCAACAACCTATCTGCATTGAAGTCATCTGTCTTAATTATCAGTATTGTTCTGTGCCACATAGGTATGAATTGCTTTTTTGAAAGCAGTTACAGTATCTGCAAGTACAGCATCCCGAGGCAAAGAATTCCGTAGCTTTATCGCCCTTACTGTAAAAAATCCCTACCTTTGTTTTAGTTGAAAGTGCCTTTTCTCTAGTCTTAATGGATGACCTCTTGTTCTTAGCTCAACTCTGTAAATAATTCATTGGCTAGTTCTTTGTATTGACCTTGAATATATATGTAAATGGTAATCATATCACCCTTTAGATGTATCTCCTCTAATGTAAACAAACCCAGTTTGGCTAGTCTCGCTTTATAACTCAGATCCTCCAATCTTTTTGTCAGTTTTGTTGCACATCTCTGCACTTTTTCCAGTTCAATAATGTCTTTTTTAAGAACTGGTCCCCAAAATTGTACTCCATATTCTAGATGAGGCCTAACCAAGGATTTATACAGAGGTAGGATAAAATTAGCATCCCTTGCATCTACACCTCTTTTTATGTAGGCTAATACCCTATATGCTCTTGCAGCAGCTGAGAAACTCCGCACACTGCTGTGAAGTCTATCATCTATCAGTATTCCTAAATCTTTCTCTAATGAGGATTTCCCAAGTTGTTCCCCATTTAGATTATATGTATCATCTTTGTTTCTACAGCCCAAATGCATAACCTTACATTTATCTGTATTAAATGCCATCTGCCCCTTTTCTGCCCATTCACTCAGTTTATCTAAATCCTTCTGCAGAGAAAAAACATCCAGCTCTGTATCTATTTCCATGCACAGCTTAGTGTCATCAGCAAAGATTGAGAAGCTACTTTCAGTTCCCACTTCTAGATCATTAATAGATATCAGGATAGTATAAAAGAGGTGTCAGGTTCCCACAGCTTGTCATGCTGTGTTTATTAGATAGAGAGAAAGCAAAACATGTTTGGAGCTTTTAGAAGTATGCAAAAGAGTTTAGGGAGTCTGTTCTGCAAGAAATGTGTTGTGTGTGTTAGGGAATTGTGGAGGGGGAAAATATATTTACCCCAAATATCCCCAAATCTTTTTTGACTAAGAAGAGAAAGGTAGGTGATCTAAGTTCCTTCCTGAGTTTGCTGATCCTCAGTGACTGACTGAATGACTGATAAAATAATTTGCACATTGACACCCAAGAAACAGACAAGTACAACTGAAACTGAAACTTACAACAGCCAGAAGAAGGTTCAGCATATTGACTAAGGTATATCTTTATCCTGCACTGTAATAAAATAAAGACTGCAGTGACATTGTGAGAGAGAAAGCTGCTTCTGAAATTCTCTTGAGACTAGCTACAAGCAAAGAGGAACAGAAGTAGTTGCACTTGTAGGGAGTGTGTTATTGTTTAAGACAGTATCAGATAGGGACAGTTGTTAAAAAAATAAATAGGTCAGAGAGACAGGGATACTTCCTGAAATGAGCTGTAACTGAGGGTGACTGTGACAGATACTAGAGATAAAGTCCAGCCATCTTACTAGGGACAGGGGTAGGTGGACAGGAGTACTGTTGTTGACTTCTTACTAAGAACTCAGTAAATCTGAGTTAGAAGCACATAGAAGAACTGTGTAACTTTCATTTTTAATAACATGACTAGTGGTAATGGAGGAGGGTCTTTCCACTCTATGACTCATGTCATCTCCAACTCCATTATTTGCATTTGTACAACAGTAGGAGACATCCATTTTATTGGTACCGAAGAAAATGTACTACTCTACTGTGCCCCGCTGAACATTTAGGAGTACTTCTTCTACTGATAGTCATTACACCTCTAACATGTTGATGGTGTGTATTCCAATCTGTTGGTGTGCTTCAGGAGGGATCTCAATGAAGATGTCTAGATGTTATCCTGTTTTCCCTCTGTTTGTGTTTTTTTACATAGACAATAGATAGTAACATGTTTAGCTTGTGGATCATGAGTGAAGTATCTGCATACAGGAGATTTCAAAGACTAATTGGTTCATGAGGGACTGCTACCACCACAGGGACTGCATGTTGCAATAGTGCTAGCAGTATGGACCATTGGCTCTGCAGCTTGAACAGCAGTAGAGGCACTGGTAGATAGGATTGCAGATGTTGACCTATGTTGTAGTCAGTAATAGTAAGTGTGGCTGGGTGAGGGTTGAACTTGGTGTTGACGATAACTGAAATGATTAGATATTTTTGGCACATTTACTTGTCCAAACTTTCCAGATAACCTGCTCCTTTCCAGTGGTGAAAGACCTTTTTTTCCCTTCAATTAATTTTTTGGACAAATCCTCATTCTCACTTTTATCTTTATCTGTATCTGAAGAAGAAATGGGGGAAAGTAAAGGGAGATATTCTAAAGTGACACCATTAATAATTAGGTAATCACTAGCAACATCACCTGCTTCCTCTCTACCTCCCCTAATTTTTTTGGTAGTTTATTTTTTAAAGTCTGAAACACTTTATTTTAACTTTTCCCATTTGGGGTTTAACCATTTGTAGTGTCAGCCTTGTACTTTTCATGTGGTTGGCCCTGCGTGTCCACTTTGACGATTACATGAAATTACATGGTCCCAAGTAGAAGCTTCTCCCTGCACTCCTGTTGTGGTTTGTGGCTTTGGGTCCATTCATTTGTGCAAAGAGTTTCACAATAACAGTGTGAAAAGAACTGCAAACCCATATACCATGTGATTAATCCCAAAATGGAGTCTTTAACCATGTGGCTTGAGATTTCCAAGATAGCGTCAGACCATGTGTTTGCTCCAAGATGGAGTCAATGTACATGTACTGAAATCCAAAATGGAGTCTATGACACAGGCTGTGGCCTAACACAAGCAGAGTAGCTTACAGAATGCTCACACTAACAAACACTAGCACAGTTATTGGAAACAAATGCAATTGAGTAATACCCCATAAGCCAACTAATTAATATATGTGCCTAAGTCCACACGGTCGCAGCCCAAAATGACACTTGTGCAACGCGTGGCTGACACCCCAGGTATACCCAGAGAAGTTTGTTCCAATACCACAATTAACACAATAACACCCCAGTACTAGCAATAAGCAATAATATTTATTAACAAATAATAATATTATAAGAAGAACAATACACTCTATATTATCAAACATATTCTAGCTATACACCTAATAATACTAACTAGACAATTACTGCAGTGCAAATAAAAAAAAAATATAACAATTATGGCAAAAGTCCCCATACATTGGTTACTAGGGTGTTTTTCCTAGAAATATCATATAAAAAGAAAGCAGAAAGCATTCAGTTTATACTTAGCTATCCTGGGAAATCTTATGATGACAGTGCAGCATGAGTGGACGCAGGCAAGGAGAACTGGGTACATTTGTGCAATGCACATGGCTGCTTCCTCTGGAGGTCAGGCGTTTACTCTGATCTCCTGAAAAGTTCTACCTTTGTGGATCAAATTGGTGCCTGATGTTTCTGAAGGAAGTTCCTGGGCTTATGCACCACACGGCAGCCTGGGTGGATTTTGGGCCTCAGCCAGTGAGGCTGGCTGGTGGTCACCCCCCCCCCACATCAATCACTCAATTCTTCCACTACAAAAATGCCTCTCACAAGCTAGCGCCACAGGATTCCAAAGCATACAAGCCCCTCCTAGATCCGCCCCCTGGGACTGAAACTGGATACCCTGGCTTTGGCCATGCTGGCTCTGAAGACCTGTTGGAGTAAATTTCCTTTCTTTGAAATTAACCCTTCCAGTGCTGAAAACTGGCATTTGTGGTGAAACTAAAAGTCTATAACTCAGTGAATTATGGTCGTAAAAACACAAATATAAGGTCAAGATGTTACTCATTTTTCATGTCCATAACAAGGGAGCAGTTTCAAACTTGCTGCACTGCATGTCAAGTAATATCTATTTAAATATACACATTTGTGCCCATGAGCATGGGATTGATCTTGTATATAAAAAAATAACAGTACAGGATCTCTTGATCCCACACTATGTTCAAGGCCTTGAAGGTTCTCCTACTCAACTTAACTTTTCATAGGAAACTTGGTTGAGAAGATGAAAGTAACTGAAGGTGGTGATTGCCTTCTTGGTCACAGTATTGATCGTCTGTCCTTCTGGATAGGGTATCAGGAGGAATCCTGATGACCACCCAGTGTAAGGTGTCAACTGAATAATAAATACAATAAAATCATCCCCAGCCTGGTCTATCTGACCCATGGTAGCCAGAGATACCACAACTAAACTATTTGTCCCCTCCACCAGCCTTGTTAGCTGCCCACTGGTAGCCAGAGATTCTCCACATGCACTGTCTAACCCCTTTATACCCCTGTCCACTAATAGCCACAAATTCTACACATATACTGTCTGATCCCCCAATCTTTGTTTCCCTGCCTATGCCACCAGCCTGGTTTTACAGGTAGTCACAGAGCCCCATATACATTGTGATCCCCCCAGCCTGGTTCCACTGGTACTCATATGGTCCCACATATGCTGTCAACCCTGTTCCAGTTTCACTGCCACAAATATCTCAAATACATCATACACTGCCTGACCCATATCCTTCCACCACTGCCTATGGTAGTCACAGATCCCCCATATACAATGTCTGAACCCCCCCTCCCACAATGTAATTGCACTGGTAGTCACAGAGCCCCAGGCACACTGACTGACTCCCCAGCAGTCTGTATCCACTGGTAATAGCAGAACCACCACATATACTATGGTCCTTCCAGTCTGGTTCCACTGGTAGTCACATAGTCCCATATAGATTGTCAACCCCCAGACTGGTTCCACTGCCCCCTGGTAGCCACAGAAACCCACATACACAACAAACATGTTCTCCTTCAGCCTTGTTTTAATGCACTCTGGCAGTAACAGGTTCCCAAATACATGGTCTGACCCCAGCCTTATTGTACAGTCCTATTGGTAGCAAAAGGATCATACATACACTGCCAGCTTACTCAGCTTGTGTCCCACTTTCAGCCACAGAACAGCACATACACATTTGACATGCCATCCTTGTTCCAATGGTAGTCACAATACCACACTTCACTCTGTTTGACACTCCAGCCTTGTTCCATTGGTCTTCGAAGAATCACACACATTGTCACCCTGACGCCCACTATGAGCATACAAATGGGGTACCATTTTTCTTAGGCTGGCACTAGGTACTGTATTGTACAGTAGCAAATTAAATGGCATTGAAAGATTGAAGTATCTTTGAAGTGACTGAAATGTAAAACACAAGGTTAAAAGTTAGAGACAGTATGTAATCACCAAGAGAATTCCCCTCGCATCAGTATACCACACTTGAGATAAACCGGCACAGCCCTTGACCTCTACAAAAACTGAATTGCAATTTAGGAAGTGTCTGATAACATATTCCTTTCAAGTATTATTTGAGTAGAAAGTCTTTTTATCTTTATACTTTTTATCCTTAGTTGAATTATGATAAAAAAAATAGTGATTACATGTAGAGGACTCCTTTCTCCCACAATTAAACATTCCCACAGGCTTCCCTAAAAATATACTAGCACCTTGTCCCCCCTCATTTTTCTTTCCCTTCTTCATAATTTCACTTGGGACAACAAAATCTTTTATAAATTTTATTTTTTCTATAAGAACTGAATGATACAGGACATAAAATATCAGAAACACAAATGACACGCTCAACGCTTTCAATTCATAACAAGTATAACATTTACCTTGATGTCAGAGGTCCACCGCCATGGACTTCCAGCATCTATATGCAATGATTGACTAGCTGGATGGGTGACATTATACATATCCATGACTTCTCCAGCAAGATTGTAATTTGCTGGGGGGTAAGGATACTACAGGAAATGTTCCGTGTCCCAAGTAACACACAGTCCCAGACAAAGGGAAACTCTGAACTTATTTGAAAAGGGATGACCATATAAAAGCATTCCCTTATCATTTTTCTCTCAATCTGGCATGGGCAATGGCCCAAACAGGATGAGGGGAGGTACTTTATCGTAGGTGGCAGTGGAAGGGACAGTAGCAGTGGGGTAGTAGGGTTTTTTATTCTTTAAGCTTTTTTTAGGTATAAAGCAACAGGATGGCGAAGGACATTTCTGGACCTCCAACATCAAGGGTTATCACTGGGGGAGGGCTTATTTATGGTTCCAGTGAAATATTTTCAATTATTAACAAAAATATATACTGAAATTCTGACTAATACAATTGGAGAGGGGGGTCAAAAAGCAGAAAAAGTGGGAAATTGGCACTTTTTATTGGCATTGCATGACGGAAACTGTTTGTCGCATTTAAGATGAAAAGTTTTGGTCATCCCAAGCAGTGATAATGCATTAGGTTGGCCAAAGCTCCGGGTCTTTGCAGTTTGCAGACCTATCAAAAAAGAGAGAGAGAGTGTGTGTTGATCATGAGAGACATAGCATGAAAAACACAGATATAAAGAACGGGAGAAGACAGGGTCACAATTTCCATTAGGCAGTATAGCTGACTGCCTAGAATGCCAGATTTTGAGGGGTGCCTTAGCTGTGCTTGCCATACCCACCATGAATATTCAGGTGTGGCCAGAGCATTTACAATGCCCCTGCAACAAACATATGTTCCTGGTTTATGGTGGCTGTTTATTCCCAGTCTATATATCCCTTTATTAGTAACTAGTTGAAGAGCCCGTGTGCATGGGCCACGGTGCCACCCAGCAACGGCCATGGTGCAGTCATGCACAGTAGAGACTGCCCGCGCCGTGACTGATACGGAGTGGGGCACTCCGATTTCAGACCTTCGATGCGCACAGAGACCTACGGTCTGAATTCAGAGCCTCACTCCGTTATCAGCCGCGGTGCGGGCAGTCTGTACGGCGCATGATTGTTTCTGACAAACACACACACCTAGCAAATTATTATTATTAAACCCATAGGATACTAGAGAATGCACTGGAAAACTTTTTTTGTGTTTGTTAAAAACTAAGGGTAATTTCTATGCCAGAAAAGTGGTAAGAAGCTGGGTGTGGCGCCATGTGCAAGGCTATGGAAAGGTACTATGCCTTGCCAAGGGAATCCTGGGATGTGTACTGCAAATCCAACCCTGGGAGGGGGAAGGGGGGAAACAGAGGGAGCCATCACTAGAGTTCAAGAGGTAACTGTGACACTGGTATAGATTCCAAGAGTATAACCTTTCAATCAATGTTACAGACTCTCTGGATCAACTGATTTGTATAAATCACATTCAAAATTATTGTGGTCCAATAGAAAGGCTGTCGAGCAATGCACAGAGTCTGGTGCCTTTGATGCCTCTTTAAGCATAGTAATGAACAGTTCAACATTTACATTACAAATTACTCATTAAAAATGTCTTACATTCCCTAAGATTTACCACTGGTTTTCACAAAAACAGGTGTTAGAATGGTGTAAAATGTGAGTTTTTTTGATATACCATTTTTAATGGGAGTCTAAGGCCTAGTACTAGGGTTGTCAACCCCTGAAAATGTTTTTATTGTTATTACTGGAAAAAATATGGCCAATAAATGTATTTCATTGCTATATTTCTATGATGTATTTTTTAAATGTGTTGGAATACATTTTAATGAAGTATCTCCTGGAAGCATGAGTACACTTATTTCATATAGGAAATAGGTCTTAATATTGAATATGCTTGCCACTGATCAAAATTACTGGAGAAAATAATGTAATAATCAGGCAGAAATAGATATTGTGTTAGAACATTTTGTGGGGTTTTTAGTCTAAATTGCGTGGGGGACCCAGACACCCCATGTCTTTCTTATGCATTTATACATTGTCTGGTGGTGGCAGCGTTATGATATTAGTTATATCATTATAATTAAGTATGGGTGGTGTTAAAGGGGATTTTTTATCATTATTTCCGGTCTAGGGCAGACAGACAGTGAATTTTTTAACCCTTTCACCTCCCACCATGTCACGTGCATGCTTTGGAGTAGGGGGGTTTGTGACATGCCTAGGGGCATCTGGGTTGTAAATTCATACCTGGGAAAAAAAAAAAGGTACAATTCTAGAACACAAATGCAAAGCAATGCATTCCATACCCATCTAGCACTCAAAGGGTTAAATGGGGCTTTTAATCCTCTTGGAAGTTAAATTAGTGGGATAATTTATTTTTCCCTTAAAGAGGGGCAGGGTTTTCCTTATGTTCACAGTAAGAAGTGGCCTGTGTAACACTGTAGACCTCAGATGTGGAATCCAGTCCATAGACCAGACAGATAACAGGGGACAATCTTCTTACTTTGAGAACAATGAAAGCCCTGCCCCCCTTGACAGGTTTTTCAGGTTTTTCCCTTATCTTAATTGAAGATTGTCCCTCTATGCAATCCACTTGGACACTACCTTGCTGCTCTGAGGTGAGCAGTGTTATATCAGTAACAGAGGCGGGAGGGGGGGACATTTTATCATTCAATTACTCTTGAACTGCAGCTCTGACCGTATTGAAATAACACTCTCCATGGCCCAAATACTATGAATATTAATTAGAGCTGCTTTTATTATGAAACATTGCTATCACTTTAAGATGCAGTTGAAATGACCCAGAACCGCACCTGAATACACCCCATTGTGACAAAGTCTATGAAAATAAAGCTGATAATCCTCATTAAAAAAATTACCTTGTTCTCTAACCCCTTAAGGACCAGAGGGGTGTTCAACTCATTGTGAAGCAAATTGGTGGACACCCCTGGTTCTTAAGGGGCTAAACAACTGAAAAAAATATCTATTATCATGCCATATCATGTCATTAACGCTTTGAGCGCCAGAGGGGTATGGAACATTGCCGGACAATATTCAGTGATCATAAGAAAAAACCTGTCAAGGGGGGACAGGGTTTTCATTATTCTCACAGTAAGAAGATTGTCCCTTGTTGTGAGCTGTCTGGTCTCAAGACCAGATTCCACATCTGAGGTGAGCAGTGTTACACTAGGTAAAAGGGGCGGGAGGGAATACTTTATCATTCAATTACTCTTGAACTACAACTCTGTCAGTATTGAAATAACACTCTCCGTGGCCCAAATACTATGAAGACTAATCGGGGCTGCCTTTTTTGTGAAACAGTACTATCCCTTTAAGCCAATACAGATTCCAAAATGATGCACAATACTTTTCTCTGCAAGAATGACAGTCGTTAATAACGTTCAAGTCACGACTAGAACTGATTTGATGAAGATTCAGTTTAATGAAATACCAGAAGTATTTCTAAAATGACACAGTTTATTCTGTCGCCTTCCTTCAATATTTTTTTTTCATTTGCTGTCTCGCAAACAAAGCCCCATTTCTCTGAAAGAAAAGATTAAAAGGTATTTTTATGAAGCAGAAAAATGCATTTGTCTCAGTAAATTGACTCTAAGAGAACATTGCACACGATTTTCCTTTGCATCAAGTTATGGAACAATTATGGACAATTGCACAACCTAAGAAAGAATTATGAGATGCATATATATTTATTTTATGTGTATTTTGCCATCATTTTCTTCACCTATTTTAATTTATTGTAAGAGATTTGCTGCAATCATCAGAAACTTGATGAACCGGTATTTCAGATTTGAAAGGAAATATAAAGTGTGTAGGAATATTCACAGTACTGTCAGATAGTTTTCTTGCATGGTATTTACAATTGTGCTGTATATTTAACCCTTTGAGTTGCATTGCAATGCAGAGATACCTTTCTGGCACTCAAAGGGTTTACCCTTTGGATTCTATCACCCTCTACAACTCAATGCACTGGATATGTCTCTAGCATTCAGAAGATTACATTATTTAAACTTAATTATTTCTCTACATAGTAGAAACATGATTAAATTTTCGATGTATATGTAAAATTTGTCACGGTTCAATCCTCTATAACTCCTTATCGACCGGTTATGTGCCAGTACCATCCTGTCTGGATGTTAAGGATCGTCATGGAATTCTGGGTTGGCAGCACGGCTGCACTCCACTCTGCGGTCCCACAATGCAATGGTAAAAAAAAAAAGTGCCGTGGCCCCCTGCCTGTACTGCTATTCCTTTATTGGTTAAAGAGATGGCAATGCTAAAAGGGATAGTAATGTTTCACAATAAAAGCTGTTCCAATTAATCATAGTATTTAGGCTATGGAGAGTGTTATTTCAATACTGTCAGAGTTGTAGTTCAAGAGGAATTGAATGATAAAGTATCCCCCTCCCACCCCTTTTACTGATGTAACACTGCTCACCTCAGAGCAGCAAGACTGTCCGGATGGATCACAGAGAGGGACAATCTTCAGCGAGCATAAGGAAAAAAACCTGAAAAACCTGTCAAGTGGGGCAGGGTTTTCATTGTTCTCCCTTTCTTTGAGCTGTCTGGTCCCAGGACCAGATTCCACATCTGAGGGGAGGCGGCTTACACTAGGTAAAAGGGGCTGGAGGGGGATACTTTATCATTCAATTACTCTTGAACTACAACTCTGACAGTACTGAAATAACACTCTCTAAGGCCCAAATACTATGAAGATTTATTGGAGCTGCTTTTTAGTGAAACATTACTATCCCTTTAATGTTGAAAATATATACGGTAGATTGCCTGGGTTATATTACTGAGTAAAACAAGTGTACTCACACTGCTGAGAGATGTTTTATTAAAAAAATATCCTAGCTCCAATTTGCATTTTTGTGTGCTGTATCTTCCATGGCCTGAAAGTTTATTGTGGGCACCGTTGATACATCTATCTATGGACAACAGCTGTAGCAACAGCACCACTGTAAAATTTCAGGCCATGAAGGTACTGCACCTAAAAAATGCAAGTTTGAGCTGCAAGGTATTTTGAATAAAACAATTCTCAGCAATGGGAATACCCTTGTTTTATTCAGCAGGATACACATTGGAATATATATTTATTTCAATGTTAAAAGTAAGTATTCCTTTAAAGAGTAAACATTATCAGGAAATGCCCCAACCGCAAATATGCTTCCTGGGGGCAAATCTTATGATGAAGACATTGATACATTGTGAGCTTTGACAGACCAAAGGTAGAGCAGAATGGGAGTCTATAAGGAAATGCAAGATTGCACCAGAAAAGACTGAACTGCAAGGCTGAAGTCTCACACTTAAGTCTCCTGTCTTGTGAGAGTCAGCCCCCCCATAGATACCCTGTATTGAGTATGAAAGCCTGACTCAGAGGGTCTATGAAGGATGCCTTTACAAACCGCAAAGTTTATGACTGATAGCCAAACACTTCGTTATTGCCAACCCCTAGAATGGTGGATAGAAGGCATTTGAGGCTACACAGGGCAGCCCCTGGACATTTTACTACAGTAATTCTTCGTAAATTGATAATTACCCTTTAAAACCTAGTGCCCCATACTCCTCTATATAACCTCCCAGCTCACTTAACAAAGTCTCCAAAGAGTTGATTATAAGTCAATTATTGTTGCCATTACCTATACCTATAATTAAGAGGCATACAAGACTGTAGCACATCCTATTTTCACAAAGCAAGTTCAGCTCATGTGTTTCAGTGGCAGAATGGAATCTAAGGCCAATGAATTAAAACTATGTTATGCTTAATTCTTTCAGCGCCAGAGAGTTAAACAGCACATTGCATTACAATGCATTGGATGTATCTCTGGCATTCAAAGGGTTAAAAAAATGACACTGGTGGGCGTGGCCTAACCTAACATTGCAGCAGACGTTTGTTGAGAGAGTTCTGGGCATAACTGACTGTATTTTATGTTTGCTGGAGATATACCTGACCTTCCAACCCCAATACTGGTGTTGTGAGTACCTCACTTCACACTGCTGCATGGTAGGAGATTGAGATCTACCGCTGGGGCCGGTAACATAAAATCTTTTCTCACTGCCTCATCCACTCAGACACTGCGGGCGCCATCTTCCCCCCTACCTTCCTGCCCACTTAGATGAGTGAAGGACGTTCTGAGCGGACTCTGGAAAACGAGCATAGCCCTGACTTGCAGACCTCTCCTCCTCTATCAACGACTTCTGGTATGGATCAGCATTTAACTAGAGCAGACCTTGCAGGCTTTTTGTCCGGTCTGATGCCTAAGGAGGATTATGTCGCTTACGCTGATGATCTCAAGTCTACCTTGAGGGACAAAATGGCTGCATATAAAGCTGATGTGACCCTTCTGTCACAGTTTGTTGCTGTTTGTAAAAGAACACTCAGATAGTTTGGTAAAGTTAAAAGCTTTATTGAAAATAATGTACAATAACCCCACTCAGCAAACAAGTATAGTGCTCTTGGACTTGTAGGAAGATTGTCAGCAAGGTACAGGAACAATAATATCCTCAACAGTCCCACACGCAATAGATGGCACAGGCAATGGGTGACTGAAGGGCAATCCCTAGTGGACGAGGGTTCACGTGGGTAACACTGGCAAAACACTGGCAGAGAACTGACCCTAGGAGAGTAGGGTAGACTGAGGCAACATGGGTAGGACTCTGGCAGTAACGGAATCCTAGCATGCTAGGGTTAACTGAGACAACACGGGCAGGACTCTGGCAGTAACGGGACCCTAGAACACTAGGGTAAACTGAGGCAAAACAGGCAGTACTCTGGCAACGACAAAGCCCTAGAGCACTAGGGTTAACAGAGGCAACACCGCATGGACTCAGACATCGACTAGGCCCTAGCATGCTAGAGTTAACAGAGACAGCATGGCTGTGGTACTTACAGTGACTGAACCCTAGTACGCTAGGGTGAGCAGAGGTAACGCAGACCGGACTCGGGCAGTGACGGGACCCTAGCACGCTAGGGTTAACTGAGACAACAGACACCAGATGCTGGCGATGTAACAACCCTAGGTCACTAGGGTTAACTGAGGCAACACGGGCAACAGTGTGATATTGGCTAGACCCAGGTATTATAGGGTTACCGGAGGCAACACAGACATTGGTGAGTGCAGGGACTCCCACAAGCTCCCGGAGACAGCAGGAGCGGCGAGCGAGCGGAGATAGGCACGCAACGTAACCGGTCCTGGACCGGTGTCTCCCCGTATAGTATATGGAGGTAATAGACTAGTCCAGTAAGTGATGGAACTAGCAGCACTACCAGGTCGGCACACACGGACTTCCCAGCCAGTCAGGAGGACCACCAACACTAGCCCAGCCAGATCGGTGTAACGGATCGTCAGCCAGTCCTAGTCAGAAACAGAATCAGATACTCAGCCACGCCAGTTCGGTTCACAAGGAGTTAGTCAGCCAGTCCAGTCAGTAACAGAATCAGATACTCAGCCAAGCCAGATCGGTACACAAGGAGTTAGTCAGCCAGTCCAGGTCAGCAACGGGATCGGATCACAGGAGTGTCAGGCACAAGCGTAGTCAGACGAGCCGGGTCATACACGGAAACAGGAAACAATAACAACTAGTCGTTAGATACGGGTACACCACGAAAGGGCACCGGTATAGTGACAGGAGGGCGTATTTAAAGGCAAGCCCTGGGAGGAGCAATAACCAGAGCCAATAAGAGTGCAGCCAGTGTAAACCAGGAAGTAAGAATGTTGCTGAAGGATCACAGGCACCGTGATACCTTCTCACTCAAAGAGTAACCCAACTCGAAGAATCCCAGACACAATCTGCTGATCATTTTATTAATTTGGAGCAGCTGGTGTTGGAGCAGAGAGATATGATACAACAGCTGCAATGGCGAGTTGACAACTTAGATAATCGTGGAAGATGATCAAACATCAGGATTAAGTATATCCTGGAATCCATACTGCCTCAACATCTTCTTTCTACAGTTACCTCCCTCTTTAAACAAATATTGGGTACAGATCACTCTGGCCCAATTCTGATTGACAGAACTCATAGGGCCCCGAAACCCAGAGATGCAAATGGTGTGTATGTCAGAGATGTGATAGTGAGAGTTCACCGGTTCGACCTAAAGGACTTCATAATACTTAGAATGAGAGATCTTGGTTCAATTAAACTCTCTGGGACTGAAGTCCAGTTGTTCAATGATCTTGCTCCTCGCACCCTTCATATGCACAGAGCCGTTAAACCACTCACCAAGCACCTCCGTGCCAACCATGTTACGTATCGCTGGGGATTTCCTTTTTCCCTTCACGCCACTCAGAAAGGGAAATCTGCTACTCTTTTTTCCCCATCTGACGTTCCTACCTTGTGCAACACCCTTGGACTCCCTATCCTGGACCCACAGGCTATGGCTGACAACTCACTGAATCAGTGATCTCGCAAGAGAGCTGAGGATGACACCTCAACTCTGAATAAGAAAAAGAAGCAGAGAAAGTTGGATCCCACCCCTCAACTTCGACGGCTGCCTTTTGGACCTGAGAGAGTTTTGGACTGTTATCCCATTCAGGATACGTTCCTGCTAGGTCCTCGACACTCAAATATGGACCTTTTGATGCTATGCTTGTAGTGTTCAATGTTGGTAATTATACCTATCAGGTTTCTATTCCCTTCTCCCTTTCCTTCTCTCCACCAGGTATGATAATGGGACCTTAGTAGCAATCACTCCCAGACCCTTCTCTCCTGGTTAATGGCTCCTTGGTGCGCGATAGACCCATTGGCCCTTCTTTTCCTTCATACCCTTTTCTGTTCCTGTCTTTTACTTTACTTCTTTGAATATATGCCATTGTTCACCATTTTTTGCACAAGATTGGGCTTTTGTCACATCACAGGTCGTCATTTTGGTACTTTAGGGTAATCTTCTTACCAGAGAACATGAGGCCTTGCCTCTGCGTTTCAGTGTTGGGCCCACTAGATATCTTTAGTCCTATTGAATTGGAATGACGATCTGGGGTTTAGTGGGGAAGGTTCTCTATTTATTTATATGTTTGTTTCTCTGTTGTACTGGGATATAGATATATACTTCTAAGTGTTGCTACCTCCAGCTATGCAGCTTTATACCAACATCTAGGTTTAGGGATTCAGTCTCCCCATAGCTCATACTGCATGCCTCTGGATTTGCGCCCCTTAATATTCTGTCATATCAGCATTTCTAAATGTTTCAGAAGCACGTCTTCTTGTTATTACGGGTTCTTCACTCATGGAGTAGTTTAAAATTACTTTGACATTTACTGACTGCTATGGTGAGCTCTGTATACCTTATTCCTAATGTGGCATTGCTCAGTTACCCTTTGCATAATTTTTGCTCATTTTATTTGTCCTGTTGGCTGTTATTTCCCTTGACCGTGGTCAACGCAGATAATGTTCTTTATGATTTTATGCTGCTGGTGTTCTTTCAATATACAGTTCATATGGTACGCTGATACATTTTGCATTCCACAACTCACCATTTTGATACCATTCTGTCCTGACATGACTGTGTTTTTACTTGCTGATCTCCTGTAGAGCTTGGGACAGTTTGTATAGACTTATTTTTCCCCTTTTTCAAGATGCTGATCTGTAGTTTGGTCGCAAAATATTCACCTAATAAAGAATTTGCATTTTGCAAACATATCATTTTGTACTAGATTTGTATATCTGCCTGCCGCAACAACGATGGGGGTTCCATTAGGTTTTACATTTCCCTCTCTATATTTGATCTGCATGAACGATGCTTTACCCTTCTCAGATACATACTCTCTCATCTACTAGCATAATCTCTTTTACAGATACCTTAGATGTGCATCTTTATTGTTTTATTACTTTTTCCAGTGACAGGGTTAGTGGGGAACACCTTAGCGTCTGCAGGATGTTGTTGCGGTTACTCTTTGCTCCATCCCTGTTGCGGTATGGCTTAATTGTGATTTGTCTGCTCATTGATTAATTTATGAATCATTCCTTGTTGGGTTTGTCACTTATTTACGTGTCCTACAGGAGTCATTCTTCAAATAACATCCCTCCCCACCTTATGCAATGTCTACATTTAGCACACCCCTTCTTCCCCCTCTCCTGAATCTTCTGCTTATAGACTCTATGGTCCATTATCTGCAAGCCTCTGCTGGAATTGAATTTCACACTCCATATGCCTGATTCAACCTCTTTTGTTTCTCCACATACTGTTATTCCTAATAACTTCATGTTCTCTTCCCAGTTACCATATATGTGGTCCCTTGTCCTACCCACGTATATCTTGAGACCTAGTCGGTTGCGGCTCTGACGACTATCTGATGGTATTTTGGGTATCACTCAGTTCAGGTCTTCCCTTAATGGTCTGTGTACTTATA
Organism: Rhinophrynus dorsalis; assembly: GCA_037306005.1. Classification (NCBI taxonomy): domain Eukaryota; kingdom Metazoa; phylum Chordata; class Amphibia; order Anura; family Rhinophrynidae; genus Rhinophrynus; species Rhinophrynus dorsalis. Next base: position 461,313,334 of record CM074723.1, read on the forward strand.
CTACTCACACACAGCATGTGTGCTTAGCATTGGTCAGACACAACTAGCCCTCCCAATCTAGCCCCAGCTCTCCAACACTTGTATCCTCCCATTGCCATACGATAATTTTCCAACACCCTACTGCCCTTAGGGCACTACTCGTGTTTGGAACATTCTCCTGGTTCATTCTTATGACTTTCTCTATAAGACAAGACTCTACTTTGCACTTTTGTGCACCTCCCCCCACCCTGCCTTTCCCTACCACCCCTTTATTTTTTTCTTCCCAACAGAAGTGGTTGTCGGGTGCGGTTGAGGTGGAGGCATGGCAACACTTTATATCTGAATGCTGGCTCCTATTAAGGTGGTATCGGTCAACGCCAGCGGTCTGAATTCTCCTGGGAAGTGCTCTATTGCCCTCACACATTTTGACAGATTGGCTGCAGATATAGTATTCGTGCAGGAGACTCATTTCAGCGCATCCGCTACCCCACAATTTTGTAATCGTAAATATTCCATCTCTTATTTTTCTTCCACTACTGTGAAGAAAAGGGGAGTTGGAATTTTGCTTAAATCATCTCTACCTAAGTCTTTATTGGAACAATTTTCTGATGACACAGGACAATACCTTATTCTGAAAGGTCTTCTGTGCAACTGCCCTATTGTTCTTACTACTGTATATGGACCTAATTCTAATCAAATCTCATTCCTTACCCGTTTTCTCCAAAAACTTGACGATATAGCAGTCTGCCCTATAATCCTAGGGGGCGACTTTAATGTAGCCCTCGACCCAGAATTGGATTGTTCTTCAGGAAAATCGCATCTTAAACGTTCTCAATTGAGACAACTTCGGCTCTCCTTTGCCCGTCTACAACTTATTGATGTCTGGTGAACACATCATCTATTTGATCGTGACTATACCTTTTACTCTCCTCCTCATAACTCTTATAGAAGGATCGACTATGTTTTTATTTCTCAACAGCTTCTTCACTTAACCATCTCCTCTGCTACTGAAGCCAGCTTTTGGTAAGATCATTCTCCGGTCTCCTTCTCTCTTTCGTTGTCGGACTCTTCTGCCTCCCCCAGGACCTGGTCTCTAAATAAACTTCATCCCTCTGATCCGATTGTTTGTGAAAACATGGAAAAGACCTTGACCAAATACTTTGCTCATAACCACACTGAGGAAGTCACCCCCACCACAGTATGGGAAGATCACAAATGTGTGGCCCGTGGCCATTTTATAAAATATGGCATATATAAGATACGGGAAAAAAGGAGTCAGATTGACAAACTCCTCAACTCCATCCGATCTTTTGAATCTAAACATAAAAACTCACTTTCATTGACTAACAAGGAATCACTCCTTTCAGCTAAGAATTCCCTAAATCAGCTCCTTCAATAGAATGTGGCAAAATCTCTCATGTGGTTTAAATACAGACAAAATATAGAAGGGAACAAGTGTGGCAAATTTCTTACGTCATTGTTCAATAAATGCAGGAGCATGAGAGCGGTTACTGCCATTCAGAATAGATCCGGTTCCCTCTCGAAGACATTCCCAGACGCTGCCTCTGTATTCTGAGAGTATTACCAATCTGTACAATCTGGAGAAAGGTAGTGCCTTGTCCTCCTCTCACCCAAGCTCGTCCCTGATTGACTACCTTAAGTATGCACAAGTCCTTTCACTGTCTCCCACTGACAAGCTAGATTTGGAAGACTCCATCTCTATGTCCAAATTAGACAGAGCTCTCAAGTCCATGAAGCCAGGAAAGAGCCCAGGCCCAGATGGCTTTGCAATACGTTACCATCGTACCTTTACTAAGATTCTTACCCCTCATATGCTTCAAACATTTAATGCCATTCTTGATGGTGCCGCTTTTCCTTCTCAGTCTCTTGAGGCCCTCATTGCGATCATACCAAAACCGGATAAAGCCCCACATCTATGCAACAATTATAGGCCCATCTCTTTACTTAACAAGGATCTAAAGATTTTTGCCAAAATTATTGCAAATAGATTGTGGCCCTACCTTGTATACCTAGTCCACCCTGATCAGAGTGGATTCATTCTGGGACGGGAAACCAGGAATAACACGCCCTTAGCTATTTCACTTTTGCACTATGCCAAATCCCAGAATCTACCCCTTGCTCTCCTCTCGACTGACGCTGAGAAAGCTTTTTACTGGGTCAGATGGTCTTACCTGGAAGCGGTTTTGAAAAACATACCTTTACGTTCCAAAATGCTCTCTGCTATTCTTAGTTTATACTCCTCTCCCTCTGCTACAGTGAAGGTAAATGATATGTGTTCGGACCCTTTCCCAATCACGAACGGGACGAGGCAAGGATGTCTTCTTTCTCTGCTATTGTTCATTCTAGCCCTGGAACCGTTCCTCAGCTTGATTCGGTGTAACCCATTGGTAATGGGATTAAAGGGATAGTAATGTTTCACAAAAACAGCCACTCCAATTACTCTTCATAGTATTTGGGCCATAGAGATTGTTATTTCAATACTGTCAGAGTTGTGGTTCAAAAGTAAATGAAGGATGAATTTTACCCTTCCCGCCCCTTTTACCTAGTGTAAGTCATCTCTTCTCAGATGTGGAATCCAATCCATAGACCAGACAGATAACAGCAGGACACAATCTTCTTCCTATGAGAACAATGAAAGCCCTGCCCCCCTTGACAAGTTTTTCAGGTTTTTCCCTTATCTTAATTGAAGATTGTCCCTCTCTGCATTCTACCTGGGCACTTCCCTTCTCCTCTGGCTGAGCAGTGTTACATCAGTAAAAGGGGTGGGAGGGGGATACTTTGTCATTGAATTACTCTTGTACTATAACTGTGTCAAAATTTAAATAACACTCTCCAAGATCCAAATACTATGATGATTAATTAGAGCTGCTTTTATTATGAAACATTACTATCCCTTTAGAAATCAAGGGTCATAAGTACAAGACTGCAGCCTATGCAGATGACATTTTGGTCTTTGTGACAGACCCACTGGTCTCTTTTCCTGCCATCTCTACTACTCTAAGTCAGAAATTCTTAATATCAGCTTATCTCGTTCGCAGCTCATGATTCTATATTCTACCCTCCCATATAGTTGGTCCCACCATTCCTTGAAATACTTAGGCATACATCTTAGCCCGTCTTGCAAGATCTCCTGGAACTGAATATTAGGCCTTTAATATCTTCCATTAAATCTGAACTTGCTCAATGGTCAAAACTTTATATTTCCTGGTTTGGTAGGGTCAGTGTTGTTAAGATGTTAATACTCCCCAAAATTCTATATCTGTATAACTCCCTTCCAATACATATTCCTACTCATATTATCTCTGAACTATCTTCCTGCCTTCTGTCATATGTTTGGGCCTCCAAACATCCTAGGCTTCGTCAGGATCTTCTATCCAGACATCCTAGTCTCGGTGGTTTAGGTCTACCGGACTTTTCTAAATAATATTTAGCAGCTACTCTGGGGAAAATCTATGACTTTACTAACCCAGTTTCTGCCCACTGGATAACCTAACTTGCGGATGTTCTGGGTTCCTATGACTTTTGTCAACTCTTATGGTCTCCTTCTTCCTCCCATCCACACTCATGCAAGACCCATTCTATACAGGGGCATATCCTACATACTTGGTCTGTATTGAATAGCCAGTATAAGCTTTCCAGTTATACATCGCCACTCCTTTCCTTTGTTGGCAATCTGACTTTCCCTATTGGTCTATCCAACACCCACCTAAACTTATTAAGGCCTCGCGGTCTACTCCCTCTACAAAATCTCTCACCTGATGGCAAAGATTCTACACTCTCCTCCCTCTCCAATGTGTTATACTCTCTCCAGATTCCGTAGTGGTCTATAGCTCAGCTGAAACACTGGGAATCCGCCATGATAGTGGATGGATATTGACAGAGACCTTTATCTCCTTTTGAATCCAGTCTCACAAGCGCCCCTCCTGTGAGACCTTTGTCCTTCTGTTATAGGCTATTTTAACCTATAAACATATCCCAAAAGCCATATTTTATTACCTTATGAGAAAGGGATTTAGATGTTCTTTTTAGCCCCCACCAAATTAGGACCATTTTTAAAACTAACCTCTTACTAGTAAGAGATTCCAGATTGAGGGAACTTAACTTTAAAATCCTTACCAGATGGTACTACACCCCATCAAAACTAGCTCAGATATTTCCCAACACTTCTTGCTCCTGTTGGAGATGTCTCTCTGATCCAGGTTCAATATGCCACATATGGTGGTCTTGTCCTTTAATTAAAACTTTCTGGGTTGACGTTCTAACCCCGAACTCCTCTATTTTTGGCTCTACCATCTCCCTTGATCCTCTTTTCTGCCTTTTTCACCTTCTCCCATTAGACCTCCCCTGTGTTTTTGTTTCACACAAATTCCCTCTTATTCTTATGTTTTCGGTGGCTAAGTCACTGATTCCTTTGTTATGGAAATCTACAACACTCCCGACATCTTCAATGTGGCTGCAATACATGGATAACCTTCTCTCCATGGAACGATGTCACACCGTTAACACCTCTTCTCATGCACTTTTTGTTCACTCCTGGCAATGCTGGTTTGATGAAAGACCATCCCTTTAAGCCTCTCCTATCAATTGTTTGAGCTCATTTTGGCTGCTCGGTATTGTTGACAGTATCACGGTTTATTTCTCCGCCCATCATCAAATCCAGTTTTTCAATGAGTGTGTATGTTGTGCCTCACCCCAACGCACCCGACATCTCTTTATTATGTTTTCTAACGCTTTCTATGATAACTCTTGATGCAGGACAGATTACTATTTTTTTTCCTTCTTCCCCAACCCCCACTTCACCTAACTACTGAACAATTTACTTCATTTTTTTTTTTTTTATATATATGCCCTGCTTAGGTTTGGGCTTGACTCCATCTGCTTCGCTAGCTTTTTCTTTCAGGTGCCTAATCTACTATTCTTCCTCATCTTATGTCAACATTTGCTTGGTGTTATTGTATATTACTGACTGTAACCCTCTTATTGATATTTTATGTGTATCAATGGACTCTGTTCCTCTTGGCTTTTCTATGATGATTGTAATCTACCTTTTGTTTAATGTTCACTTTAAGGATGTATGTTCTTTACTAGTGTTGAGCGAGCACCCCGATGCTCGGGTGCTCGGGTGCTCTGACCGAGCACCCCCTGAGGCTCGAGTGCTCGGCCGAGCACCCGAGCCCCATTGAAATGAATGGGGCGACACCAGGCACCCCCTGCTCTGATGAGGGGAGGGTGCCTGGTCAATGCCCCCTTCATCTCCGCTATGCCCCCTTCATCTCCGAATGCCCCCTTCAGCTCCGCAATGTCCCCCTTCAGCTCCGCTATGCCCGTCTTCCACAATGTGCCCCTTCATCTCCGCTATGCCCCTCTTCCACAATGTGCCCCTTCATCTCCGCTATGCCCCTCTTCCACAATGTCCCCCTTCATCTCCTCTATGCCATAGAGGAGATGAAGGGGGACATTGTGGAAGAGGGGCATAGCGGAGATGAAGGGGCACATTGTGGAAGACGGGCATAGCGGAGATGAAGGGGGACATTGTGGAAGAGGGGCATAGAGTCTATGCCCCTCTTCCACAATGTCCCCCTTCATCTCCGCAATGCCCCCTTCATCTCCGCAATGCCCCCGTACCTCCAGTCCCTGGTGGTCCAGCGGAGCGTCTTCGGATCTGTGCCTCTTCCGGCACAGATCCCCGCCACCCGAACATGGCGGGAGAGCACATGGCGGTACTCGACGAGTACCGCCATGTGCCGAGCAGAGCGATGCTCGAGCCGATCCGAGCATCGGCCGAGCACGCTCGCTCATCACTATTCTTTACATCTCAATAAAAAATATGTATATATAAAAATACTACTCTGCACTCTCTCCTTTCATTCCAGTAATGATTTACAAATCTGTTCTGCTCTTGTAACCTACTTAAACAGTATAATTTAGTGCATACCGGTGCACACATTCACGCTATGACTGGTTGTACCAGAATATGCATTTACTTAAGTGCATATCTGCACACACACACACACACACATACACACACGCACATTGTGACGGTGTGTGTGTGTACTGGAATATATGATTTCTTTAGTGCATACTGGTGTGAACACTATTCCAGGGTGTGTAATAGGGGGTGTACCTACACATATGAATGCTTTAGTGCATATCAACACACACACTGTGATAGGGTATGTAATATCACATATTATTGCCTCAGTGCACACTCCACCATTGCTAAGTCTTTAATGTGAGCCCTGAACACCTCCCTCACACAAGCAAAGGAAAATTAACTTATTTTATAAAGATTTTCTTTACACCTTGTTAGTAGCTAGTGAAAAACATATTGCAGAGCAGTGTAACTAAAAATATGCCAATATGCATATTGCCCTTGCTTTGGTGCAAGTGATTTAAAGAAAGGAATTTTCAGTATAGACAGCTTAATAAATAGGCTTTAGGCAGGAACAGCACCTATACAGTGCTTATAGGGCCCCAACAGTGTGGCATAACCAGTCAGTGAAGTGGGCATTCAGGCTTGTGTTGTGTGGCCAGGTCAGCCTGCATGAAGGTGGGGGGGTGAATGCCACAACACGTTGTATGGAGGTAGTGTTATGGCGAATCGACGTTGGGGCCTTTTTCTCCTCCCCTGGAATGGTTAGGAGGAGGCCATGGACATGGACCAGAGGTGAGGAGGCAGTGATTGCCTGAAAGGACACACACTTTATTTCCCATGGCCACAATCTGGGTGCAGGCATGGCCAAGCTATTAGGGGCCCTGGGGGTGCCACATAGTAATGGGGGAGGGTCCTATAAATTGGTCAAAAACCACTCAAAGGGTTAAAGTCAGTATGTGTGGTGCTATGGCTAACATTGGAGAATGCTGGCTTCCAGTTCAATGTGACAAGACTGGGGGTCAGTATGTTTGGTTCTATGGCAATGGTGGGCAAAGAAAGGCCCTCCTAATGTTTTCATACTCAACTCCCATCATGCCCTGCTATCCCGATGGATACCACTGCAGTTGGAAAAGGCTTGGGGTCAGTACGTGTGGTTCTATGGCTACTGTGGTAAAAGACTTGGGGGGGTCAGTAGGTGTGGCTCTGTAACTACCAGTGCAGTGTAAAAAGGATGGTGGGGGAAAGGCAGGGCAGTATGTGTGCTTCTTTGGCTACCATGGGATAATCCTGGTGGTCACTATTGGCGCGATGCAAGAAACGCACGTATGCTTGAAATTGTGCGATGTCATTGATAGCGAATCTATTTACGCATGTTTTTTGTGAATTGCGCAAGAAAAATCCTAGATAACGAAATAGTGCGTACATATTGTGTTTGTGGGTGTGGTCGTGTGGGCGTGGTTAAGAATAGCGAATCTTTCTGACTGAAGCAGAGTTTGCGGTTAATGCAGGAAGTGTAATTGCGAATGTTTTTATACGTCTCTGTTTCGATGTCGCAAAATATGTAATTTCATGCGCAAATACTGGTAAATGAATATATTTGTATAAAAATGTAATAATAATAGCTATTTTTTTACATTTAATTATATGTTTATAGTTGATTTTGAAAGAAAAATAATGTTATAGATCCTTGTTATTAATTATTAAAAAGAATATACTATAATGCTTTTAATATCATTGCTTTAAAGATTATAAAGTAATTTTTTTGCATTTAAAGGTTTACAATTTTGAGGGCAAGAGCAGTATGTAAAGTACTGAAAAGCAAATCGTCTCCAATATATATGTTAATAAAAGGGTTACAATTGAAATATAAATCATTTTAATTTTTAATGAATGTTAATGAAAAGGTATTTTTAACCGTTTAATTGATAGTGGGTACGCAATGCATAGCAAAGTAATTTGTTGTGTACCCCTTTGACATTCAAAAGTTTAATAATATATTATGTTAAAGGGATAGTAATGTTTCATAATAAAAGCATAATATCCTGTGCTGTATATAAGCCTGACTGCATTCAGGCAGGCAGTAATTTTCATAACTGCAAAGAGGACAGTCTATAATAATAATGAATATTTATTAGTCTATACTGCGCATGACAACTTATGACAATCATCTTACTATATTATGATATAGGTTTGTTTTAATATGGTAATCTCTACATAATAATTCATTATAAATGAAATGACTGATAGCAAATACAGAGTTTAAGATTAACTGAAAGGGTGGATAAAAACTGTTATGTGGTTGTGGCTTACAAATCAAGGCTGAAATGTAGAGTAAAACAGCTGCAGTTAAAAACCAATACTATGCTCCGTATTCCTTCTTCTCAACAGTTGTATTTTCTATGTAACAGGAACGTAACACACAGATCTCTTATTTACACAAGGAAACTTTTTAATATACATTTTCTATGGTAGGTGTTAGACAGAAAAAGTAGTTGCACCCTTGGTAACATGGTCAGTGATCACATTAAAGCTGTGTCATTGCTACACATGATGCAGTAAGGACCGTACTCGCCATTCCCCCCCTTTTCCCTCAGCCACCACACAACCCCAAAATCCCCCAAACCCCCCCCCATAGTTCACCCCCAAATAAACACACTGACAACAATATAAGGTGGCAAATTGTGTGGTCACAGCTTTATTAATTGGGATATTGACCTATTTATAGGACCCCAGGACTACCTTCCCCCCTCCTATGTTGCGCCTCCAGGGCCCCTAAAAGTTTGGGTCATGCCTGCACCCAGCCCGCGGCCATGGGAGGTAAAGGGCGAGACCTTTCAGGCAAACCACTGCCTCCCCACCTCTGGTCCCTCTCCATGGCCGCCTCTCCAACGTACCAGGGGAGGCAAACAAGGCCCAAATATCAATCCGCCATGACAATACATACATGCCTCCCCTCCTCCATAGTGTTTGATGGCAATCGCTCGCCCTTCCTGCAGGCTGACCTGGCCGCACAGCACAAGTCTGCCCACCCACTGTTACCGATTGGCTATGCCGCACTGCCGGGGCCCTGTAAGCGCCACACCCGCATGGGCCTAATTGGAATGCCACGGCTGCCTTCCACCATCCTCTGCCTGGTCTAAGCCGGACCTCTTGCAGGGCGCATTCAACAGCATCTCGATGATCCTAAAATCAAAACATAATAGGGAGGGAGGGAGGGATAAGCAAAAAACAGTTATAGCTCACCTCTTCAGGTAAGCTTCTTTTAAAGGGTAAGCCTCGCCCCCTTTGTTTCCCGCCTCCCCCTGCTACGTGACTCCAGCAAGGGAGGGGGAGAGAGCCCAGGCCTTTGTCCCAGGCTCCCTCCCCCCACCCCCACCGAAACCCCGCAACAAAGGAAGGGGGTTTTGGCTCCCCGGCCCTTATCAGGCTTCAGGCGCCATCCCGGCGCCCTCCGCCTTTTGTTATGTGCAGTAGATACTGAATTAAAATGGGAAATCTCTATTGAGTTGTAACAGTACATTGTTTCCAGTGCTGCACCATCATTGACGCTAGGATTTTTATTAGTCGTTATCTGCAGAGGCTTCAAGCATGCTGCATGCCTCTGTTTAATTTTTGATTGTTTCCTGTAGTCTCCTCCTACATACTTCCTCCCTCTAGCTGCTCAGCCTATCTGTTTCCTGTGGAGAGGTTTTTAAGGGCAGACTGAGTACAGACCCAGTCATCCATACGTTTGTGTTATGAGCAGTTCATTATATAGTATTCCAAATTCTTGTCAATTATTTGGCTTGTTTTTCTATCGATTCTGGTGTAGAACCATGGCGATGTCTGACTAATTTCCTTGTGTGTTCAGATTTGGCTCAGATATCCTATCTGGATGCAAACCCGTGGCTCTAACTGACTACTCGCTCTGTGTATGATCTATGCTTGTTTGACTATCCATAGAAAAATATGAAAAAAGTCAGCACTCAGATGGTAATTGTACAAAATCGTTGCTATTCTTTATTCACTTAAAAACTTGTGAGACATGTAATCATACAAAATACATACACTCCATAACTACCTAACGCGTTTCGGACCTAAACTACCTATGAGTAAGGACCGTTTATGTCCGAAACGCGTTAGGTAGTTATGGAGTGTATGTATTTTGTATGATTACATGTCTCACAAGTTTTTAAGTGAATAAAGAATAGCAACGATTTTGTACAATTACCATCTGAGTGCTGACTTTTTTCGTATTATTCTATGGACGTTTTCAATGTGTGGAGATTAGTGTTGAGCGAGCATGCTCGGCCGATGCTCGGATCGGCTCGAGCATCGCTCTGCTCGGCACATGGCGGTACTCGTACGAGTACCGCATGTGCTCGCCCGCCATGTTCGGGTCTCCTCCCCGCACGTTTTGCGGCTGCTGCGCAGCCAATAAACGTGCAGGGAGGCTCTGACATCGGTGTAATGCCAGCAGCCATGTTGGCTGCTGGCATTACACTGATTGGCTGGCCAGAACCCGTGGTCGGGTGCTGTATAGCACCTGACCATCGAGTTCGGCTCAGTCTGAGCCAGGGAGAGCTGAGGATAGGAAGGGAAAGGCAGTGTAGGGAGGAAAAAAAAAAATTGTGAAAAAAAAGAACCAAAAGTCCTTTTTAGGACTACTGTGTGTGGGGGCAGCAGGTTATTTTGTGTGGGAGAAAAAAAAAAAAAAAAAAAAAAAAAATATTCTGTTTAGTGTGAAAAGTTGCAGATTAGAGCACATTCTGTTTAGTGTGCACAGTTGCAGATTAGAGCACATTCTGTTTAGTGTGCAAAGTTGCAGATTAGAGCACATTCTGTTTAGTGTGCAAAGTTGCAGATTAGAGCACATTCTGTTTAGTGTGCAAAGTTGCAGATTAGAGCACATTCTGTTAAGTCTTCAAACTAAAATATCAAAGTCACATATTCCATTCAGTGTGCGTCGCCGCAGTGTAGCAGCACATTCTGTGTACTGTGCAGAGTTGCAGAATAGGAAGAAATACTGTTAAGTCTTCAAACTAAAATATCAAAGTCACATATTCCATTCAGTGTGCTTCGCCGCAGTTTAGCAGCACATTCTGTGTACTGTGCAGAGTTGCAGAATAGGAAGAAATACTGTTAAGTCTTCAAACTAAAATATCAAAGTCACATATTCCATTCAGTGTGCTTCGCCGCAGTGTAGCAGCACATTCTGTGTACTGTGCAGAGTTGCAGAATAGGAAGAAATACTGTTAAGTTTTCAAACTCAAATATTAAAGTCACATATTCCATTCAGTGTGTATCACCGCCGTTTAGCAGCCTATTCTGTGTACTCTGAACAGTTGCAGAATAGTAAGAAATACTGTTAAGTTTTCAAACTCAAATATTAAAGTCACATATTCCATTCAGTGTGTATCACCGCCGTTTAGCAGCCTATTCTGTGTACTCTGAACAGTTGCAGAATAGTAAGAAATACTGTTAAGTTTTCAAACTCAAATATTAAAGTCACATATTCCATTCAGTGTGTTTCACCGCCGTTTAGCAGCCTATTCTGTGTACTCTGTACAGTTGCAGAATAATAAGAAATACTGTTAAGTTTTCAAACTCAAATATTAAAGTCACATATTCCATTCAGTGTGTTTCACCGCCGTTTAGCAGCCTATTCTGTGTACTCTGCAGAGTTGCAGAATAGTAAGAAATACTGTTAAGTTTTCAAACTCAAATATCAAAGTCACATATTCCATTCAGTGTGTTTCACCGCCGTTTAGCAGCCTATTCTGTGTACTCTGTACAGTTGCAGAATAATAAGAAATACTGTTAAGTTTTCAAACTCAAATATTAAAGTCACATATTCCATTCAGTGTGTATCACCGCCGTTTAGCAGCCTATTCTGTGTACTCTGCAGAGTTGCAGAATAATAAGAAATACTGTTAAGTTTTCAAACTCAAATATTAAAGTCACATATTCCATTCAGTGTGTATCACCGCCGTTTAGCAGCCTATTCTGTGTACTCATAACAGTTGCAGAATAGTAAGAAATACTGTTAAGTTTTCAAACTCAAATATTAAAGTCACATATTCCATTCAGTGTGTATCACCGCCGTTTAGCAGCCTATTCTGTGTACTCTGAACAGTTGCAGAATAGTAAGAAATACTGTTAAGTTTTCAAACTCAAATATTAAAGTCACATATTCCATTCAGTGTGTTTCACCGCCGTTTAGCAGCCTATTCTGTGTACTCTGTACAGTTGCAGAATAATAAGAAATACTGTTAAGTTTTCAAACTCAAATATTAAAGTCACATATTCCATTCAGTGTGTTTCACCGCCGTTTAGCAGCCTATTCTGTGTACTCTGCAGAGTTGCAGAATAGTAAGAAATACTGTTAAGTTTTCAAACTCAAATATCAAAGTCACATATTCCATTCAGTGTGTTTCACCGCCGTTTAGCAGCCTATTCTGTGTACTCTGTACAGTTGCAGAATAATAAGAAATACTGTTAAGTTTTCAAACTCAAATATTAAAGTCACATATTCTGTGTAAGATGAAGAAGGCGGGTAAAAAGGGACGGGGAAGTGGACGTGATCCTGAAAGTTCAGGGCGCGGGTCAGGACGCGGAGAAACTGTGCCTGGTGCCAGAGCACAAGAAAGAAAGACATCCACCATACCTAGCTTCATGTGTAATTTTACAGGGCGTCGCAGGACATCACTCTCGAGGTCCGACCACTGCGAACAGGTGGTCGGTTGGATGACAGCTGATACTGCTTCCAGTCGGTTAAGCACCACCCTGTCTTCCACCAAGTCCACTCTCAGTAGCCAAGAGTCTGGTCAAAATAATCCTCACTCTGATCATCCTTCCTCCCACCATACACGGTCTGGTCAAAGAAGTGATCCCACACTGGGATATAGTGAGGAGCTCGTCTCATCACCAATCCTTCATTTGACCCTCTCTCCAAGCACGCTTGCAGAGGAACATGACATCTTGTGCCCTGATTCACAACCTCTAGAGGCTACCCAATCACAAGAAGATGACAGATGTGAACGGCATTTAAGGTCAAAGGAAGTAGTGGATGATGATGATGATGATGAGACACAGTTGCCATTAAATCAACCACTATTTCCATCTCAAGACCTTGTTGAGGAGAATGTTATACAGTTGTCAATGACTGAGTATGTGGTGGGATCAAGACTTGAGGAGGATGATCAGAGTGAGGAAGTGGAGGAGGACTTGGTGGACGATGAGGTGACTGACCCCACCTGGGAAGGTGTAGAGCCGAGCGATGTCAGCAGTCCTGAGGGTGAGCCATCTGCAGCACCGCAACAGGCTGGAAGAGGCAGTGGTGTGGCTACAGAAAGAAGGCGGACCGCACCAAACCGGCCCGCAAATGTTCCACGGAGCACCCCCTTGCGTAAATCTCCCTTGCCAAGGGGTAGGTGTTCCGCGGTATGGCGTTTTTTTAAGGAAAGTGCGGACGACAAAAGAATTGTAGTTTGCAACCTGTGCCACACCAGAATGAGCCGAGGCATGAACACTAGAAACCTCACCACCACCAGCATGATCCGACACATGGCATCCAAGCACCGTAGTAAGTGGGAGGAACGCCTGGATCGCCCATCTGTGTCTGCAGGCCACACCACTGCCTCCTCTTCCCCTGTTTTCGGTGCCGGCCAATCGCCTGTCGAAGGCGCAGGCCCGCATACCTCCCGCCCTGCACCTGTACCATCTGAAGCACCATCAGCGACCACATCCACTTCCCTGTCCCAGCACAGCGTCCAAATGTCGTTACCCCAGGCATTTGAGCGCAAGAGAAAGTACCCAGCCACCCACCCACAGGCCATAGCACTAACCTCACACCTTTCCAAATTACTGGCCATCGAAATGCTGCCATTTAGGCTTGTGGACACTGAGTCCTTCCGCAGCCTGATGGCAGCAGCTGTCCCTCGGTACGCGGTCCCCAGCCGCCACTACTTTTCCCGGTGTGCCATCCCCGCATTACACCACCATGTGTCCCGTAACATCACCCGTGCCCTGACCAACGCAGTTACTGGGAAGGTCCACTTAACGACTGACACATGGACAAGTGCTTGTGGCCAGGGACGCTACATTTCCCTGACGGCACACTGGGTGAATGTCGTGGAGGCTGGGAGCGACTCGGACCCTGGGATGGCACGGGTGCTACCCACGCCGAGGATTGCGGGCCCTACCTCCATCAGGGTTTCCACCAGCACCTACGTTATTGGCTCCTCCTCCTCCGTTTCCACCTCCGAATTCTCTACACACAGCGCCACTCCCCCATCAGCCAGTAGCTGGAAGCAGTGTAGCACTGCAGTGGGGAAGCGTCAACAGGCCGTGCTGAAGCTGATCTGCCTTGGGGACAAACAGCACACGGCCTCAGAGCTGTTGCAGGGGATTAGTCACCAGACCGAGCAGTGGCTCTCGCCACTCAACCTGCAACCAGGCATGGTTGTGTGTGATAATGGGCGTAACTTGGTGGCGGCTTTGGAGCTCGGCAAGCTCACACACGTACCATGCCTAGCGCATGTATTTAATTTAGTGGTGCAGCGATTTCTAAAAACCTACCCCAATGTGCATGATCTCTTGACCAAGGTGCGCCGCGTGTGTGCACATTTCCGTAAGTCATCAACAGCTTCAGCCGGCCTGTTGAAGCTGCAGCAGCGCTTACAATTGCCAGCTCACCGGCTGCTGTGTGACGTGAGCACGCGCTGGAACTCCACCTTCCACATGTTGGCCCGGCTTTGTGAGCAGCAGAGGGCAGTAGTGGAGTACCAGCTGTTACACGGTCGTCGCCTCTCCGTTCAACTTCCTGTAATCAGAAGTGAGGAGTGGGAATGGATGTCAGACCTCTGCGAGGTTTTACGCAATTTTGAGGAATCGACACAGATGGTGAGCGGCGATAACGCTATTATCAGTGTAACCATCCCACTTCTGTGTCTACTGAAACACTCGCTGCTCACAATTAAAACCGACGCTTTGCATGTGGAAGAGGTGGAAATGGGGGAGGAAGAGCTTACACAAGGTGATAGCCAGAGCACCCTCACTTCGTCTTCTCAGCGACAATTGGAGGAGGCGGAGGAGGAGGAGGAGGAGGAGGAGGAAGACACGGTTGCCTCCGCTACAGAGGGTAGCCATGGAACTTTAGTTCCATCTCTTCAGCGTGGGTGGGCAGAAGAGGAGGAAGAGGATGAGGAGATTGAGAGTCATCCTCCTGGTGAGGACAGCGAAATCTTGACTGTTGGTACTCTGGCACACATGGCTGACTTTATGTTAGGCTGCCTTTCCCGTGACCCACGCGTTATACGCATTTTAAACAACACGGATTACTGGGTGTTCACCCTTCTGGACCCCCGCTACAAAGAGAATTTCTCATCTCTCATTCCTCCGGTGGAGAGGACAAGCAAAATGTTGCAATACCAGAAGGTTCTTGTCGAAAAATTGCTCCAAAATTTTCCATCTGACAACGCTGGCGGCAGAGTACGTGCTACCTTGGCCAACCGAGAAGGGGAGAAAAGGGGAGCACACAGCAGTTCCGACAAAGGCAGGGCAACACTCTCCAAGGCGTGGGACACCTTCATGACACCCCGCCAGCACCCTCACCCTGATGCGCAGCCTAGTGTCACAAGGAGGGAAAAGTTTTGGAAGATGGTGAAGGAGTACGTAGCAGACCGTGTCAGCGTCCTCAATGATCCCTCTGTGCCTTACAACTACTGGGTGTCCAAGCTGGACACGTGGTATGAACTGGCACTCTACGCCTTGGAGGTGCTGGCCTGCCCTGCCGCCAGCGTTCTGTCTGAGCGGGTATTTAGTGCTGCTGGTGGCATCATAACAGATAAGCGTATCCGCCTTTCCACCGACAATGCTGATAGGTTGACACTTATAAAAATGAACAAGGCCTGGATTTCCCCTGACTTCTCCACTCCACTGGAGGAAAGCCCCGGGGGAACATAAACTCACTTTATATATGTTATTTACAATGATGGGAATACTCTGTATTCCCATTCACCCCTTCCACCCAAAAAACGGGTATATGGTTGACTCTTAATCTTCTCATCCTCCTCCTCCTCTTCCATATGCCCTGTGCTATAATTTTTATATAGGGCCAGCTCACCAGCGGGCCCTGTGATATAATTTTTATATAGGGTCAGCTCACCAGCGGGCCCTGTGATATAATTTTTATATAGGGTCAGCTCACCAGCGGGCCCTGTTTGCCAATTTTTATATAGGTCAGCTCACCAGCGGGCCTTCTCATATAATGTTTTATTGGGTCAGCTCTCTAGCGGGCCCTCTCATATAATGTTTTATAGCGTCAGCTCACTAGCGGGCCTTCGCATATAATGTTTAGGATGGTCAGCTCTGCAGCAGACCCTCAACCATAATGTTTTAGATGGTCAGCTCAGCGCACGTTTCCCTCTTAATCATGGCCTCAGTTCAATAAAATCAAGGAAATTTTTGGGAGAATTTGCCTCTGTGCACGTTTCCCTCTTAATCATGGCCTCAGTTCTGAAAATCAAGGAAATTTTTGGGAGAATTTGCCTCTGTGCACGTTTCCCTCTTAATCATGGCCTCAGTTCTGAAAATCAAGGACATTTTTGGGAGAATTTGCCTCTGCGCACGTTTCCCTCTTAATCATGGCCTCAGTTCTGAAAATCAAGGAAATTTTTGGGAGAATTTGCCTCTGCGCACGTTTCCCTCTTAATCATGGCCTCAATTCTGAAAATCAAGGAAATTTTTGGGAGAATTTGCCTCTGCGCACGTTTCCCTCTTAATCATGGCCTCAGTTCTGAAAATCAAGGAAATTT
Organism: Rhinophrynus dorsalis; assembly: GCA_037306005.1. Taxonomy (NCBI): domain Eukaryota; kingdom Metazoa; phylum Chordata; class Amphibia; order Anura; family Rhinophrynidae; genus Rhinophrynus; species Rhinophrynus dorsalis. The sequence goes on from CM074723.1 coordinate 461,330,005, forward strand.
TTGGGAGAATTTGCCTCTGCGCACGTTTCCCTCTTAATCATGGCCTCAGTTCAGAAAAATCGAGGAAATTTTTGGGAGAATTTGCAGATGATATACAAGTAAATATACAGCAAATACTGTTTGGTAACAATTTTTCGCCTAAAGTCGTTTTTATCTGCCTTTTTGTGTGTTTTACGGTCAGTCTGTAAAAATGGCGTACTACGGGCGAAAGATCGTTCCCAGCAGCGACGTTGGAGTCCAAGATGCATCCAGACATCCTCCCTATGCTGTCCCTGAACCATTTCTGTAGTGTTTCCATCTTTTTCTGCCCTTTTCCTATGGACCAGGCACCCTCCCCTCATCAGAGCAGGGGGTGCCTGGTGTAATGCTCGAGTCCTCCCATTGACTTCAATGGGGCTCGGGTGCTCGGCCGAGCACTCGAGCCTCAGGGGGTGCTCGGTCAGAGCACCCGAACACCCGAGCATTGGGGTGCTCGCTCATCACTAGTGGAGATACTTGTCCAGCACCGATGGAGTCAACACTTGGTACTACCTGGAAATTGTATAATTAATGTAGAAGAATCGTGGTGAGTTATTATCTACTTGGATTTATCAGGACTTTGTATGTTTGGCTTGGAAGACCCATGGTGAGTGAAACTTTCCCGTACTGCAGATACTTGTTTTTATATATAATCATAATTCTGCAATATTGGCATTTTTATTCAGAGATCTGAGCGGTTTCCTTTTTTTTTTTCTTTGTCTGACTACCCACTCTAGTGTTGAACTTGGGCTCTATCTACTGTGCATCAAGAGAACATACGCTTCAATGGATATGCTATCTGGTGCAAACCTGTGACTCTGGCTGACTATCCGCTCTGTGTATGTCTTTGGATCATTTGACTATCTTATTTGGTGTTTACTAGAAGGCCCTTAATGTTCGCTCCTAGGGTTGGTTCAGATATTCAGACATCTTTCCTAATATTTACCTTGGGCTGTCAGACTACAAATTAATGAATTCAGGATGAGTCAGTATAAATCTTTGGAGTTATCTTACCGTAAAACTCCAACATACTTAGACCTAGTCTCTGATAGTGAAGTGAGGATATTGAGAGACTGATAATGCTGATACTGTACTCGATTTTTTGATCAACAAATCTGTGTATATATTATAATGCATTACTGTTATTATTATTATAATAAAGGTTCTAATAACTATAATGTCTGACTCATGGTTTTACTTGCCAGCCGTAACAAGCATATGACGGAATCTGACAAACTTGCTAGCATGTTATTATTTAGGATTGGAAGATGTTAAAAAGATAATGAGATGTTAAAAATAAAATATAAATATATATATATATATATAGAGAGAGAGAGAGGTATAGATAAAATAAATAAAAATTTCTCTAATTTTTAAATTAAAATAAAATGTTTTTTAAAATTAAAATAAATTATAATATAATTAGCAATCTCTATCTCTCTCTCTCTCTCTCTCTCTCTATATATATATATATATATATATATATATATATATATATATATATATATAAAAAATGTTTCATATTTTTGTTAAAACATATTTTAAAATAAAATATATTTTAAAAAATTAAATATATATATGTTTATTTATTTTGTAGGATAAAAGAAATGGAGATTGGAATACCTTTTCTAATATTATATTATGCTTTTAAAAAAATTAGAATGCAAAAAAAAAAAAAAGAGAATGTGGAAGATTTGCGTAGAAGAAGAACATTCAGGAGAAATAATAAAATATTCAGAAAAAGAATTATATTGACAGACATGGAGGAGAGTGAGGTTAGGTCTATGTATAGATTATCAACAGAGAGAATTTTTAGTTTGTATGAACAAATTAAAGAAGAAATTAATCCAATGACAAAAAGAACTCACGCTATTCATGGAATAGTGAAGTTGTTAGCAGCACTTCATTTCTTTGTTACAGGATCTTTTCAGAATACACTAGCAGTAATTGAAGGAATTAGTCAATCAAGTTTTTCAAGGAGTTTGCATGGAGTAATAAATGCTTTAATAAAAATAGGTCATCAATTCATTATTTTTGATAGTTCAATGGAATTCTTGCAAAAGTCCAAGGAATATTTTAATAGAATGGCAGGGTTTCCAAATGTAGTTGGAGTAGTGGATTGTACACATGTTGCATTGTCACCCCCTGAAATTGATGAAAATATATATAGAAATAGGAAGCATTATCATTCTATGAATATGCAAGTTATAGTAGATTTTGATATGAAAATTTTAGATGTAGTTGCTAAATTTCCAGGATCTGCCCATGATTCATACATTTTGGAACAGTCTTCTATTTTCGATAGATTTGAAAATGGTGAATTTGGAAGTTCTTGGCTCATAGGTTAGTGTCTTTAAATATTACATTATTTTTTATAAGAACTATATAAAAAAAAAATATATATAAAATAAATTGTTATAAATTTTTTAAAAAAATGTATTATGTTTAAAAATAAAATCAAATATTTAGAATATATATAATTTAATGTGTGTTTTAAGTTGTATTTATAATATAATATGTTTGGTTTTTAAAAAATGTTTATATTTTATTTTTATTAAAAAATTGTCTTAAAAATAATTAAATATTGAATAAAATAATTATAAACAATATTGATTTTTTTAAATAAAATATTACACTCTATATATATATATATATATATATGTATATATAAATATTTAATTTTTTATGAGATTAATTTATATTTTAATTGTATAAGAAACTAAGTAAAAAATATTATGTTTTTAAAACCTTAAGTGAGAGAGTTTTGATCATTTTCATGTACCCTTATAATCAGACATGTTTTTTGTATTTTTGCTATCCTTCTTTATAGGTTTTATTTAATTTTTGAATTTCAAGTTTAATATAAAAAAAATAACTTTTTTTTTTTTAAAGATTGAATAGAGCTTTATAGTGTCACCTTACATGAAGTAGAAACATAAGCACACCATTGGCTATGTCTCCAATAAAGTCAGGCGACTTCCCTCTGTCTAGTTAACGTCTATTAGTACAATCAATTGTGAGATCAATGATTTTAGGATATAATGAGAGATAGAGGAATTGTATTGGATATTTTACCTTAAAATATAATGATTTGAGATAAATGAACTTTGAAATTTAATATATTTATTTTATAAATTATATATTAAAAAAAAAATTAACATTTATATAAACATATATGATTAAATTGTTAAAATATAATTATACAATAAAATTTTTTAGTAAATTTTTATTATATAAAACAATTAATATCATGAATTAATTTAATTAGTGTTAAGCATTGATTTGTTTTTATTTATCATATTTTCAAAAAATGTTTACAATTTTATATATTTTTTTATGTAAGTAATATATTTATTAAAATATAAATACATTTTTTATTATTTTTAATTTAAATTATAGATATAGTTTAAAATAAATAATGAGAATAATAGCATTTTAATTAATTTAATAGTTATAATAAAATATTAATTCTGTGATGTTTTAATTAAATAAAAAATAATTATGAATTATTTGTGTATTCTTAATTTAATAGGTGATAGTGGATATGCATTAAGACCTTGGTTACTTACGCCTATCACTGTACCTCGAAATAGAGCTGAAGAGAAATATAACACTGCTCATCGATCAACTAGAGGAATAGTTGAAAGAACATTTGGTTTAATGAAATCACGTTTCAGATGTTTAGATAAATCAGGAGGTGTGATGTTATACACTCCTTTGAAAGTATGTAAAATATTTTATGTGTGTTGTATACTTCACAACATAGCACTCAGAGATAAACTTTTAATAGATTATGAAGATGTGGAAATAGAAGTAGATGAATCAATAGCAGATGAAGATGTAAATCAGATTTTAGAAGGTCAGATTGTAAGATCTCATTTAGTAGATGAAGTATTTAGATAATATGAAAATAATATAGCATAATTCTATTTAATTTTTTTATAGAAATATATAAATATTTATTTTATTATTTTTTAACCATTTGATTTATATAGGGGAAGTCAACTCATTGCTTTACTATGTATTGGATATAACTCTTGAACTCAATGATTTTAATTTATAAATTATTATATATTTATTGCAATACATTTTTATGTTAATATATTTTAAAATGAATAATATGATTGTTTTTTTTTAATTATATAATATTATTTCCTATTTTATTAAAACATTATAAATATTGAATGTAATTTTGTTTAATTAAATGTTGTATAATTGTTTTACTAATTTAATTTTAAATAAATATTATTCTAAATTCATTGTAAGTTTTCTTTATTTATTATTATGTATATTTGATATGTGTATATCTATAAATATATAAAAGAATAAATATCATTGCATAATTTATGGTATCTCTCACACAGAACAAAAATTAATTCTCCTCAGAAAAGAAACTTGCATTGAACAGAATGTCTAATTACATAATTTATGTCTCATTAGGAGATACATATCATATTGGGTGATTCAGTGGGGACATTACTGTTCCTATTGTTTGATTCAATAGGGGCATGTTTAAATAAATAAATGTCACTTGCTCCTGAAGAAGGGGATATTAGTAACTTCTCCAAGTCCACACTCAAAATCAGTCAGGATCATGAACCTAAAAAACATACATTTCACCTCATACAGATAATTGTAACCCTCCATACACTCTGTTTCAGTACGAGGGTGTAATGTTCCCATAAAAAACAAACTAAGGGATAAAATTAATACCAAATATTTTATTTAAATTTTCACCTCTTTGGCCACCGCACGAACTGTCTCAACTGTCATTACTCAACTTCCTTCTTCATGAATCCCAGCCTTTCTCCTTAAAGGGAGATAGATGCTGTGCTGTATGTTAAAGAAGGTAAGCCTCAAACAACAATTTCTATTTGTACCATCAGCATATTGCTATGCTGCCTCAACTGAACAGCCACCGTGTGTTATAATGCTGTTACCTCAACTTAACCTTTTGATTGCAAAAGGTGAACACAGATTCCCATCATACATTGTGCATCCCCACCAGCCTTGTTCTCCTGCCCACTGGATGCCACAGATTCCCCACATACAATGCATGTGTCCCCCTTGCCCACAGGTATACACAGATTCCTCACAAACACTATGTGATTCCAAACTGCATTTAACCCCTGCCCACTGATATACATTATATAACCGCCCTAGCCTTGCTCCCCTGCCCACTGTTAGCCACAGATTCCTAAAATACACTATGTTACCTTCAACAACCTTAATATCCTGCCCACTGATAGCCACTGATTCCTCACATATTATGTTGAACCCCATGAGACTTATGATCCTGCCCAATGAAAGACACAGATTATACACATACACTATATGACCACCAACATCCTTATTCCAATACCCAATGTTATCCACTGTTTCCTTATATAAAATGTGTAACCATATCAGCCTTGTTCCCCTGCCCTCTTTTAGACAGCCTACAAATTCTCCATATATACAATGTGACATCCACCAGCCTTGTTTACCTGACACTGGTAGCCATATATTTCCCCCATCTATACTGTCCCTCATACCTTCTCTTCTTTTCTGCCACATTCTGCTTTCTGTTTCAGTGTAGATCCATTGGGCTCCACAATGCCTCCTTTGGTACTTCAGGTGCATGTTGATGACCTAATCGCAAAGCACCAGGAGGTGCTAGAAGAGCCATTGTGGAGCGGATGGCTGTGGGCAAAAGCTAATAACAGAGTAAGACAGCAGCCTGCTGTTCCAGGCTATATATGCCCACAAGTTGATGGGCAGCAGCCAGTCAGCCAGCCTCATGATAAACAGCAGGAGGAGTGAGTCTACTGATTGTCTGACATTCTGGGCTGCCCATTGACACACTCCGGGCTTCAACCTCCTTAGCCCGGCCCTTAGTTACGCCCCTTGGTTAAAAAACACATTGCAAAGCTTTGCGTTGCATACCCCTCTGGCACTCAAAGGGTAAAGTAAGAAGGAGTTGCTGCGCAAATTTGGAAATTCAATAGAGGAGTGATTTAAATCATGAAAGGAGTTTGCATGCCTCAACTATCCAGCCCGCCTACCAATATATAAGTAACAGAAAAAACAAAATGACTGCCACTCAATCCTACATCACAGACAAAAACACATTTAAAAAAAAACACACTCAACCACAATCAGTCATACACAGTCATTCACACACACTCAATCATACACACAATAAATCACACACTCACATTCACACATTCACACTCAACCACACAATCAATCCCACACACTATAATACTCTATCATATATATTTTTTAAAATATTGAAAATATATAAATATAAATTTAAAAAATATGCATTATTATAACAAAATAAAATTGATAAATAAATAAAATAAAAAATGCAATAATAAACATTCACACAGAGAATTATTAAATTTTAAATCTTTATTTGTAACAATTGTTATAATTAGAAAAAAAAGGTAAAATGACATTAAAAAAAAAATTAAAACCATTTTCTATTTGTTATTTTTTTTAAAAAAAATTTTTTAAAACATTTTGTTATAATTAAGTCTTATAACAAACAATTTGTATTTTAAAAAAATACATATTTATCTAAATGAAAAAAAAGTTTGATTTGAAATATGTTGATAAAATTAGCAAACAAAATCTTTATTATTTTAAAGATATGTAAATAAAAAAAAATGTTTAAACCTTTAGTATTAGGTCTTTTTGTAAATATAAAATATATATGAATGATATACATCAAATAGTAATGATTAATTCTCATTACTATACTTTTTATTTAAATTATTTAAAGGGATCGTAATACTTGAAAGTATTTGTATTTTATAATGTAGCCATTAAAAAAACATGAAAAATGATATAAAGCTTATCTCCAAAACCTTTATGATTTGAGAGATATTCACATGTAAAATATAGTAAAATGCTCCTTTACTGGCGGTTTCAGCCAAGTCTGCCTTCTAGTGGACAGATTTGGAATTCGGTCCACAGAGCAACTGGCAGCTCTTTAACAGTGCCGAGATCATGATCGTTTAAAAGAACTACTTAATTGGAACTATCTACAAAATGTGCATGGCTTGAAAGCACACTTTGTAGACCATTCCAATTAATAAATTATTTTTAAAGATGTTGATCTCTGCACTTCTGGAGAGGCATAGCTAGTCCCGGGACCGGGTTCCAAATCTTAAGGGTGGAGCAATGACGTCACTCCAGGGGAAACTTTATTTCTGAATATCTCCCAAAATCATAAAGGTTTGGGAAATAAGACTTATATCATTTTCATGTGTTTTTAAGGGCTACAATATAAACTAAACTTATTTTCAATTTTAACTATCCCTTTAAATGTACTGATCATCTTAAAAAAATATTCAGAATTCTTAAATCTTTATTGTATGAGAATTAGGTTTTGTTTTTGTACTGCTCAACATTATTATTAGTAGAGACATAATAATTAAAAAAAAATCCTAAAAATTTTTTTGGGATTTATACCATACAATATTTTTTTCAAAATTATTGCATATATAAAGGTTATAAAGCCTTTGCAATCTTATAAAAATAAAGTATTAACAATGTAAGTTCAATTTAAAAGTGATAATAATAATTAAAATGTAAAACAAAATATGATGTTGGGTGTATCCTCATGACTAATACAATGGTGATAGCATTGCTGATAGGTATTATATTCAATAGTTATTAGACTTCAATGTTGAATTTTATTAGGTGAAGTATTACAGGGGGCATGAAATAATACAGTTACATTATTTCTTAATCTACTATATGAATATTTTTAGTCCTCGTACCAGAGCTGACTATAAGATTGCTTAGCAGAAGCGCAACTGTACAATGTCAGGCATCTGTGATATTTACCCAAATAAAATCAAATTTGAACTGTAATAAAAAATTTTTTAACTCCATTAGATGGTGAAAAAAACATTGTTTTACTCATTTAAATCATCCATAAAACATATTTTTTTTACTTTTTAATTATTATTATTTTAATTGAATATAGGATTAATTTTGAAAAAAGATTGTGTATACCACCATGAATTTACCCTTTAATAACAAACTTACAAAAGACATTGAAAATCAATGCATTGCATCTACAAATGACACTCAAAGTATTAGCCCTTAAAATAGTTTGAGCAAAAAACAATACCTTCTCTTTAAAAAAAAAAAATTATGTTCAGGATCATGTTTATCAAACATTACATAATAAAAACTAGTGATTATATTATTTAGCGAACATACTTTAAAACAGTAATTAAACTAAAGGTAGGCTACCCTCATAGAGAACGATAAAGCTACAGTATGACAGAACAATCAGTTCAACCATAAACCTTGCTTAATTATATCCCATGTATAGATATGCACACAATTTTTTTTAATAAAAAAAAAATATATATCTATATATATAAAAGAAGACTTTGTGCCTGGCAAAACACACCCAGGGGCGGCAGAAAGAAAGAGTTACTGCTCCCATTGGATGATTCAATGGGAGCGTGATTTTCATAGGATTTGCAGTGGCCTTTGGCCACTGCTACTCCTATGAAAATCAAGCAGGGACTTGGCCCTCCCCCACTATCCAGCCCGCCCACCACTATACAACTGAGGAAAAAAACAAAATGGCTGCCATTCACTCCTACACCACAGACAAACACACACACACCAGCTCTGCTACCTGTATCCTGCCTGTCTTCAGCTACCTATCTGTCTGCTGTAGATGCTTCATGTCCCTCACTCACACACTCACTTACAACTAAACACAAACCATGAGGACATAGCTGGCCTACCATGGAAGAGGGGACAGGTCTGCACATTTCCACTACATGTCTACTATGGTGTCAGCGTGATACACTAGCCTGACCTGCGGGACACTGTGCAACATGGCCGAGGTGAGGGGGTGGGAGCAAGCTGCCACTGTACAAGGTACACAACTCATGGATACCAGTACAATCCACTATTGTTCATCGAGTGTCTGCAAGTGGAGCTATAAGTTACTTCTGATGAGATGGAATGCGGGGTTTAACCCTTTGAGTGCTACAGAAGTACGCAATGTGTTCACTATCTCTCTGGCACTCCCAGGGTTAATATCCCACTTATGCCGCTTCACTGCATTCCATCTCAGGACATGTACCTTTCAGCTTCACTTACAGACACTCAATGAACAGACTTAACCTTTTGAGTGCCAGTGGGGTATGCAACTCATTGCAAAGCAATGTGTTGCACACTCCTCTGGCACTCCAAGAGTTAATATTGAACATTCAGGTGTTTAGCCTTTTGAGTCCCAAGTCTTCCCCACCTAGGCTTTCTTTGTGTTCTATTTCATGGAGCACTGAAAGGCTACCCTTCTGCTATTCTGAATGCAAATACAATTGCCCTCCATATGTTTATTGGTGTTCCCCGTGCAGTACTGTGTGCTCCATAACATGGCGAGTGCCAGAGAGCTATCCAAAAGCAAAGTTTTCCATCCCTCCCTGGCACTCATCACGTTATGGAGCACACAGTACTACACGGGACGCTGAAAGAATTACTGAACACAATGCCAACCTTACTGTTCATTTTCTCACTAACCATACGGCTCATCGCATTCTTCATGCACTCTGCATCAACCATTTGAGGCCAAAGGGGTGCACAATGCATTGCTTTGCAGTGCCTTGTGCATACCTCTGGCTCTCAAATGGTTAATCGCAACACACCCTTACACACTCCACCCCGAATCACTTCAGTATCTTCTACTGTGCTAAACGTAGGTAATTTACATAGCCAGTCCTCCACATACATCTCCTTCACATACATGCCATCAATCATGAGAGTTGCATCTTCAGCTGTACGTAATTCAAATGCTTGTGTGTTTTCTGACCGCTCCCCATGCCACAGCTATCTCCAAATGCTGTGCTGCTCTCTATGAATGCTCTCTGACCTCATTGTCTCCTCTGCTGAAAAGCTACCTTCCACAAAACGAAACCCAGTGCATGTGAGTCTTTACACAAACTTCTTTATACCAGTGAAATGTGTGACAGCCTGTAATCTATCATTCTCTCCCCCTCAGCCATTCCAGGTTCATGCTGTCACATTCTGTCTGCTCAGTTCTCATTTTAACCCTACCTGCTCGGGGACCTCCTCAGTGCAAATATGTTTGCCTCTAACCTTTACATTTACTGCAGTGGTTCACAAACAATTGCTTTCACAACTTTTACACTACCCCTTCAGCCTTAGCACTTAAGGACCAGAGAGCTGTGCAATGCATTTTATACCCTGCTGGTTCTTACATGATTAAAGTACATCTTCCACACTAACACATGTTTTATTTATTTTCACCCTTTCAGTGCCACAAAACTTCCCAAAAAATTGCACTGCATACAATCCTGTTTCACTATCAAGCAGTTAACCCCTTCACTTCCACATGGATATGTAAAGCATTGTCAAGCAATGCACTGGATACCCCTCAGGCACCAAAGTGTATCACCCTGGTGTCCCTGTGTTTAGGAGATCAGACTGTGTGGTGTGTATATAAGTATATCACCGTGGTGTCCATGTGTTTAGGAGATCAGACTGTGTGGTGTGTATAGAAGTGTATCACCCTGTTGCCCCTGTGTTTAGGAGATCAGACTGTGTGGTGCATATATAAGTGTATCACCCTGGTGTGCCTGTGTTTAGGAGATCAGACTGTGTGGTGTGTATATAAGTGTATCACCCTGGTGTGCCTGTGTTTAGGAGATCAGACTGTGTGGTGTGTATATAAGTGTATCACCCTGGTGTCCCTGTGTTTAGGAGATCAGACTGTGTGGTGTGTATAGAAGTGTATAACATTGCTCCACAGCAATAACACTCACATTAATGTATGTGTATATACATTAGTCTGTGTACATAAACTACTTTGCTCTTGCTGTAAATCATATATTCACTTACTAGCAGTGTGGGACGGCGTTGCCCTTCTTTTTTTTTAAGCAATGCTTAACCCTTTGACTGACAGAGGGGTACACAAGGCAATGCATTGCATAGTTGTCTTGCAGTCAAAGGGTTGTGACGCTGAGTCACACGAGTGTATATATAATGTATATTAATGTACACACTGTAGACACAGGACTATATATTATGTATATTAATGTACACACTGTGTGTACAGTAATATACATGATACATACAATCATGTGTGTATCATAAGCATTATATATACAGTCCTGTGTCAGCGAGGCTTACTTTAACCCTTTGAGTGGCAGAAGGGTACGCAATGCATTCTAATATGTTGTGTAGACCTCTACTGCTGAAAGGGTTAAGTATTGGTTGAAAAATAAACAGACGGGCAACGCCGTCCTAAACTGCTAGTATATATATATATTCCCTTTTTATGTTCTACATATTATTAGATGAAAACATGGGCTGATCAAAATTTAAATATACTTTAATGTCATTAATTGAATTTTTTATTTCTTGTAATGTTTCTTTTATAACATTAAAGTAAGTACATGGACATTTTGTAGAACAACATTCTTGAACATTTTCTGTCTGAACGCTTACAGAGTACATGTTTCTTGGCATTGAACTTTCATTGTTGGTAAAATAAGAAATGTTCTCATTTTCCTTTGTAGTTGAATCAACAATTTTGTTGTTACTTGAAATATTATCTGGAATTTTAAAAAAATTAATGATTAAATTTTGTATTTATAAACTTTTCATATTAATATTATAGATTTTAAATAAATTATTTATAAAAATTTTGCTTATAATAGAATACATGTAGAAAAAAATTAATGTAATAAAATATGTAAAAGATAAAAAAAAACAGTATTTACATTATTTTACCTACCTGTTGTTTTTGATTCTTTTTCATTATTTGAAGCATCCATGTTATGTTTTGAATTTTCTGGTTTGTCACAATCAGTATTTAACTTTGAATCTGAATCTAAAATCATATATAAATATATATATTATCATAAATTTTATATCAAATATTTTAACAATTAAATTATTTATTCCTACAATATATTATGTGTTATGTAGTTTAACCAAAAAAATATGCCTATTTAAATTGGCCAATTACCTATTTAAAGTTACCACGAAACTGTATTGGACGATATACACATAGATTTAATAAAAAATTTGTAAAATTTATAACATAATGAATTAAACATTAATAATTATATGAATTTTTCAAAATATCTATCTATCTATATATATATATATATATATATATATATATATATATATATATATATATATATATATTTATTTAACCCCTTAAGGATCGGACGTTATGGGACATTTCCGTCCCATAACATCCGCATAGGGGCACTTGGACGCGCCGGTACACGTGACCTGTCTCGTGTATCGGCGCGTCACTATGGGGCTTGAAACAGATCGCTCCTATCTTGGAGCGGTCTATTTCATGCCCCATTTTTACTTACAGCGCTCCCGGTAGAGCGCTGTAAGTAAAAAGTACGTGACGTACCAGGACCGTCAAGGGTCTTTCAAGCAAGTTTACCCTTGACGGTCCTGGTACGTCAAGGGTCCCTAAGGGGTTAAAAAAAATAAAAATAAAAAATATATATATATATATAAAATATATAATATATACTTACCTGTAGCTATAAAACTATTTTCAATTGAATTATTAACTTCAGAGATGGTTTCTTGTTCGTTTACATTAGATACATCCATTATCGTATTATTTTTTTTTTATTTTTTCTTTTGTTTTTCTGTAACACATATATATATATACAATAATAGTTAAACATCTTAAATTAACCATGTTAACTTATAGGGTAAAATACATTTGTAGAATAAATTATTTATAATTATTAGTACTTTAATATTTATAAATGTATGAATAAAAATATTTAAAAAATGATATTTATTTATAAATGAATAATAATTTTATAAAAATGTATTAATAATTTGATTACCTAAAGAAATTTCTTCTCTGATATTCATTATGTCTTCTTTTTGTCTTCTTTTCAAATCACTCCATCGACGTTGAAGTTGAACTACAGTTCGGTATACTCCAAATTTTTTATGCAACTTATCTGATAAAGATCGCATAATGCGATTTTTGTTATATGAACAAAACGAATCTTTAGAATATATAGCTCCATATTTGTGTTTATCTAAAAAGTATACCATGTATTTAAGCTCATCTTCATCAAAATTTTTTGATCTTCTCTTTTTAGACGACATGATTTCTTCGTTTATAATAGCAAAGTTTTAAAAACAGGTTGCTATGTAATAATCTGAAAAAAGCGAACATTTTTTAATTACTAATGTAGTAATTATACGCATTCGCAAATTAGATAGCCCGAAAAAAAAATATATAATAAAGTTTTACATTACAAATATCAAAAATAATTGTTCATTAAACTTTATATCACACATTAATGTTTAACAAACATGAAATATTTAAATAAGCTAACACTTTATAAACATTCACAATGAACATAAAGTACATCTACATAATCGACATTTAATTTTACAAACAAACATATTAAAATAATACTTACATATCCAAAGTAACGAAGGTTTATAAAGATTTTCAGTATCTGATTGGATATAAATCAGACGCGATTTTTTCAACAGACGACATAGCTCTCTCTCTCTACTTCCTCCTTTTTTTTTATTTTACGTCAATTGCATCATCCTTACGTATTGTATGACAAACAGGTCAGATGACTACTCCACTTACAAGATTTACACCTATAGGTACAAGCTAAATAGATTTTTTTTAAGAATTTTAAAATGTAAAAAGCTAAGACTTTAAAAAAAATACGCAATTTTTGTATTTTAACAATCATTACACTTCTATTTTTGCGCTAAGTATTTATTTATAAAATAAAAAGAAAAGAGCAATGATACAATCTCCTGTAATTGTTGCTATTATAAAGTTAATCGAGATTAAAATATATGATGATTTGAGCATGTACTTACAGATGCGTCATTTATAGACGGACATTTCAAATAAATAAAAGTTGATGTAAAAGATGTATGTGAATGTCGTCTGAATGTTAGCGAATCAGACATAGATACTCATTTTTAAAGTTCCGTCTCATCTGACGTCTTCAATTTGTCTACAGGACAATACGATCTATTGCCAGGCGGAGGCTATTCAGCTACATAGATTTACATAGAATTATTAATTTTATAATCATATTACATATTTTAGCATATATTTTATTTTAGAATATGTTATTTTTTATTGTAATTATTTTAAAGAAAACAAACTGTGTAGTATGTGTAGGGGCTCTGTGTGTGTGTGTGTGTGTGTGTGTGTATGGCTCTGTGTGGGTCTGTATGTATCTGTGTATGTGTGCCTCTGAGCGTGTATGTGAGCTCTTATGCATGTATATGTATGTGTGCTTCTGTGCATGTATGTGTGCTTCTGTGTGTGTATGTATGCTTCTGTGCGTTTATGTGTATGTTTGCTTCTGTGCGTGTGCATATGAAAGACTACAATAACAATTCAGGGGAAAACTGTCAGCACAATATGACACATCAGTTAACCCCTTGAGAGCCATAGATGTATCCAAAACATTTTTTGCTTGTTGCATGTATATATGTGTGATAGTTACCTGGACATAGAATAATATTGTTCAACAACAATACAGAATTATGATAATTATGACATATAGCTTAAATGCTGATGGTTTTTTAATCCAGGGAACTATCTGACTGCCTTTTGGAGACAAGAAGGAATCTGTTACCCATATTGGGGCTTTATTGGAAATGGCTTTAATGGGGGACGGTTGCATTACTCTGGATCAACATGAGTGATAAGGCATGGACAATACTTGATGGATGCATGTCTTTCATCAACTATATTACAAAGTGTTAAGCATGTATATAGCTGTTTAATTACACTAAGGGGACAATAGTGGGTAGGATCAAATAGTGGCATTAGATATTGAAGAGAATGGGGACCCATCCAGTTATTATTGTATTTGTTCACTAAATTTCTGATGGCAGCCCTACCCTCTCAGCTCTATTATCCTTTTTTTCTAAGCTCCATTTATTCTCTTTTAGCCTAATCTTGTCATCCACGCTCTCAGCTTCATCTTCCCACCCACTCTCTTAACCTCTTCCTCACATCCTGTCTCTTAGCTTCATCTTCCCATCCACTCTCTCAGCCTCATTCTCCCAACTCCATCCACCCATCCTCTCTCTCAGTTTCATCTTCCCACCAACTTTCTCTTCTTCATCCACCCATGCACTCTCTTAGCTTCTTCCAACCGTCCACTCTCACAGTTTCATACACTCTCTCAGCTTCATCCTTCCATTTTCTTTCTCAGCTTCATCTTCTCAATTCTCTATGCTACATCTTCCAATCCTCTATTGGCTTTACCCTCCCATCAACTCTCTCTGCTTAATCATACTATACTCTTTTTCAGCTTCATCTATTCACCATATCTTCTCTCTCTCTCATCTTCATCTTTCCATTGTCTCTATCTCTCGCAGCTTCATCAACTCCTCCTCTCTCTCCTAAATACAGCCACTTCCAGATTCTTTATAACTATAAAGGTAACCGGGGATATTCTGCTACCCACCACACACATACATTTCTGATCTGCTGCCTGCCAAATGATAACCTTCAAAAGAAAAAGGAAATGCGGATAAGAGATAAGAAACAACAAACGGTATTTTTTTTTTTCAAAATATATGTTTGTATATATGCACATCACAATGTATAATAATAGACCTTACTCTCTTTGAATGCTTCACCAGTTGGTTGAAGCACAACCGACATGTAGCCACAGGATTTAAGCCTTCCCTTTACAGAAACTCTGGGATCAGTAGCAATGATTCTTTGTGCAACAGCTAAGTATTCTCTTATTGGAAACAAAAGAATAGATCAGCAGTATGGTAAAGTGACCAGTGCTTTGTTAAAGAAAAAGTTATGTTAAAAGTATAAACCAGTGTTGAATCAAAGCTTTTCTGGATGATCCTTTCTTCAGGATATTTGGACTTTGATCTGATTCAGATTCCCTCTTTTACCAATAAGAGAATAATTAGATGTTGAACAGAGGATCATTGCAGCTGATCCAAGAGTACCTGTACATGGGTCAGGCTTAACCCCTGTGCCTACATGCTGGTTGTGCTTCAAACAACCGTTGAAGCACTCAATGTTAGTACAATGTAAAAACAAGTGCCTCCTTTGTTGCTTTTTTTCCCCACGTTTCTTAATCTGTCCTTTATATCCACTTCACCCACCTGACCGCATCCTCTCACCCTCTCTCTCTATAAATATATTTCCTCTGTCAATTCCGTATCCCAATCTTTTTAATACTATCCTACATTCTTTCACAATTTAATTCAACCATCCTTGCTTTTCTCCATCCCTCCAACATAAAGACAAACATACTGGATATCTGCATGACAAGTTTCTAAAACTAAATGTTGACAGGTGCTCACCAGTAGATAATAGTGTGATCTTCCATAAAGGGAAATGTTGGCTATGTAACCTTTAACAATATTTGATGATAGTATATGACAAACCATTTGCTAGCTCTGGTGTGTTTTGTGTTTCATATTATGAATTATAAGCTCTGTTTCATCATCATTATTATAGAATTAGTTACCAGCCCTCTCCTGGGTGTATGTATAAGTGTATATCATTGCTCTACACCAATAAAACTCATATAATCTTCTTTCAATGAGTATATAAAATAGTCTGAGTAAATAAAAAACCTCTCTTCTTATTATAAGTTATTTATAAGGTTACACAAGGAAGTATCAGTAGGTCATGAAATAGCCTAAAAAATATTGCTAATGTCCCGCTCTCCAGTCATGCCCCCAGCAAAATCCCTTAAAACACATGTCCCTCTTTGGAATTTTGAATTGTTGAGAGGTATGTGTAAGTTTGAAAGTGTGTATGTGATTTAGTTTGAGTGTGTGTGAATGAGTGTGAGTGAATGTTTGAGTGAGAGAGTGTGATTATGTGATTTTTTTGTGAGTGTATATGATTGAGTTTATATGAATGAGTGAGAGTGTGAGTGTGTGTGTTTGATTGATTGAAATTTTGTATGTGTATTTTTGGAATCTTCAGTTAAGACACCATAGCAGTATGCTGATGGAACAAATAGATAGTGTTGTTTGAGTCTTGCCCTCTGATAACATATAGCAAATCATCTCTATCCCTTTAAGGAGAAAGGGAGGACATCAGGAAGCAGGAAGTGGATGAGTGAGAATTGTAAACAGACAGTTAGTGATACTGACTGAAGAGATGAAGAGTTAAGTAAAATATTTGCTATTAAGTATATAAATCAATTTGTATTTAATACTAACATTACACTGTGATTAAAAAAATAGAGTGTATGAAGGGTTACAATTATCTATATAAGGTGAAACAGTATATTTGTGGTGTTATGATCCTGAGTCAGTGTATGTGTGGACATGGATAAGTTATTGATATCCAATACTTCAGAATCTAGTAGATATATATATAATTTTTTTTAATTGGATACTGGTGGACAGGCTGTAGGGTGCGGTCAAACTCTCTGTATGATATACATGCCTCTATTGATTCATCTAATGTGATCAGTAAAGTCCACATTGAATCACACAATGTGATTTGTGTCTCCTAATGAGACTAAAATTATGTAATGAGGCATTCTTTTCATTGTGTTTTTTGTATTATGATGAGATATAAATTATGTTCTTTGTGTTTTGGGTACCATACATCATGCTTTGAGGATTAAACTTTTATATATATATATATAGAGAGATAATAAATCAAAGTATAAACATTTTTTTTTATAAAATTGACTTCTATGTATATTTTGTTTTGCATTACATTGCAGTGATGGATTTCTGATTCTTTATTGTAATTTTACCAATTTTGCATAACCGCCACATGTCCCTGGATCTGATTCTTCTGCTGTCAACTACAACTGGGATGTAAGAGAAGTGATATATTGTGAAGGAAATTTAATTGCCAATATCTCTCATAAAAGAATGATCTGATAGATAAAACTAGTCTCATTTATTAATTAAAATAATAGTACTAGACACATAACATAAATACACCTCACTATTATAAATATATTGTTAAATTGATAATAGAGAAACTCAAGAAATAAAAATTTATGATAAATCATTGAGCTAAACAATTTTTTATAGATATAAAAAAGACAACATTTTTAGATTAATAAGATACATTTTTATTTTGAACACTTTAAAAGTATTTTACAATCAAATGAGAAAATAAATTCATGTACTACATTTCTACAGTTAAATTATAGAAACATTTTTAAATTTTTAACAAATAATACTTTATTATTATTTCGCAAAAATTATTTTATAAAACCTTAATAAATTGTTCACATTAAATATATTATATTTATTATTCTTTTTAATTATAATTAATAATTGAACAAATAAAATGAGGTTTTAATGTGTATTTTAAATGTATGCATTTAATTAATTAAAATAAAAAAAAATAATTATTGAAATATCAGATTCAAAATAATTTTCTTTTAGTTAAATTAGGTAACATTTAACCAAATAAAATTAATATTTTTAAAATAAATTAAAATTTGTAGTATATTTTATTTTATATAGAAACACATTTTATATAAAATAAAATTTTTTTAACCCATTTCTTTTTTTATATTAAGTAAAAATTGTTTTGGAGAAGAATTTTTGTAATTCAATTTCAAATTTGGTCGTGTCATCATATAATTTTTTTGGGGCATTTTTATATTTTTGACAAAATCATCATTTGAAATTTTTTCAACTTTTGCTGGCTCAACATTAACATATTCAATTTCTTCTATATCAGATGTTGAAGATGATACTAATAATTCCAGAGATGAATTTTCGTCCTCAGAAAATGTTTTGTTTTCTTCTAAAATATTCTCATCACTTTCATTTTCTATATTTTTATAAGTACTATCATCAATTTTAGGAAGCTCATTAAATTGAGTATTTTTTTTATTATAAACATCTACAATTTTATTTAAGGTATCATTTATATTAGATAAATTTTTATTAACTTCAAACTCTAATTTTTTAAAATTATTAACAATTTCTCCACGAAATAATCTCAACTCATTAATGATCTTGTCAGTTCTTTCATTTTCTTCTATCATATATTTGTTATACATTTCATTATGTACATTCATAAATTTTTCTTCAAATTCTTTTATGCTTGAATCGTCGTTACAATTTTTATTTTCATCAACAACATATATTACATCATTTGGATCTTCTGTGATGGATGAACTCTGTATATGATCTGTATTTTCAAATTCAACTCCTTTTTCCACATTTTCAATAACATCACAATATTTTGATTGTTCACCTAAATTGAAAATAATAATAATAAATTTAAATATGTATTTCATATCTTTATAAAAAAATATATTAGAAAAAAAGTTTTATGAAAAAAAAAAGAAATTATCATATTTATTTATTTTTAAAACATTAAAATTATTGATAAAAGATATAGATATCATTATAAATACCTTACTAACTAAACTAATTACTAAAAGTGCCATTACAGCTTTTGTACAAAGGTCTCAAAGATAATATACATTTATTTTTATTGTTCATTCCGAGGACTTTGTGCTTATAATTTTTTTTTTTTTTTGAATAAAACATTTTTTTATATTTATATCAATTAAAACAATTAAATATTTTATGATTGACAATATTATATACCAGTGCTATTTATGTAAAAATATCATAATTATTAAGAGAAAAAATTACTTAATATTCTGTTAATTATTATCTTTCACACACTCACACTCTCAATCACACACACACACTCACACTCTCTCACATTCTCACACACTATCACATTTTCTTTCACACTTTCTCACATTCTTTATCTCATACTCTTTCATACTCACTAACACACTCACATGCAGTCACATGCAATCACTCACTCTCACACTAACACGCACTCAAACTCACTCAAATCAAGGGAACCAGCACGATTCACCTTCCATCTTTGTATTTTCAATTTAAATATGTTTTTCAACTACATAAATTAATGCTACTCAGACACACTAACTCACACTCCTGGAGCCAGCACTATCCACCTTCAAACATAGTATTTGCAATTATAACATATTTTTCTACTATAAGAATGAATTCCACATAGAAGACACAAACTCATTACTATAGCACATAAATTACCCCCTTTTGATTAACTTCTGTGTGTGGGTGTTATTGTGTGTATTTGTGTGTGACTGTATTTTCATCACTGTGTGTGTAGCATGTCTGTATCACACTCTATGTGTCTGTATGTAATGCATTGCTTGTATGTGTGTATGAGTGTGTCACTGTTTATGCATCTCATTGTAAGCATGTGCATTTGCGTATTTGTCTGTGTGTGTGCGCATGTTTGTGTCTTGCATCCAAGTGTGCACATTATTTTCCTATATAACCTGACGGACAACACATTTCAATTTTTTTTATATATATATATATATATATATATATATATATATATATATATATATATATATATATATATAAAAATAAGCCTCAATGCATAATTTATAGTACCCCACACACAGAACATATTTTATGTCTCCTCAGAAAAGAAACTTGCATTGAACAGAATGTCTAATTACATAATTTATGTCTCATTAGGAGACACAACTCGTATTGGGTGATTGAATGGTGACTTTACTGCTCTCATTGGGTGATTCAATGGGGGCGTGTTTATCATACAGGGATTTGGCCCGCCCCCTCCAGCCCTTCCACCAGTATCCAAATGACAAAAAAAATATATATAACTGCCACTCGCTCCTGAGGTAGGGATATCAGCAACTTCTCCTGGGCCACTCACACTCTCACTAAGGATAATGGACATAAAAAACATACTGTTTCACCTCCCACAGATAATTGTAACCCTCAATACACTCTGTTTCAGTACGAGGGTGTAATGTTTCCATAAAATACAAACTCAGGGAAAGACTTAATAGCAACTCTTTTATTTAACTCTTCATCTCTTCAGTAAACTTCACTAACTTTCTGATTTCAACTGTCACTCCTCCACTTCCTGATTCCCGCCCTTTCTCCTTAAAGGGAGAGAGATGCTTTGCTATATGTTACAGAGGGCAAGCCTCAAACACCACTTTCTATTTGATCCCTCAGCATATTGCTACGTTGCCTCAACTGAAGAACCACCGTGTGTTATATTGCTATGTTAGCTCAACTTAACCCTTTGAGTGCCAGAGGGGTAAGCAACGTATTGCAAAGCACACATTCTGTCTCACAGCCTCACAGTCTCTCACAGTCTCTCTCACAGTCTCTCACTCTCACAGTCTCTCACTCTCACAGTCTCTCACTCTCACACATTCTCACACAGTCTCACATTCTCACACAGTCTCATACTTTCACACAGTCTCTCGCACTCTCACAGTCTCGCACTCTCACAGTCTCGCACTCTCACAGTCTCGCACTCTCACAGTCTCGCACTCTCACAGTCTCGCACTCTCATAGTCTCGCACTCTCATAGTCTCGCACTCAGTCTCTCACACACAGTCTTGCACTCACAGTCTCACACAGTCTCTCTCACTCTCAAAAACTCAATCTCACACACTCTCACACACACTCACACACTCTCACACACACACTCACACTCTCAGTCTCACAGTCTCACACAGTCTCACAGTCACCCAACCACTCACACAATCAATCACACTCACACAGTCTCACTCAGTCATACTCACACACTCACACAGTCTCACTCTCAAACTCAATCACTCAATCACATTCACACTCTCACACAGTCTCACTCTCACACTCAATCACACTCTCACACTCTCACAGTCTCACACTCAATCACATTCTCACACTTACAGTCTCACAGTCACACTCAATCACAATCACACTCACACTCAATCACACTCTCACCCTCTATGACTCACACCCTCTCACTCACACCCTCTCATTATCATACACACTCTCACTCACACACTCTCACTCAATCACACACACTCACAAACACACTCACTCAATCACTCACACGCAATCACTCAATCTCGCACTCAAACGCAATCACTCACACGTAATCACACCCCGGGAGCCAGCACGATCCACCTTCCACCATAGTATGTGCAATTACCACACTCATTTCAATTACATGAAGGAATGCCAGTCACTCACACCCCGGGAGCCAGCACGATCCACTTTCCACCACAGTATGTGCAATTACCATATGCATTTCAACTATATGAATGAATGCCACAGTGGAGGCATAAGTACAAACACAAACTCATTACAATAACACATAAGTCAACCCCTTATGACTCACTTCTGTCTGTGTGTGTCTCTGTGTGTGCCTGTGTGTTTCTTACTGTGTGTGTTGCATGTCTGTATCACACTCTATGTGTCTGCATGTATGTGTGTATGACTGTCGCTCTTTAAGCATCTCAGTGCATGCGTGTGCATTTGCGTGTGTGTCTCTGTGTTTGTCTCGCATCCGTGTGCATTAATTCCCTACATATCCTGACGGGCAACGCCGTCCCACATTGCTAGTATATATATATATATGTGTGTGTATATTAATGAAAGACTGTATACACTGAGCAGAGATAGACGGTTAGCCGTCAAGATGACTGCAGTCATGTGCATTAGATAATCACCAAAGGCGCTAATCCTTAACACGGAGCTTCTGACGTCTCATATTGAATCTCCATGTTTGCAAAATCACACATGCACAATAGAGACGGCTGTATCAGCGGTCTCTACTGCCCATGTGTGGTCACACTCACAGGAAGTTACGTATTATAAATATATAATAATATTTTTTAAAAAATTACCTTCTTTTATCGTCCTTTCTATATAAGAACTATCCAAATCTCCAAATCCAGATATTTGTTGTGGCTCAAAAATACATTCTATCATTTTCTCTGAATCATTTAAATTCTTTATCTTCATTTCACCTCCACCTGTTTTCATTGTCTGTTTATGATTGTAAGCAAGTTTCTTTTTTGTACGTCCTTTCAAATCATGCCACCTTTTCTTAATACACTTTATATCTCTTTTACAATTTCCTACAGAATTTATTTTAAATAGAATTTCTTTCCAAATTTTATTTTTAACAATCCCTGGTGTCTTCTTTGAAATATCGCCATACAATTTTCTATAGTTTTTTTTTACCTAAAACAAAATTTGAAATAATAAATGAAATAATATACACAATACAAAATTTACTACTATATTATTTTAATTTATTTATTTATTTTTATTATTTATAAAAAATTAAATATGAACATATATAAAAAAATTGTAAATATTTAAAAAAAAATAATATTGTTTTTAAAATCAATCTAAAATATCTAGAATATTTTCATTTAAACGAAATAATTTTTTTTATTAATATGATTATTAAATAGAAATATCATTAAAAAAGTATATCATAAATAATTAATCTATAAAAGTATTGTTATGTTTAAATATATAATAAAATAAAAATAAACTTTCTAATAATAATCAAAAATTTAAGATTGAACAACCAATACAAATTTACAAATATATAACTATGGATCAGTCTATTATAGCCCACTATTGCCTTTCACAGAGTGGATTTATCATAAAGCATTTTATATATGACTTGCGATTAAAGCATTCCTGCCACAAAATTACCATGGAAATTAATCTCCAAAAACGAGAATCATGAATACCCAGACTAACTTTGCTGCCTTTTTATTACTTACTATCACGTTACCGTGATTGCCTCCAGTAGAAATTGCTATTCTGCAACATATTTACTGCCTAGTTTTCGTTCTACACTGAGTCGCTGTTCATTTAGATCACTGGGCTTGTGATCTCATCTCTCAGCTCATCTGCCAGGTCTTTTAAAGATCTGCACATTCTATTACCTTTTTCATTTCATGATGTACCTGAGCCTAGTGCTGTGTTGGTCCATTGTTTTTCCTATGGCTACGTCTGACTACCCGATCTGGCTCTGACTCCTGGCTACATCTGACTACCTGATCCGGCTCCGATCACTGTCGATGTCTGACTACCCGATCCGGCTCTGATCCTTGGCTGCCTCTATTTCTCCCTCTCTGTTTCTTTCTTATTGTGATTCCGTGCCTCAGTTATAAATCTTTGCTACATGTGCCTTCCTCCCAGCTTTTTGTTCGACTAGCAGCGCTTGTTGGCCAGTCCATTTACTGACATACCCTTAACCGTCCTAGTTTGCTTGTTGCCCAACCTAGCCTGAGTGGCTGTTAACTCGTCGACTTTACTCCTAAAATTTGTGTATTGTTGCACATCCTAAATCTTACCGACTAAGCGTGTGGAAGTACTCTGCACTGTCCTCCCAACTAGTCTGTAAGAGTTCCAAGGGCCTTTATGTTAATGCTTGCCTAACTAGTGTTGGATGAGGATGGTTATTTTACTGTTCCTCCATGTTCTCTTAAATGTCTCTCACTCTTTACTGCCACATTTGTATCATTACTGTGACTAGTGTCATTTGCTGCTTCCATTATTGTGTCATCATTACTGCCACTATTGTACTGAATAAAATTTTATCTTATGTTCATCTATACATGTCAGTGTTATTATTTCCTAGTCAATCCAGTACAAATATGTCAAGAATATTAAATTTCTATTTGACAATAATTAAAAAAATATATTATTATTTCATTTATTTTTAACAAATACATTTTTTAAAATTCTATATTTTATAATAAAATGAAATAAAACATTAACATACCTCTGATGTAAGAATGAAAAGCTCGTCATTATTAAACTTCTCTTTCCTTTGTCTAAATGAAATCTTTTTATTATATTCTTCACTTTTATAGGAGTCTTCAGATTCCTCTTCATCTGTTGATTCTGTGTCTACCACTTTCTCTTCAACAGCTTTATTCTTCTTTCCTTCTTTATTATTTATATTATTATCATTCCCTATATCTCTTTTACTTTTATCAATGTATGACTTAATTAAAGACATTTGCTGCTCTAAAACTCTAATACTGGGCAATTCCATTTCAACATTCTTACTTTTTTTCATCTTTTTCCCTCCTTTTCTTAATATAGTTTCACCTATCTGATCCATTCTTTATGAATACTATAAAATTCAAATACTTATTTTTTTTTACAAAACAAACAAAACTGAGAATAATTGTATAATCATGCGAAAAAGAGAAATACGCAATTCAGCAAGCTGCACTAAATGGTATAGTTGACTGAAACATGCGCAGTAACTAATTGCGCATATGTAGTTACTTCCGTATATGCGCAATTCAAGATTCTACCGGAAAAACTATTACAGGATTACGATTTTCGCATAAACAAATTGCGTAAAAACCTTCCATTAATAAACGATTCGCGCATACGTGCGTTTCTTGCATCGCGCCATATGTGTGCTGAGGAAAAAAGTGGAAAAAAGCACATTTTGTAGGAATTCCTGCAGCAGATGACAAGTGCTATTTTTTGCACTTTCCTCTTTTGAGGCATCTTCTACGGCATTTCAGTCAATGGATATCTTTATTTCAAGGGATAGTAATGTTTCAAAAAAACAGCAGCTCTGATTAATCTTCATAGTATTTGGCCAATGGACAGTCCTGCTGCTCTGAGGTGAGCAGTGTTACATCAGTAAAAGGGGAGGGAGGGGGATACTTTATCATTCAATTACTCTTGAACTACAACTCTGACAGAATTAGAATAACACTCTCCATGGCCCAAATATTAGACTTGTGCACGGCAAAAATTTTCGGTAAAATTTGATTTCGGACTAATTATTTTTTTTTTCCATTCGGAGGATCCAAATTTCGGACTGGACCTGTTCGAAATTCAGCAATAGTCCGAATTGTTTGGCCAAATTTAAAAAAAAACTTTAAAATATTCAATAAAAAAATAAAATTAAACAAATAAAAATAAAAAAATATTAAAACTAAATTAATAATAATATTAAATCTCTAATGAGACAGGAAGGGGGATTTTATAAACCCCTACACACATATTAACCCTTAATAGGGCAAATATGGGGTGAGTGGCAGCAATGTAACATGGCTGTGTGATACAAATGAATATACAACAAACACACAAAATAAAGCCCTGCGCTCAAACTCCCAGTCCTCCTGGGCAGCAGCAATGGATATAGTATATATCAGCCCAAAATACATAGTACAAAAACAAAAAGAGTTACCTGCACTCTGTCCCAAATCCTTATGCACATTTAAATAAATGGAGGCTTTTAGTGTCAACTTCAATTGCCATTAGAATGTAAGCTCACCTGCTGCGCCAAGGCAAGCCTCATAGGTGAGTACATCAGGACAATTAAATTATTTTGAATTACTTTTCTTAAAGGGATAGTAATACTTAAGTATTACTAATCCCTATAGTAAAGTACTACTAAAAAAAAATATTGCCCCCAGTGTCATCTCTCAAACCTTTATGGTTTGAGAGATGATCGCTTCTAAAGTTGCCCTCTCCCTCCCTATTCCCCGTAGTCAGCGTTCTAGCTGACTCAGGGAAATCTGGTCATAGATCATCAGGCGGCTCTGCAGCAGAGCCGCGAACGCGTTAATTAAAAAAAAAAACTTTCACTAAAACAGTCTTCTACGTGTTCTTGCAAACCAAGCACACGTAGAAGACCATTTCAGTGAAAGTTTTCTTTTTTAATAACACAATTCAGCTGTGCTGGAGAGCCACCTGAAAGTCATACGACTTTCTTCCCTGCGGTCAGCTACAACGCTGACTACGGGGAAGGGGGAGGGAGAGGGCAACTTTAGAAGTGATCATCTCTCAAACCATAAAGGTTTGAGAGATGACACTGGGGGCAATACGTTTTTTTTTTAGTAATACTTTGCTATAGGGATTAGTAATACTTAAGTATTACTATCCCTTTAAGCTGCACCCATTATGTAACACATTATTACATTTTTATTTTGTAATTTTTAATTGTTTTTTAATAATAAATGATAATTTATATATGTATATGTCACATCAAATTAAAGCCCTTTCTAACCTTTAAAAAATGGTATATAATATGTGTTTGTGCAATAAATCAGAAAGATAGGAATTATGGTTGAACACACACATAGCAAAAATGCCAAAATTGCTTTTGTCCTTAAGTGGTTAATATCTGCACTTTGCATCAACTGTAAAGCACCTGTTTTACCAGATCTATTTTTAGCAGTACGTAGCAACATTGTAATAGTTTCAGGAGGGAAAGCACAGTCCGAATTTCCTAAATTTACACCGAAATTTCGGACTAGGTCTGTTTTGGATTCTGACATTTTTTTGTGGGTGGACCTTGGCTTTTGTAAAGTCAGAATGATGACGAATACGCCTTATTCGTCCAAATTCCGAAATTGGCCAAACCGAATCGCACAAGTCTACCAAATACTATGAAGATTAATTTGAGTTGCTTTTATTGTGAAACATTACTATCCCTTTCTTTGTTATGGAGCAGTTGATTTACTCCAGAGACTTACTTTAGTCCTGCTTAGTACATCAGCTTCAGTGTGTGATGTGGTAGATGGACATTAATTCCTTTTACCACAGTGCCAGAGAATAGCCTGGGGTCACAATAGAAGCCTCACAAGGCCATTTGTGGTCTTACAGCCTCCTGTTGCCCATCACTTGATTAAAACTATTTAATTTTGTTCAGTCTTCCCATGACATCTTCTTGAGTTAACCCAATATCTGTTAATTGTATTGTTTTATTTGTTACTTACGGAGGCTCTTCTACCATTCCTTGCTCCCTTGTATATACTGATGCAAAGAAAGTGTTTAAAACATCGGCCTTTTCCTTATCCTCACTAACCAACTCACCCATCTCATTTTTGAATGGTCCAATGCAGTCCCTCTTAAGTTTTTTGATATTTATATATTTGAAAAACTTTTTTGGATTAGTCTTGCTTTCCCTTGCGATTCGAGTTTCATTATCTATTTTTGCTGACCTAATTGCCCTTTTGCAATCTTTGTTGCACTCCCTGTATTTTAAGAAGATTGTTCAGTTCCTTCAGACTTAAATAATTTGAATGCATTTTTTTATTTGCCTGGGGGTCACAAGAGAAGCCTCACAAGGCCATTTGTGGTCTTACAGCCTCCTGTTGCCCATCACTTGATTAAAAATATTTAATTTTATTCAGTCTTCCCATGACATCTTCTTGAGTTAACCCAATATCTGTTAATTGTATTGTTTTATTTGTTACTTGCGGAGGCTCTTCTACCATTCCTTGCTCCCTTGTATATACTGATGCAAAGAAAGTGTTTAAAACATCAGCCTTTTCCTTATCCTCACTAACCAACTCACCCATCTCATTTTTGAATGGTCCAATGCACTTCCTCTTAAGTTTTTTGATATTTATATATTTGAAAAACTTTTTTGGATTAGTCTTGCTTTCCCTTGCAATTCACATTTCATTATCTATTTTTGCTACCCTAATTGCCTTTTTGCAATCTTTGTTGCACTCCCTGTATTTTAAGAAAGATTGTTCAGTTCCTTCAGACTTAAATAATTTGAATGCGTTTTTTTCCTGGGGGTCACAAGAGAAGCCTCACAAGTCCATT
Source organism: Rhinophrynus dorsalis (assembly GCA_037306005.1). NCBI lineage: Eukaryota > Metazoa > Chordata > Amphibia > Anura > Rhinophrynidae > Rhinophrynus > Rhinophrynus dorsalis. Next base: position 461,358,469 of record CM074723.1, read on the forward strand.
TGTGGTCTTACAGCCTCCTATTGCCAATCACTTGATTAAAACTATTTGAGTGCTAAAGATGTATCCAACAAATATTGCAATGCAATGCGTAGATACAACTTTGGCACCCAACTGGTTAATTGTTCAGGGTTTTTTTTTGGGGGGGGGGGATTACATTTTAACACTATTCATGGGATCAAAAATAGTGGTATGATTTTCCCCTGAAGGATTTTTTTTAAAGCCTCACTTTATGCATTAATGTGAATGGCTTTGCTTTAGAATCATTTCACTCTGAGATTTTATATTTAACTTTTTATGTACTGAGAAGGAATTATTTCTTTATTGAATGATATGTTGCCTCAACATTCATTTTACTATGCTTTTCTCCTGGCAGAGGTATACTTAATGAATAACGCATATATTCAGACAAGTGAAAGAGCAAGGAGGATTGCCATCCACCGTTATGTTTTTCAATATTTAATGCATAAATAATTTAGTAACTCCCTTGAATTCTAAGTATTTATTTGTGCCCTGCAGTTGGCAGAAGAGGCGGCATCTTGATGACAGGCTGGATAGTTTATGAATAAAGTTTTCACATCTTTACAATTATAAATTACAGTGATTTGGCATGAAGCAAATAGCAATGCCACCTCATCACTTTAATACTTATGAAAACGCATACTGCAGAAGCACATAGAAAACACTGCAGACCTGAAGATGAAGTGGGTAACGTTGCTCTCTGGCTGTTTTTGAACTTTAGCTCTATCATCCTCCCCTGAACAGTCTTGAAAAGAGTAGGATGGGTTGGACCAGTGTTCCCTGGTCTTATTTGTCATCTTGTCATCCAAAATAAAGGTTTCAGTAGCTTGATAACACCTAAAGGTGAATGTATTAATTTATTATTGCAGCTCATTTGCATTTGCCCTCCAACTTATGTGGCTGCACTTTGGGATATGTACTAGAGAGCATGATCGCTTTTGTGCACACACTCTGCCATCTTTATGACTTTAATATAAATGATCCACAAACACCTCCCCTATAGCACACAAATGAAAATGGAGTCAAGTTATTCCAAATTATTTTGCTCATTATTTAGTACTGTAACGGACCGTAGGCCATTACTGGGAGGCCTTCTCAGGCTTTTGCACAGCTTTCTTAACAAAAGACTGGAATTTACAAACTGTGATGGCCCACAGGGCGAACTACTAAGAACTTGGCACTAATTATTTTAAAAGTAGGCCCACAGCGGATTGGCTACTGGGCCCTGATGATGTTGAAGCTGTCATTTGAAACATGGACTTTTGCATGGGGAAGGTAGACGGCACGCTCATTGATCGCCCTGTCCAGGACAGTTGTCGCTTCCCTGCATATTGGCTGAAGAACCAGCCCATCTGATTGGACTGAGGGCGGAACCGGGTAATTTAATCCTCCTATAGAAGATAGTGGCCCAGGTCTGGATTGGTTGCTGTGTCTTTTCGCTCTAGTTCCCATTGGCTGGGATTTGGAGTGGCAAGACTGAATTATGTAGAATGCCTTTTACTGTGTATAGTCCCTTTGTTCCCTTTTGTTCCTATGTTTACAGTCCCATTGTACTCCCTGTTTATTCGGCCCAGCCACCATTGTTCCTCATTGTGTCCTTGAAAATCAACCCATTGTTTATTGTATGTCCATTTTGCTTAAAAGAGCTGTTATTTCACACTAAAGTGTTACTTGTTTTGAGCCCACAAGGAGTCCTGTATCATTATTCTGGATGTTTTAAAGGGTCCTCTTTGACTCCCATTCAGGAGAAAGCTGTGATCCTGTTTTCCAGATGTACGCTTGACTATTTACCAGGCTTCAGGAGAGGGAACCCTGGAACGACATCCCAAGCCAGCATGAGGACTTGGGTTCCCGTTACAAGTATATGGCATTAAACAAGACATAGAGCTGGCATGTCAAAATGCTTCATGTGGTTCCCTAGCTGATATACTGTGGCTCCCAACAAGATCTCTCAATTAGTCCTGCTGGCTGAAATTCACCTTCTAGAGCACAGTTAGGCAACATTAGACTCTCCACCTATTGGCTGGTTAGGGAGGGTAGGAGTTGTAGGGCTTGGTTCTATTGGTACCAGCGTTACCATCAAAATGAGTTCTGACCGGTTAACCTATCCATCTTCTGAAGGTATTCCATTACCTGAGCAGCATGCGTGTTACGAGCCTAGCTCACCTTGCTGGATACGTGTCACAGGTTTTTAACAACTATTGTGTGTTGACATCAAGTGCTAAAGTCCATGAGAACAATGAAAATTCAAAGGAATAAAGCAACGCATGACTTTACACACCAAAAGATGACATCTAAATAATTAAAAGCAAATCCAGCCAATCCAGCCATTCAAACATCAGCAAAAGTCAGCAAATTGCAACAAAAATTCAGAATGCTAACCAACACAACATGCATGTATTTGGACATTTACTGAGCCATAGCACAAGGACCCAGGAGCAGAGGATAAAAGATAGTGACATGGGGGGGGGTGCACACACTGGAGAAAGGTAGAGTGTAAGCAGGTAAAGGAGTGGAAAGACTTACACTACAACAACACATACTACACTTTTGAACATATTACCCAAACAACATCCAAATACAACCACAAGCACATGTTACATATGTAACGGCACCTAAGGACACTGTGTTGTCCTTAGACGTCGTTCCAGGGTCCTCTCTCCTTGAAGCGGCTACCAAGGGGTAGCCCTAGTCCGTAGCATCCTCCAATATGCAAGTTTCCTCTTCACCAAAGAGAAGGCAAAGGGCAGCGGCACAAGGAAAAAGAAAGCCTGCCAACAGGTCCAAGAGGAGTTAGCAGCATGTCCAGGTTTAGATGAACCATAGACTCTAAGAAGAAATGATGGGGTGATTGCAAGCCAAAAGTGAAAGGCCAAGATGGGAAATGTTGCACTGCATGCAAGGGCTACCACTGCTGGGCCTCCTGCACACATCAACAACTAGCAGAAGATGCTGAGACAGAGCTTGTCCTTCCCAGTGGCGGAAGGGATCAATGGTGGCTATGATACCAGAGATGACAGCACCCTACAAGTCACTGGTAACTGACAGGGTTGTCACACCATACAAAGTGTCACAAACACCCACACAAATAATTAATTTATACATACCAATCCACACCCAATACCATGCTACACAACCCAGGGGAACACAACCTTATCACTCCAGCTGCTTGGGACTGCAACTCCCATAATACACAAACAGTTGTTGAATGTTTGGAGATCATCAGAGCTGCATTCCCCAGCAACTGGAGAGCTAAGGTTTTGTACCCCCACAACAATACAACTGACACCAGCTGAAATTTACTCACTACATGGCCTCTGAAATTCACTATCTGACACCTGTGTAACTGATAATAGTAATACCTAAGAAGAACTGTGTTAATGTATTCAGAAAGTGTCTGTTGCATCTAATTGCCACTTGTCCATGAACTCTCAATACAAGCTGTACAAACAAAACCACACTGAATTAATGCTGTCTGGACAGGACACATTACACCATACACCACCCAGCCAAGTGTGCCACCATTCACCATCCAGGAATGAAGAATACTATCCACTGGCCATTGACAAGAAGTAACATCCACCTACCAATTACAGTGGCCACTATCCAGCTATCAGCAGTGGGTGCCACCATCCAGCTATCCACAGTGTAGGCCACCAGTCATCTATCAGCAATGGGGACCACCATCCAGCTATCAGCAAATTGACCTCCCACACATACAAGCAAGGCCACTAGGGAGATGGATGCAGCACTGTGCATATAATAATCCCCACCATCCCACCACAAACTGAGCTCTTCCACATCAGTCATAGTCAAGATTCACCAGGGGAGAGCTGGCAACTTGTGGCCCAGGGGGCAAATTCAGTCAAGTGGCCCATTTCGATATCGCTCAAGCCCACTGTCCCAGCCCACCCCCTTTTATTAATTTTAAAATTGGCATTGATGTTGTGTGGATTGTTCCTCTGTGGTGTGGTTTGTGTAGCTCCATTTGAATTGTAAGCTCTGTGTTATCACTAGAGTAGCTTAATTTACAGCAGCAATTGGTAGATTTAGTGAAGAGCAGTGGCCCACCAGCCCAGACATATGACCGGCCCAGGGGGCAATTGCCCCCCTGCCCCCCAGGCCAGCCCTCCCCTGAGATTCACCACACTCACCAATACATACAAGCCAGAAAATAGTGGAGCAGGGTGGGTCCATTTGTGAGGATGGAATTGATTTGGCTGACTCAGACCTGGCTCACTACACTAGCCGTCAAAAGTTTTGGGACACCTCAATTTTTGCTACTTTTAGCTAAATTTTCACTCGCCATTGGCTAGTGGCGAGTGGAAATGTTGAGCCCTGGTGGAAGTATATTTGTTGCATGAAAAGGCCTGTAACATTTTTTTTTATTTTAAACAGTGGTTTACTGCTCCTTTAATGCACTGTATCCGAGTAAGGAAAGAAAACAACATACTGCAGAAGGCATGACATTTTCCAGCTTTAGAATAACAACATTCTTGTAAAGATGAATTATCCTGATCCTCGAGGGGAAGCGATCTGTATTCTCTGATGTACATACCTTTGGTAACAATGGGCCAGTTTGTCATTTGCTGCCTGTAAATGTTCTTGGTACAAACAAAGCACATGGCTGATGTTTAGTGAGACATTTGTTTTTTATGCTGAAACAACAATACTCAAATGTCTCCCTTGGCTCAAATATTTATATAGACTACTAGGGATAGAAGTTGGCACTGGCTGTTTTATAGCCACGGAGTAGTTAAGATGGAGACACCAGGGAATGCATTTTAGAGTACGCTGATTGAAAAATGTAAAACGAGACTTAGCTGACTCTCAACATTTTATTTTTCTGATGTAAAAAAAACAAACAGAGATGGCTTTAACTATTTGAGAGCCAGAAAAAGTCTACACTGTATTAAAATCACATGCCATGCATTTTACTTCTTAGCGAGACTAAGAATAACTGGAGAAATTTGGGGGTAAACCAACTGCAATGTAGAGTACAAATAAAAATTCACAAAATACCCATCAATTTAAATGGGGCTTTTAACCCCTTGAGTATAGAGAGGTCTCAACGCATTTTGAGGCAATGTGTTGGAGACCACGCTAGCATTCACGGGGTTGACAGCCCCATTTAGATGAATGTCATTATTATTTCTCCCCTATGCGGCTATCAGTTTGCCAAATAACTACTCCATTTGTACTTAGTAAACCAGCCTCAATATGGTTCTGTCGTGCTTGGATCCACCGAATGTTTTCTTTGGGTGTGAAACGTGGAATGCTCTTGGTTCACAGACGTGCACACAGGGTGTACCGGGTGTGCCTAGGCATACCCTAATCAGCCCCATGCGCACCGGCTTTTCAGAAGTTAATTGGCCATTTCTACATATTAATGCGGCAATGGCACCGGCTTTATACCTTAGCCGCTTGCCACTGCTATCTGCTGCTGACTACTATGCTCGGGGAGACCAAGGGGGCGGGAAAAGCACTCGGAGTCAAACGCTGCAAAAGCCTGCATGAGCCTTCACTCCTTTGTTGCGGTGCTGAGAGGAAGTGATGTAACTTCCTTTCAGTGCTCGTTATGTTGGGGGAAGGTGTCAGGGAGTGAACAGCGGGTGAGGAGGCTGCAGGCACTGGCACTGACTCGGCTGTGAGACAGACACCCGCAACGTCGCAACTTAGTTACTGTGTGCAGACTGCAGACAGAGGCAGCTGAAGCACAGACAGACAGTGAGTGTCTTGTATGTATGATGCATGAGTGAGTGTGTTAATGTTTAATGTGTGTGCATGTGAAAGATAACTTACACCTAATCATTTATTTAGCACACACACACATATATATATATATATATATATATATATATATATATATATATATATATGCACACACACACACACACACACATGTGCACGCACACACGTGTGTGCTTGTGCTTTTGGGTGCACACCCTAATCCAATTGGCTGCACACCAATGTCTTGGTTAGAATGTATGCTCAGACTGGATACAAAATGAACTGTAACTGAAAACGCGTTTCCTCAATGACGGCAGAATCATGAAAAGACGAGAACAGGTGAGCGACCCAGCGTTGAACAAGTTAAAGAGGATTATTTATGCAGGCCTGAATCAGAATAACAGATGTGCCAAGTTTCCTGCCTGGTTTTAATTACCTTTTTATATCTTTTAGTGCTGGGTTGCTCACCTGTGCTTTCTTTTGAGGAACCACTGGCCACAGCATGTCTACCCCAGGTGGTTTATTCATTAACCCTTTAAGAACCAGAGGAGTGCACAATGCCTGTGGAAGCAATGCATTGCATGCTTGTCTCGTCCTTAAAGGGATAGTAATGCGTTATTATGACTATCCCCCATATTGTACATATTTGTAAAATAATTTAATAGCCCCCAGGTTCTTTTCTCAGACCTTTATGGTTTGAAAGATAACTGAAGGCAAAGTTCCCCCTCTCTCCCCCTCCCTGAAGTCAGCGTTGTAAAAAAAAAGAAACGCGAATATTGCAAACGTGTTACATTGGTATTCTATTGCAGAACCGCGGTAAAACAAAACTGGCGTAGACAGCACTTTTCAGAGTAGTAACAAAACTGGAGATGTCTGCTTTTTTCCAACTACCGCCTACAAAAAACACGCAAAGTGTCAAATGACAACAGAAAGATCAAGTTCAGTGTAAGATGTGTTCTCCATATAACAAAATCCGACAGAGTGCCCCCCCTCGACATATTAACCCCTCCCTTCTAAAAGTCGACTTACAGTGCTTTCTTCCACCACATTAATCCGACAAATATGGTTCATAGTCGACAATTAACCCTTCCCCTTCCAAATCCAACTTACAGTGCTTTCTTTCACCATATTAATGAGACGAATATTGTACATCCGACATTTTAAACCCCCCCCCTTGAAAAGGCGACTACAGTGCTCCCATGACTTTCTTTCACCATTTTTATCTCACATTTTTCTTCTCCTATTATATTCGATGTGCCCTCGTATTTTGTATTGCAAGATTAACCCTATGAGTACCAGAGAGGTATTGTAATGTGTTTGCTACCCCCTCTGATCCTCATAGGGTTAATAGGCAACATGTATATGTATAAAAAAAAGTGTTTGTTTTTATTATAGATGTAATTTGTGTCAAAATGTAATTAAATATTTTATTGATGTGTAACAATGATTTTTTTTTTTTTTTAAATTATATATGTAATTTTTATTACAAAAATACTTCAGACCTCAAGAGGGATATCATGACCTCTCATGACACCCCCCCTAGCATGGGGTGAAAATTGCCCCCTTTATTAACCCTTTGAGTGCCACTTTATGTCGGATTTCTATGCTGTATACTGTATTATACACTGCTTTTGTTCGAACAAGGATGGGCTTTTTTCAGACTGACGGTAAGTATAATTACTTCTGATTTTGCTTTCACAAGTCGGGTAATAGGATAGCAAAAACTGACTTAACAAAAAACATATCGCTGTTTTATTTTTAGTGCTGGTAATAGAATCGAGCCCCTGGACTGCAAGTCACAAACTCTCTACATGCTAAATTTACTGGTTCACATATCAGAAGGGAAATAAATCTTTCACCAACTGTCCAGCTACAAAGAGGTGCCTCTGCTGTCTAAGGAATCATTCACAGAGACACTGGTGATAAGAGTTTCACCTCCAATGGAATTTAAATTAACCAGGAATTTGCATGAATGTATTTCATGCAGTTTGTATTCTTCAGCTTTCATTCTAATATGCCTAAGGATGAGACCTAAGTTGGTCTGAAATATTGCATTTCAAAACTACTCAGCCAATAAAGGTATCACTTTTACTCCACCATTCTCCTGCTTAATACTATCATACCTCCCAACATTTCAAATGGCCAAAGAGGGACACTTTTATTTAACCTGGTTTTGGCTGGTGGGTAGGGCATTACCGAGAGGTTTTAGATTGTTTAGTGACCTATTGTCACATATGTGTGTAACCTAATAAATGTTTTATAACAAGACCAAAGTATTTTATTTACACAGGTTAATTTATAAACACACATACTGACATTTATACAAACAGTAATGTGAGCTTTATTGCTGTAGAGCAATATGATGCATTTATATACATACCACACAATCTGATCTCCTAAAAAGAGGGACATCAGGGTAGGAAAGAGGGACATAAGGATTTAGGTCTAAACTAGGGGCTGTCCCTCCTAAAGAGGGACACTTGGGAGGTCTGTCCTATGTCTATCAGATGCATAGTTTGTTTCAAAAGGTTGCATAAGAACAAATACTGAAACTATTCCTGCACTATACATGGATCTTATCTTAAGACCTGGATTTCTCAGCTCCACTCTCCAAAAATTGCTTTGTTTCTTAACCCATGTAATTGCTAGCAAATGAAAATGATATACACAGTGTACAAGCAATGTCAGGGTATTTTATCTAGCAGTAACTTCCATATGCATGTTTTCAAACTCATTTTTGAGTTACTTACAAATGGGATGTGTGTGCCTCAATATCAGCACCAGAACATTAATCTTCTTTCAGATAAGACTGTCATGGTATCTGCATTCACCACATTGAGAAATATTAGATTCTCTCAGGCCTGTAGTCTCAGGGATATAAAGAGAACAAAGGCAGAGACTATCCAAAATGTTTTAACCCCTTGTATGCAAAAGAGGTATCCAACGCATTGCTTTGGAGACATCTCTAGCATACAAGGAGTTAAAGTAACAGTAAACCTGGTTGGGGGCGAGGATGTTGGGTGATGACAAATTAGTGGCCATTCTGAGGGGTGAAGCCTTCAATAATTTGGGGATTTCCCTGCAGGCACCCGCCATTGATGGAGGGGGCTGACCTGGAGGAGCCCATGGTGCTTGGAAGCACTATCAGCTGTGTTCTGGAGATCTATCTACATTTTGAAGCCTTCTCTCCCAGGGTATACTTACCCTTTTGTGTTCCTGAGCATACCCTGGCGATATGTGGAGTCCGTTGTGGCATGATAGCTCCGGCGGACTCCACATGACCTATTCATTGACAAGTTTGTATCTGTTTTGCTTAAGCAAGTTACATCTGCCTTACTCATTTCAGCCTTAATGTATATGGTATCTTGTTAATGGTTTGTTGGGCATATATAGTACCGTGCGACACGGCTCGCTGGTGCTGGGTGCCTTACTACATTTGTACGTATCTTCCCACTCTGGCACTTGTATGTTATTCTTATGTGAAAATCACTTTATAAAAAGTGAATTAAAAAAAGCAGCAGTAAACCTTTTACATATATATTTTATAGTGATTGTTCCTGCTAACTAAAATAAGGAAACTCACACTGAAAAGAGATTTTTCTTTCAAAAGTTATTACATAGGAGACTTACTTTTTTATGCAACAGCTCCAACTGCTATCTTAAAGACATTTTATTTTATAATACATTCTATGGAAGAGCTTGAGTCGCTGATTGCAGATCCACCTAGTAAGTGTTAGAAACAGCACATTCTGGTGCTCACAGTGCAAAATTGCAGTATAATTAAAAAGTTTGAGCTATAATGAAAGAGAAATCTCCCATAAGTAAGAGTACCCTTGTTTTACTCTGCCAGAAAACAAATAAATCTATGTTTTTCATAAAAATATTTTACTGACCCTTTAAACTATCATTTGCTACTTTCTGTAGAACATAGTTAAATACAGAGTGTTTATTATCAGCCCTGTGGGGAGAAAATAAATGTAATAATGCAAAACAAGTTGGAATGACAACCCCATGCGGTGATTTCAGTATATCTCCATGCATGGCTTCCTCTATAGTTTTAAAGGGATAGTAATACCTAATTTTATCTTTATTTTATTTTGTAGGCATTAAAAAAACATGAAGAACGATATGGTTATGGTTTGAGAGATATTCACAAGCAAAGTTTCCCGTCCCTCCCCTTTTGCCTAGTGTAAGCCATCTCTTCTCAGATGTGGAATGCAGTCCATAGACCAGACAGATAACAGCAGGGGACAATCTTCTTCCTATGAAAACAATGAAAGCCCTTCCCCCTTTGACAAGTTTTTCAGGTTTTTCCCTTATCTTAATTGAAGATTGTCCCTCTCTACAATCTACCTTGGCACATCCCTTCTGATCTGACTGAGCAGTGTTACATCAGTAAAAGGGACGGGAGGGGGATACTTTGTCATTGAATTACTCTTGAACTACAACTCTGACAGAATTGAAATAACACTCTCCAAAGTCCAAATACTATGATGATTAATTAGAGCTGCTTTTATTATGAAACATTACTATCCCTTTCAAGCTGAACTAATACTTTTTAACAACATATGTGATTTATAAGAACCCTCAAAAGCCCATATGGCTTTGTGAGCCTGCAGGCACCCCCACCAGAATGAATTTGGAAGTGCAGCAAGATTTGGCTAGCTCAGTACCTGAGTGGGAGACCTCCTGGGGATACTAGGTGCTGTAGGTTATATCTGCCAACGTGCATTGGGTCAGTATAACAGATTATGATATATTCCCCCAGTTTGGCTTATTGTGGAGGCCAAACCAAACGATGTGAGAGGCTCTGAGGATGAACAAAAGCACAATGGCCTGTTCTCTGGCTAGTCGCCGCTCAAGAGCATCACATTTTAGCTCTCTCTACATATTAGACTAAGGGCGGTCCAGTACCAAAGTTATGGGCAAGTCCTCTCTGCACGGAAAAGCCAGCTAATCCCAGACGTACGTTTTGGCCTTATTTGGGCCTCGTCAGTAAGTTATTGTGGAGGCCTTCATCCTGTAACTTAGTATGTATACTATATATATATATATTAGTTGATAATTAAAACTATATATGCATTTAGAACTATAATTTATAAGATATTTAGCTTTATATTTTATCAAATGATGCCTATATTTGCAGTAATGGCCAGAACATCCTGGTGTGGCAGATACTATCATTCCACTTTCCCTCCCAACTGCACTTCCTACTAGGGAGTAATGACTTATTTATATAATCTGAAAAATAAATAAAGCTAGATATCTCATAAACTATAGTTTTAAGTGACAAATGGCTAACATAAATATCAAGGATTTTGAGAGAGGTTTTCAGATCACACACATTATTATTAAGTGTTAGTTCCACTGGAAGAGATTATATTTTTCCTTAACCACTAAAGGACCCATGAGATGCCAGGACCGTCATGGGTAAACTTGCCATAAGGACTCAGTCTGCACGTTATGGAATTAAGGGCTCCCCACGCGGCAGCAGTCCGTTGGGGAGCACTGAATCGGACAATGAAAACAAAAATGCTCTGTGGCCCTTAAAGGGATAGTATTACTTCAAAATTACTATCTCTCATATTGTAGCCCTTAATAAACTGAGTTAAATGACACCAGCGGCATCTCTCAAACCTTTATGGTTTAAGAGATAGCCACTTTCAAAGTTTCCTCTCCCCTGCTGTCAGCGTTCTGCTGCCAGCAGGGGAATCTGGTCTCTGAATCAAGCGGAGGCTCTTCAGCAGAGCCGATATCTTGTTATGGAAGGAAAAATTATTAATTGAAACAGTCTTCTACGTGTGCTTGGTTACCATGCACACGTAGAAGACTGTTTCAATGAATCATTTCTCCTTCCATAACGAGATATCGGCTCTGCTGAAGAGCCTCTGCCTGTCCCGGGACCGGATTCCCCTGCTGGCAGCAGAACGCTGACAGCAGGGGAGAGGAAACTTTGAAAGCAGCTATCTCTTAAACCATAAAGGTTTGAGAGATGCCGCTGGTGTCATTTAACTCAGTTTATTAAGGGCTACAATATGAGGGATAGTCATTTTGAAGTAATACTATCCCTTTAAGTGTCGGTCACGAGTTTCAGGACTTCTATGATTATACAGATAAAAACTTTGAAACTTTGATCTAAAAGGGATCACAAAAATAAATAGACATCAACAAAATTATGCATAAATGCTAAAGAGGAATAGTAATAAAAAAGATAGCCCCGAGCATGGGTAGTTAAATGTTAAACACCCAGCTATTAGGAAATACAACTATCCCCAAACAGCCATTTTCTGGTTGTAGTCCTTAGCAACTAGAGGTCTACAGATTGACCTAGAGGATGCCATGGTGTTAAACATAGAAGAGAGATGTATGACTTTAATTTTGTACTAAAATAATCACTGGAACTGATTTATTAATGTTGCCCCCTGCCTATTGCCTATATCTTAAAGGGATAGTAATGTCACCATAAGATCTGTCCTTGTAGTGTATACAAATGATCAGTGATTTAAGTAATGTTTAATTCCCTATACATTGCTTGAAATAATATTCTAAGGAAGGAATCCTATGATTAAGTGGTGCTATTGTCATCACGAAACGCGTTAGGCGTAGTCCTGCTCACCTCCCTATTCTTGTATTCATTCATGGTTGCTTTTAAGATTTTCAAATAAAAAATTTAGATTTTATATCCTTTGGATCTGGCTGATATTCTTCTGTGAATATGTGTGCGCTTTCCTCCTGTTGTCCTCCTGTTTGTGGAGGATTGTGCGATTGTGGAGAGTTTTACCGGGTCCTCCTGCCCTAATGAGGCTTGGTGAGTGTTGTCATTTACAGTGAGTGTATTAATGAAGTAGCAACTGTTTTGTTATCTGTTTCTATAAAGTTTTATTTAAGTCGATGTTTCAATGGCAGCATGTCTTAAGAGAGGTAGCTGCTGCCACCGATACGTCACTTAAACATGCATTTTCCCACTAAAGAAAAGGAAAGCCAGCAAAAATATGATATTACTTTAAATTTTATTAATCCTGTACTTGTTCTAAAAATTTAAAATCACAATTTCACATTCTTATATAAAAATATGTTGAGTGATTATTCCAAGTTAAAACAATAAAATTAGTATTTAATCTTTTCTACAAATGACACATTACATCTTGACTTTCATAAAAAAAATGATAGTTGAACCTTCATCTTAGAAAAGGCTGAATTACTTTGCTTTGGCTTTTCTTAATTCCAATCAATAACACAAATACAGGATCCTTAAATTGCATCAGTTAAAGAGCTATTGATTTTCTCATGCATGTTAATTGATTTATATATTTGGTCAAGACTGACAGCTTATGAGACAGAGTGAGCAGAGCTTAATGGAACATCACTTATTTTGCTAAGGCAGGATAACCATAATGGTCTCAATGAATTTTGCTCTTATGCCTTTGTTCAAGGGATATACCTTTAATCAGTCCTGGATAGGGATTGTCAAAAATGTTCACCACAAAAACAAAACATGCAAGAAACAGCACATGAACAGGAATTCCAAGAAAAGTAACATTTTCTATCCTCATCCTGCACTGTACTATAAAAACTAAAATTGCTGTCAAGTTGGGCGAGAATGAGAAAGCTGTTGCTGAAATTTTGACACTAGCTATGTGTAGAGGCAGACAGGCAAAGAGGGGTGCTGAATTTACTTGCTGTGGGTGTGATTTCTTTGTTGACAGTGACAGACGAGGTAATTAAAAATGAAAAAACTTTTGATTAATATGACAGACACAGGAAGATGATCCTTCACCTGGACTGTGACTGAGAATAAAAGTGACAGATACTAGAGACAGAGATATACATCATACATTATTTGCAGACTAACAAGACATCACTTCACATGATAATAGCTCTGTTCTGTATGTTACAGTGAAAATCCACATTACTTTCATTATGCTAACCAAACAGGCTAGGGGAAAGGAGTTAAGGAGTACAAGGACAAGTTGGTTATTTGTAGTGAAGTTCTACTGCAAAAACTGACTGACACCATGGTTGTTGCAGCTTGTGTAAACAATGATAATGATCCTCCTCCTGAGGTGGCTGTTTCTAAAATTAAATTAAATGTTCCACCACCAGTAGTTCTTTCTAACCTTTTAACAACACTAAAGACTAGAACAAGTCACGTTCTAGTGTTTTGCAATAGTGGATGAAGATTTAGAATTGATAGCAACTGCTGTTTCAGACAGTGACAGTAACACCCCACCATAAACTTGTGACCAATAATGTATAAAAGTAAAAAGAATGGTTTTTAGATTTCAAAAAACCTGGATGAATGTGAAACTGGCAGGGAGGAAGTGGATGAAGTTGATGATGCTGATAACTTAATTATTGATGACTAGTTGAAGATCCCATGTACATGGGCCACAGTGTCACCCAGCAACGGCCGCTGTGCAGTCATGCACAATACAGACTGCCCGCGCCGCGGCTGATACGGAGCGGGGAGCTCCAAATTCAGACCGTAGTCGAGGACTGCGGTCTAAATTCGGAGCCCCGCTCCATTATCAGCCGTGGCGCGGGCAGTCTGTAGGGTGCATGACTGCAGAGCGAGCAGCCATCTCTACTGCACATGACAGCTTCTAACAAACAATTCAGAGAATTATTATATAGGATGATGTTGATTCAGAATATGTCCCTGCAGTGTCCTGCCCTTATTCTTATGCAGATGAAGTAGAGAGTGAAATCAATGATTATATGGCCAGAAATTAGCTTAAAGGAAGAGGTTCAATCTTCCACCTCTGAAAAAGGAGCAGTATTCTTTCTTATAAACTCTTTGAGAGATCAACTGGGAAGTCTAACTCTGAAGTATATATGCCTAAAAATACACAATCATCATCTTGGTCACATCATCATCATCACCACCAACACCACTTCAAATTCTAATACCCACCCACACTCCCTATTATTCACTAAGCATCAACATAGAGAATCAACATCCACAACCCTAACTATGAGTACTTCTGCTTCTGTCTGAAATGCAATACAACTGGCAACTACTGCTAGTACTATTGCATGTTGCGCACCCACAATTACTAAGTGCTTATAAATGTTATTCATACTTGCTCCAAACAATGTGCAAAGGTAGAGTGGGGGGGGGGCAGCCTCAGATTTTCACCCAGGGTCTACACCCTGAATTAATATTCTGAATGAAATGTGTCCACCAATTATCTGGCTGGAGAAAGAACAAATTGCTCTCTGATTAGCTTGGAGGAAATCTAACACCACCTTATAATAACCCCCCACTTAACAATGGCCAGAAAATTTAAATGGCCCTTATGAATTTTGCCCATGTGTTCAAGACATAACATTTTTAGTCAGTACATAGAATCGGCAGACAGGAAGACATGAACAGGCAGACAGACAGACAGATAGATTGTCAAATCTTAATGTTACTGGCTCACTTGATCCTTTAAACCAGTGTTGACCAAGTTCAGTCCTCAAGGGCCACCAACGGTACAGGATGTAAGGATTTCCCTGAGTTAACCAGTGGTACATTCATTGTGACTGACTCACCTGTGCTTAATCAGGGAAATCCTTACATCCTGGCCTGTTGGTGGCCCTTGAGGACTGAACTTGGACAGCCCTGCTTTAAAGTGGATATATCACCTTATAAAACGGTGATACCATCCACTTTGTTCATAAAAGCAATTGTAGGAAAGTTGAGTTTTTAAAAAAAAAAAAAAATCTAACTAATTGTAAAGATATTCCCTCTTCTGTGCTGTGCACTTCTGTACTATGTGCACAGCTCTACAGCACATCCTATTTCTCCTCCCAGCTGCCCCAGGGAGAGCATTCACGCTTCCCTTCGGTGTGCTGTGAACGGCTCCTAGTGTTACAGCAAGCTGAGATTAGAATTATACTGAGGTTGGAATCTCAGTATAATGCTTACCGGAGCTTGCTGTAACAGCACGCCGAATGGAAGCGTGAATGCGCTCCCTGAGGCATCTGTGAGAGAGGTGGGAACACCCTCTTACCCCATTGTATGTCTCCTTTTACCCATTTAGACTGTAAGCTCCGTGGGGCAGGGACCTCTCTCCCATTGTTTCTATGAATGTCACACTTATTTCATCCCCTCTTATTTATTGTAACATATGTCTATTGTAAGGCGCTGCGTACACTGTGTGGCGCCATATAAATAAAGATATACATACATACATACGTGCAGAATAGCTTTGCCGATCAACATAATGGGACACGCTGATTCTTCGGCAAAGCTCTTCTGCACTTAAAGTGGGAATATCTTTACAAGTAAAAATACACAGCTTTCCTACAATAACTTTTATTGACAAAGCGGATGGTAACACCTTTTTATAAGTTGAAACATCCCCTTTAACCTTTTGAGTGCCAGATGGGTAAGCAACGCATTGCTTTGCAATGCGTTGCCTCTGGCAGTCAAAGGGTTACATTTGGATTTGACTGATAGGGATGTCTCCAAATAGATTCATAACTCTCAAACATTCAAAGGGTTTGCAATGTGCTGTGTACCCCTCTGACACTCAAAGGGTTAAACCTTTTTTAACCCTTTAACACCTTGGGTGCTTCTTCAAACCATTGCAATGATATCACTAGGATCCAAGGAGTTAACATTAGATATGTATTATATTGCCATACTTATCAAACTAATTGAAATGAGTAAAGCGGCAGATTTTTTTCTCTGCAGGTCAGTACAGAGCTAGTGGCTATATCGAGCCATATCGAGTGAAGTATTTTCTGCAAAGAAAAACAAATGAAGATTAATTCACAGCGGCAAACTGGTCAATACAGCCCTTTGGGGTTCTTCCAGTACTAAATGAGAAGTTTAATTAATGAAAACACAAGGTTTATTTTATCCCTGTAAGTACCAAACAGCTGAACAATTCATGGAAACATTAAGCGTTCACAGCAATTGCATTTTTGAGACTGCCAAGATGACTTGAATGCAATAAAAAGCTTTGTTAACCCTTTGAGTGCCAGAGGGGTACGCAACGCAGTGTGTTGAGTACTCCTCCGGCACTCAAAGGGTTAAGCAGTAAACTCTCTCATTATTTCTTCATTTTTGTTTTTCAGAAACAAAGTGATATTTAAACATCTGTGTTTAAATAGTGATGTTTCACAAAAACAGTAGTTCCAATTAATCTTCACAGTATTTGGGCCATGGAGAGTATTATTTCAATACTGTCAGAGTTGTAGTTCAAGAGTAATTGAATGATAAAGTTTCCTCTTCCTGACCCTTTTACCTAGTGTAAGCCACCTCCCCTCAGATGTGGAATCTGGTCTCTTGACCGGACAGATCACAGGAAGGGACAATCTTCTTACTGCGATCCTATGGAAAACCCTGCCCCCTTGACAGTGTCTTGCTGCTCTGAGGTCAGCATTGTTACATCAGTAAAAGGGGCGGGAGGGGGATACTTTATCATTCAATTACACTTGTACTACAACTCTGACATTAATGAAACAACACTCTCCATGGCCCAAATACTATGAAGATTAATTGGAGCTGCTTTTATTGTGAAACATTACTATCTCTTTAAGGACCCAAGATGGTCCTGGCACGTCAAGAGTCCAACATGCGATAAGGACCTATGAGGTGCCGGGACCATCATGGATTTCAGGGCTCCCCGTGAGGCTGAACACAATTCGGGAAGCCCTGTATCGGATCACTAAAAAAAAAAAATCTGTGGTCCTCAAGTACCAGCCACGTGTGTGCGCAGCCGGTCCATAAAGGGATAGTAATACTTAAAATTTAAAAAAAAAATATGTTGTAGGGTTTATACCCCTGAGTAAAGCAAGAATACTCCCACTCCTGAAAGCTGTTTTATTCAAAAGTTATTACACCTCAAAGTTGAATTTTTAGGTGCAATATCACAGAGACTGAAATTTTACAGTGGCGCTGTTGCTACATCATCCTATGGATAGCTCTGGTCCCGGGACCATGAATCTCTATAGGATGGTGTAGCAATTGTCCATTGATTTTACCCTTTGGGGACCAGAGGGGTGTGCAACACATTGCTTTGCAGTTCGCTGCATTCTCCTATGGTCCTCAAGGGGTTAAATGGGGTGTTTGCCTAGAGAGTTCTCCAATGCATTGAAGAACTGTTATTTTTTCCCCCATAGTGGAGTTGGTTTTTGCCAGAATTCCTCCTCTTTGATTTGTGCATATGGTGCTTATTGTGGTTAATTATAATACATATATTTAATTGTAATAGATAAGTTTAATTATAAATCCCATTTATAAACGTTTTATTCTCCCCCTAAACGGTCCATCTAATTGGAGTGCACCCAGTTGGCTACTGTGGCAGGAGGAATAGAGATACATTGTTCCTTTTTGTCCTGCCTTTGCTTCTCCTCCGGCGA
Organism: Rhinophrynus dorsalis; assembly: GCA_037306005.1. NCBI lineage: Eukaryota > Metazoa > Chordata > Amphibia > Anura > Rhinophrynidae > Rhinophrynus > Rhinophrynus dorsalis. Next base: position 461,376,574 of record CM074723.1, read on the forward strand.
CTCACAATATAAGATAGAACATGGTCTATCAAGCAGTCACCCTTTCCACACTTCCACTTGGCTGCATTAGTATAGAGAAATAGTTCTCCACCAGTCTAATGTGTTGTGCCATGGGCATCCACTTCGGGTGTTCCTTTTTTCTATAAAGACTTTCACAAAAAAACCTGAATGTTCAGTTTCATTTGTATTTTTAAGGAGATTGTTACGCATAGTATGTTTACTTTTTTTATACTGAGACCTAAGAATAACAATATATTTATGTATTTGTACCCTTCATTACCCCCATTGGCAAATTACAAAATATATTAGGTTAAATGGATGGTCATTTTCTTTAAAGTATCCTATATAATAATTTGCTAGGATGTTTGTCACGATGCAGTCATGCGCAGTAGAGACTGCCCGTGTTCAGGCAGTCTCTACTGCGCATGACTGCATTGCGTGGGTGAGCCGACACAAGACTGCATCGCATGGAGCAGTGAGGTAGTGGCCACTTAACCCCTCTAGCCTCAAAGGGTTAACATTACCCGGACCTTGGCCCGTGTACATGGGCATTTACACTAGCATATATATAATCCAAAACAAAAAACACACTCACAGATATTTTTACATGATGAAACAAAGGCTGATTTATTCAGTCAAAGTTTCGGCCCAAACCGGGGCCTTTCTCGAGACTTAGAAACGCCAGAAACGTCAATCGAATAAATTAACCTTTGTTTCATCATGCAAAAAGACCTGTAAATGTGTTTTTTCCTTTTGGATTAACTACATGAACATAGGACTGGCACCCAGGCAAGTTACAAACACAATTTCAAGTGTGTGCTCTGCAAACAAAACCAGCTATATATATTCTACAGGGTATATAACCAGTGTAACAGAGGAACAATATACCTTTGTCCCTTGCTTTCACTCCCCCTATCACTCAGAGTGTGAGGTGGGGTAGTCTATAAAGTCCTCTCCCCACACACTTTACTGCATTATTGTTCCTTTAAAGGGATAGTAATGCTTCATTTTAACTTTATTTTATTTTGTAGGCATTAAAAAAATATGAAGAATGATATAAGTCTTATCTCTCAAACCTTTATGGTTTAAAAGATATTCACAAGCAAAGTTTGCCCTCCCGCCCCTTTTACCTAGTCTAAGCCATCTCTTCTCAGATGTGGAATCCAGTCCATAGACCAGACAGATAACAGAAGGGGACAATCTTCTTACAATGAAAACAATGAAAGCCCTGCCCCCCTTGACAAGATTTTCAGGTTTTTCCCTTATCTTAATTGAAGATTGTCCCTCTCTGCAGTCTACCTGGGCACCTCCCTTCTGCTCTGGCTGAACAGTGTTACATCAGTAAAAGGGGCAGGAGGGGGATACTTTGTCATTGAATTACTCTTGAACTATAACTCTGACAGAATTAACACTCTCCAAAGTCCAAATACTATGATGATTAATTAGAGCTGCTTTTATTATGAAACATTACTATCCCTTAAAGGTGCAATATGGCCATTTAGCTGCACAAAACACTGTACATGGGCATTGGGCAGGTGCAGGGACATTCTTTTTACTTATGCTTACATTCAATATAGACCTAGACTACACTGCAGTTTATACAAGGTGATCACTAATTTTATGTAACAGTTTGTCATTGAAGTCTATGAAATAATTTGATGATAAAACCCTTGATAAAGGCATCAACTGCAAAGGAATCCAGGTCTTAATATGTATTTTCCTGTAAGTCAGGCAGATGCCCTAAGATTTGATGGGGGTGTTCTAAGGTACATTGCAATGTCAAATGTGTTGGGAAATGCTTGGAAATGAATTCACCACATGCTCTAAGAATATCTATGCAAGAAGAAGGGGGATACTTTGATTATTAGCATATGAGTTTGGTGTAATGCTGGCAATGTGTTGGGGAAGGCAAGTAGGGGAGTACTTCACTAGCAAGAACAGCAACAGTCCTCTCTTCATCCTTTGAGTGCCATAGGGATGAGCAAAGCATTGCTCTACTCAACAGCTGATTTTAAAACACACAGAACAAGCAAAGCAGCTGGTAATGTACAAAGCGTTCACCTGCCAGTTTTGTGTTTAGCTGAAAGGATTAGTAATGCCCAAAATAAAGGGTTTAGTATATGGTAGATTTTACAAAAATTAAGTATTTACAGAAAGTCCTATCTCTCAAACCTTTACAGTTTGAGAGATAACCTCCACTAAAGTTCCCCTCTCCCTCCCCTTCTCCTGACGTCAGAGCTCTGCTAACAGCAGGAGATCCTGGTCCTGGGACCAGCCGGCGGCTGTGCAGCAGAGCTGAAATTGCATTATTTGAAAATAATTACTTCACTGAAAAGGTCTACAAAGTGTGCGTGGTTTGCAAGCGCACTTTGTAGACCGTTCTAATGAAGTAATTCTTTTCCAGTATCGCTATTGCGGCTCTGCTGAAGAGCCTCCTCATGTCGGCCGACACAGATCTCCTTCTGTCAGCTTTACAGCTGACATCAGAAGGGGAACTTGAGCAGGGGATGTCTCTCAAACCATAAAGGTTTGAGAGATAGGACTTTCTGTAAATACTTTATTTTTGTAAAACCTACCATATACAATACACTTTATTTTAGGCATTACTATCTTAAAGGAGCAGTAAACACATATTTTATAGATCTTTTTCTGCTGAATAAAACAAGGTCACTCCCACCTCTTCCAGATGTTTTATTCAAAATTTATAGCAGTTAAAATAACCAGGAAGTGAATTTACTGTGTTTACTTCCTGATAATTCTAACTGACAGGAAGTGACAGGCAGTTTCTATCACATTCTATTGAGAATTGTATATCACTGACTTTCTTGACTTTCCTCTCCATTAGAATGTAACAGGAAAAACGAATTAGAATTTGACCACTAGAGGTCACTGCTAATATAAAAAAAACATGGGTTTAAACTGCAATAACTCTGGAAATATGAATCTTTTGGCAGTAGGAGTACCCTTATTTTACTCAGTAGGAAAAGCAGTACAATATATATTTTTTTCATAAATAAAAGTTTACTGCTCCTTTAAGCCATCAAACAGAGAGCTCAAATCAATAACTGAAAAGTACAGCATTCCAGCCGGTTGTCCTGTGTGGGAAAACTTTACTTTATACTAAACGTAACCAAAGTCATTGGAAATCTTTCCTCTTAAAAAACGAGCAGTGAGTAATGTTCAGTTTCTTCAGCTGAATCTAGTTGAATGGTTTAGAGTCGAATGGAATATCTAAGAATGTCATTTACATTTAGTAGGCGGAATACATTTCCATAGCACGGTGCACTGGAAATGCAGAATATGATTGATCTATTAATATAGTTCACATACTTCTTCTTCTTTTCTGGACAGTTGGAGATATGAATATACAAATTCAAGTCCTGCTTATGGTAAATGCACCCAAAGAAGCGGCATTCAGCCTGGAGTGCTGCGTAACGTGAAGCAAAATATAATAGCACTAAGCAGAAAAATGCTAAATTTCAAATGCGGTCATATTAATAAGTAGTTCTAAGTCAGAGATATTCATCTATATGCAGAGACAAAGGACAATAACTGTGATACAACCGGATCATTATCACGCACAAAAATATATGCGCATACACAGTTTTGTTACCGGGTGTGAGCAAGGATAAAGTTTGTCAAACCTGGTAGAAGATTGATAGCTGAAGAGGACAAATTTATTGGTGCAGCTGCAGCATATATTCTGAGCTGGAATGTTGGCTCATTCCTCATGCCCTGTACTTCTGTGTATGTATTAGAATGTATGTGCACTTTAGAGAATACTGGTGCTTGTTATCACTTTAATACGATCAAGCCCAAGTCCTCTATGGTATGGTCACTAAAATAAGCTAAAATTATTCTGCTTTCCACATGAACCCTTTAATGACCATAGGGGTGTACAGTGCAGAACAGAGGAAAGGAACATCCCAAAATTCTCATGTTATCTACTGTCCTCCCCATAGCACAAGGGGCATATAGAGAAGGACTATGTCGTAAAAAAGTATTAACTATATGGTATATACAATTAAAAAAGAGTACTTGCACTTATTCATATCTCTCAAACCGTTATGTTTTGATGTTTTCAGAAATATAGGAAAATAAAGCTCTCTGGTCCCTCCCCTTTCTGCTTGATGAGCTGTAAAGCTGTCAGAAGCCGATTCTGGTCGCTTGACCAGATGTGGCCTTTCAGCAGCGCCGATATAACGATATCTAAAGATAAATACTTAATTTGGAACGGTCTACAAAGTGTGACTGGCTTGCTAGCACAATTTGTAGACCTTTCCAATTAAGTATTTATTTCTAAATAGCGTGATTTCAGCTCTGCTGAAGAGCTTCTGTCTGGTCAAATGACTGGAATCTGCAGCTGTCAGCTAGATGGCAGACTTGATTAAAACAGCCAGGAAAAGGTAACTTTAGCAAGTTATATCTCTCAAACCATAAATGTTTGAAAGATAAGACTTACATTGATGTTAATCTTTTTTTTAATGTCTACATTATTAAATCAACTTAAAATTAACCATTATTATCCCTTTACGAAACTGGTTTTAGGCATATATATTTCCAGTACATAGTTTAGTATGGAATCGTATCAGTACATGGTACTGAGCACTCCCTTTACAGCTGAGCCAGAGCTATAGAAGCCAAACAAGACAATGCAGAGGTCCCTGCTGCTTAGGCCAAAGGTATACTGAATTTCACCTTACATTGTGACATCAACCACTCTCTCAGTCCGGCACAGAGTTTTATTTGCATAACATGCCAGTCACCGAGCTGGTTAATATAGTCAAAATCTAGAGAGGGTTACAGACACAGCCTAAACTGCTCATGCGCTAGTCTTTCAACACTTTCTAACAGAGGCCTACATTCTGTTGTAGCAAAACTGGAGACTGGGAGCCAATACACAAAAAAAGGCTTTTTTGACTTCTTTAGGTTAAAGGGATAGTAATGTTTCATAATAAAAGCAGCTCTAATTAGTCATCATAGTATTTGGACTTTGGAGAGTGTTATTTCAGTTCTGTCAGAGTTGTAGTTCAAGAGTAATTCAATGACAAAGTATCCCCCTCCCGCCCCTTTTACTGATGTAACACTGCTCAGCCAGATCAGAAGGGAGGTGCCCAGGTAGACTGCAGAGAGAGGCAATCCTCAATTAAGATAAGGGAAAAACCTGAAAAACTTGTCAAGGGGGGCAGGGCTTTCATTGTTCTCATAGGAAGAAGATTGTCCCCTGCTGTTATCTGACTGGTCTATGGACTGCATTCCACATCTGAAAAGAGATGGCTTACACTAGGTAAAAGGGGCGGGGGGGAATTTTGCTTATGAATATCTCTCAAACCATAAAGGTTTGAAAGATAAGACTTATATCGTTCTTCATGTTTTTTTAATGCCTACAAGATAAAATGAAGTATTACTATCCCTTTGAGACATCACATTACTGACATTCAGCTTCTCAAGAAACTCACTTTGGGACACATCAGAGGAGAATAAAATGACATGCAGACGACCAATGGAAATGGCCATGGGGTCCAACTTCCGATGAGTGTAAATGGAATAACTCAATGTTGTATTCAAGAAAAGCTTCACAATCACAAAAAGCCACAAATATGTCAGTGGTATACATCAGTTCACAATTTCCAATCTATAGTTTTCATGCAGTTTTAAAGGCTAAATTAGAAACACAACAAATAACAACAGGTATAAAACATTGCGACAGTAAAAGAAAGTTGTGCCCTGAACTGTATTTCATGTAAATATATATCAAATTAATAATTGCTGTTGCTGTGACTTATAAAAAAATCTTAAGTAAATGTGCATTTTTCTATTACAGAAATTCACTAGCTGTTTAATACCCTATTATCCCTTGATAAAATCATTACACATCTTTTGAATACTCACCACATTTTAAATTTGTTGAAAGATTTGCTGTCATTCTCCTGAAACCAATTATAAATCATTATAAAGCTCAGAGCTAACATTATACTTAAAATGAGTTTAGAGACTACCAGGAGTCTACCTTATATTTGAATGTTTATACTTAATTAAGAATTTTAACTATGACTCTTGGGAGAGGGATAACATTGAATCTACAGTATATTAATACTAGGCTGAGAAACTACTTGTACTGACAAATCTGGAAAATAAAATTACTTCTACAATCGACCATACAGATGCATCAGGTTACCTCCATCTGAGAACCAAGGGAATGGCCTCTTCAATAGAGCACCACTCGTAGTTTGGGAACTCTTGGAGTCTCCTTAAAGAGGAGAATTTTGCCTTGGGATATTTAGAGTTTTCTCTTGAGCATTAACCCCATTGAAGCATTTGTTTTGCGTACCCCTCTGATCCTACGGGCTAAAGGGTCATCATGCAGCTCTTGATCAAGAGAAGGAGCATGGATCCAGGGAGGAGGAGAGGAGGATGTCAATTGCAAAGGTCCACAAGGCTGCCTGATGAAAGAGGGGGCCATTTGTCTCCATTAGAGTGGTGAGTAGCAGGAGTTCCCGGCTGGAGGTTCCTGTAGTGGACTTTGGGTAAGGTAGAGACGTAACTAGAAACCACCGGGCCCTGGTGCAAAAATTTCCATGGGGCCCCCTACCCCACTATGCAACTCCACCCCAGAAATGTCACTTATACATTGTCCACCTCCACATTGCCTGCATTATCCACCTCCACATTGCCCCCATTGTCCACTTCTATATTGCTCCCATTGTCCACCTCCACAATGCTCCTATTATCCACTTCCACATTGCCCCCCACTGTCCACTTCCACATTGCCCCATTGTCTTTTTCCACATTTCCCCCATTTTACCCATTGCCACACTGTCCACTTCCACATTGTCCCCACTGTCCATTTCCACATTGTCCCCATTGTCCACTTCCACATTTCCCCCACTGTCCACTCCACTTCCACATTGCCCCCACTGTCCACATTGCCCCCACTGTCCATTTCCACATTGCCCCCACTGTCCACTTCAACATTGCCCCACTGTCCATTTCCACATTGCCCCCACTGTCCACTTCAACATTGCCCCACTGTCCATTTCCACATTGCCCCCACTGTCCTCTTCAACATTGCCCCACTGTCCATTTCCACATTGCCCCGACTATCCATGTCCACATTGCCCCCATTGTCCACTTCTAAATTTCCCTCACTGTCCACTCCACTTCCACATTGCCCCCACTGTCCACACCACTTCCACATTGTCCCCACTGTCCACATTGCCCCCACTGTCCACGTCATTTCCACATTGTCCCCACTGTCCATATTGCCCCCACTGTCCACGCCACTTCTACATTGCCCCCACTGTCCATTTCCACATTGCCCCCACTGTCCACTTCAACATTGCCCCACTGTCCATTTCCATATTGTCCCCATTGTCCACTTCCACATTTCCCTCACTGTCCACTCCACTTCCACATTGCCCCCACTGTCCATTTCCACATTGCACCACTGTCCACTTCCACATTGCCCCCATTGTCCATTTCCACTTCCACAATGCCCCCATTGTCTACATCCACAGTGTCCATTGCAATTTGGTGATGGCCACATGACGGACAGAGCGGCGCTGTGCTCCACACACACACTCTTCTGTTTACTGTGTCCTGTGCATGTGCAGTCAAGGAACTCGCTTCATTGAGTTCCCTGGCAGTGCATGCGTGTGCAACAGAGGCAGAGGGTGTCATCAGGGGTTGACCAGGTAGCTGGGCCCCTAGAGTGACGGGCCTGGTCGCCCTGGCGACCCCTGAGACCACAGTAGTTACACCACTGGGGTAAGGTTCTCCAAATAAAAAGACAGAGAGAGACTACACTAAGGACTAGAACAATACATTTTTATAAAAGGAAAGTAGTATCAATTATTCCTCTTCTGTTTGATGTTTTATTCAACAAAGTGTTATGTTCCTGTTTGAAAACCCCTGACTCAGAAGTAAATCTTGTTCTGCATTGCACACCCTTGTCCCAAGGGACCTACAAATGAGGTGAGAGTGAGTTAAACAGTGATTTCCAGGAAAACATATACGTTTAGAATTCATCGGCCTGGGCATAAATGAGATAAAGGCTTTTATACACAGAAAATATTATTTGAAGGTTACAAAAATTCAACTAAATCAGTTTACATTTTTCATTACCGCTGGGAGATAGGAGGGCTGTAGTGGTTGTGGCCACTTACAGCTGTAGAAGCCCTAGGAAGCTGCAAAGGGAAGCAGTGCAAAGGCCATACTGTTACCATGTAATAGCAGAATGACCATTTGTACTATTACTTTTGGCTATTTTGTATGTATCCTGAAATTACAAACTTAGGATACATATCAGCCCAAATGGAAGCAAGAACTGGAAAAAGGCTTAAAGGGATAGTAATACTTCGTTTTAACTTTATTTTATTTTGTAGGCATTAAAAAAACATGAAGAACGATATAAGTCTTATCTCTCAAACCTTTATGGTTTGAGAGATATTCACAAGCAAAGTTTCCCCTCCAGCCCCTTTTACCTAGTGCAAGCCATCTCTTCTCAGATGTGGAATCCAGTCCATAGACCAGACAGATAAGAAAAGGGGACAATCTTATTCCTATGAGAACAATGAAAACCCTGCCCCTCTTGACAAGTTTTTCAGATTTTTCCCTTATCTTAATTGAAGATTGTCCCTCTCTGCAGTCTACCTGGGCACCTCCTTTCTGATCTGGCTGATCAGTGTTACATCAGTAAAAGGGGCGGGAGGGGGATACTTTGTCATTGAATTACTCTTGTACTACAACTCTGACAGAATTGAAATAACACTCTCCAAAGTCCAAATACTATGATGATTAATTAGAGCTGCTTTTATTATGAAACATTACTATCCCTTTAAAAAAGCATTTTTCTGAATCTTACTGGTCAAACCCCACCCCCACCAGCTGTAATGGAATCCAGCCCTTAGTCTTACTTTATAGATACCAACTAGCATTCAGATATGATTGATACTGATTTTATGCTAACCCTTTGAGGGATAAAGACATATTCAATGTATTGTGAAGCAATGCATTAGAGACCTCTCTAGCATCCAAGCGGTTAAGGATTTTGATTATTAGGGTTCTGCTGGGATTTTGTACAAAACAGAAGGATTCCACAATAGCATAGCAGTTTGAGAACCCCTTGCTCCAAGGGCTGTATTACAGTGCAACAATGCATGTCCCCATGCAAATCAATCTGAAAAACACAAATACAAACATAATGAAATAAAGGTCAGATAAAATGAAAAGAGAATGCTGAATGTCAGTTGGACAAAATTTACAATCTGTGGGTCAGAGGCCAAGGAACACTTCTTTATACTGGGGCCAAAAATCCTTGTTTCAATTTTACTCCTTTAACCTCTTAAGAACTGGTGATGCGCCAGGACCATCAGCAGTATTGAAACATTCGTATTGAAATGTCGCCTTTTATTTGGTGACCAACAAAACGGCACATTTAAAATGTTGCCTGGTTAAAAAGGGGCGACGTCAGAACGCCGCCTGTATGGAAAGGATGATATTCTGATGTCGCAGGCTTAAGTATTGAGTAGCCTCCATCCATTAGAATGTCACAATATGCTTCACTATATTGTAAAACAGACACGTTGTGTGACATTGATCTCATTGTATCCTTTTAAAACATTGCATTCTAAACAGCGTGTGGCTTGAAGCCGCATTCACGTATCACCATGATGAAAAGGGTGACATAAGAATCTCGCCCTGCATAAAAGTGTGAGATTCTCATGTCATGTCCTTAAATGGAGCTTCAACCCAAAGCACAGCATCAGGATGATTATAATGATGTTATAAATTAGTGTTTTAAGCATGGGATTCTTAGAAGAAGCATAAAATATAGCACTCTAAAATTGTCCATAATTTGTGTAGCAAATATGGTAGAGATTAGTGTCTAACATGAAGCTGGCAACTTTTGTTAACCCTTTGAGGGCCAGAGGGGTAGGCAACACACTGCTTTGCATGTATGTTACATGTTCAATACGAATTTGTGCTTGTTGATACATTAAGCCTAAATCCATCGGTCTCATTTACAATATAGTGAAGCATATTGCTACACTGGAGAACATAACTTTACTTTTATCCATTGATTGCCAGAAAGGTATAAAATGCATTGCTTTGCAATGCATTGTGGACCCCTCTGGCACTCAAAGGGTTAAGATGGAGGCTAGGGATGCTTGTAAACTGCACATAAAAGGCATCTCTTAGCTGTGAGATCAATATCACATGAAGTGTCTGCTTTACAATATAGTGAAGCATATTGTGATGGCTGGAGACTACCGACACTTAAGCCTGCAACATCAGAATGACGCCCTTTTAATGCTTACAACATTCTGATGTCGCTCCTTTTCAACCAGGAGACATTTTTAATGTGCTGTTTTGATGGTCGCCAAATAGAGGGCGACATTTCAATAGTGATCCTCAAATGATTACCCTTAGGGACCATGTATTGTTGTACTATAAATATACATGTTTGACTAATGTCTGCCATTCAGCCAGGATGAAGATCTCCCATAGCTATCCTTTTGGGAATAAATATGTAAGGTCTTTAGAGTGATTTTGTTTTAAATATTTTATGACGTGATGTAAGTCTCTGGAAATATCCACATCATTCATACAAATAACAACATATCTGTACTGAAGGAAAGATGGTCACGGTAGTGTTGAGCGAGCACCCCGATGCTCGGGTGCTCGGGTGCTCTGACCGAGCACCGCCGGAGGCTCGAGTGCTCGGCCGAGCACCCGAGCCCCATTGAATCCAATGGGGCGACACGAGCATTACACCAGGCACCCCCTGCTCTGATGAGGGGAGGGTGCCTGGTCAATGCCCCCCTTCATCTCCACAATGCCCCTCTTCCACAATGTCCCCCTTCCACAATGTCCCCCTTCCACAAAGTGCCCCTTCATCTCCGCAATGCCCCCTTCATCTCCGCAATGTCCCCCTTCCACAATGTCCCCCTTCCACAAAGTGCCCCTTCATCTCCGCAATGCCCCCTTCATCTCCGCAATGTCCCACTTCATCTCCGCAATGCCCCCTTCATCTCCGCAATGCCCCCTTCATCTCCGCAATGTCCCCCTTCCACAAAGTGCCCCTTCATCTCCGCAATGCCCCCTTCATCTCCGCAATGTCCCACTTCATCTCCACAATGTCCCCCTTCATCTCCGCAATGCCCCCTTCATCTCCGCAATGCCCCCTACCTCCAGTCCCTGGTGGTCCAGCGGAGCGTCTGCAAGATCTGTGCCTCCTCCGGCACAGATCCCTTCCACCCGAACATGGCGGGCGAGCACATGGCGGTACTCGTACGAGTACTGCCATGTGCCGAGCAGAGCGATGCTCGAGCCGATCCAAGCATCGGCCGAGCATGCTCGCTCAACACTAGGTCACGGCTATTTTTATTAATTTATAAAACCTTTCAGTGCCAGAGAGGTATCCAACACATTGCAATATTAACTCCTTAGAGACAAGGGCTTTTTGACACTTGGGGACAAGAGCAATTTTGGCCTTTCTAGTATGCCTTCATTCAAGTATTTTTCCTCTCATTTAGGACACCCACACAAATTTTACAATAATTTGATTTTGGATACCTCTCTGGCACTCAAAGGGTTAATAATAACAACAACATGTTGGAGCTGCAATAACCTTTAAATGTAAAATCTCCCAGAAGTGAGAGCACCTTTGTTGCACTCAGAAGGGAAGGTACTACAATGTTTTGATAAGAAAAGTTAACATATCTAAATACAAAATGAACAAATTTACTCTGCAGTGAATGAAACTGCAATAATGACAACCTGAAGAGGTAGACATCTGTAATAGCTGCAGTTTGCCCCTGTGGAACAGGGTTGGATTTCCCAATGGGCAGAGTAGGCAACAGCCTAGAGCTCCAAGTTTTGAAGAGCGCCTCAGCTGTGGTGGCCACACCCACATTTGGAATTGTGGGTGTGGCCAGAGAAATCTTAGTGTGATTGCACAATTTTTATACCCATTTACAAGCTATTATTTAACTCCTTGGATCCGATAGAGATCTCCAGTGTGTTGCTGAACAATGTGTTAGAGATCTCTCTAGCAACCAACAAGTTAAAACACATTTTGTTCTTGCTTGTTATAGGGTATTTGTTGTGCTTGGATATAGTAGATTGGACTGGGGGTGGAGGTCATGTGAGGAGTGGGGATGTGGGGATGGGTGGAGTTAAGGGCACCTTGTGTGCCTTGCCTAGTGGCACCTGCTTAGTCATGGTGAGGGTCGATGACCAGATCTGAGTTTAAGTTCAGTCATGTCCCTTCATCAGGATTCTTGCTCTTTTAGCATTAGCAGCAACTATGACTCAAAGTTATCTATCTAACTATAATATTACTAATATGTGACCTTATACCCAAGGACATTTTATCAAAAGGGCAAAGTGGGCCTGCTGGTAGAATGGGCCCTCCAAATTCAAGGTGAAGCTCTGACATACAACACAGTTTGGAACGCTCTGTATCTCTCTCTCTCTGTCCTTTGTGATCTTGGTTACTCAATACAGTCTGCTCACTGGGTAAAGAACTTTGTAATGTGTAAAGATAGGTGTAAAAACTGTTAAGCTACAGTAGGTGTAAATACTTAGCATTGTGTGAAGGTAGCTATATTGGCACAGAGCATTCTATGAATTTAACCTAAGTTCAAAATTGTTCTCAAGTTTTAGCAGGAGAGAAAAACAGGTATAGTGCATTGGAGACCTAGTAACCAAGGGGGTTAACCCTTTGAGTGTCAGCAGGGTACGCAAAAGCATTGCAAAGCAATGGACCATGTATTGTTGTACTATAAATATACGTTTGACCAACGTCTGCCATTCCGTCAAGATGAAGATCTCCTATAACTGTCCTTGTGGGAATGAATATGTAAGGTCTTTAGAGTGATTTTGTTTTTAATTTTTTTATGACATGACCTAAGTCTCTGGAAATATCCACATCATTCATACAAATAACAACATATTTGTACTGAAGGAAAGATGGTCACGGCTATTTTTATTGATTTATAAAACCTTTCAGTGACAGAGAGGTATCCAACACATTGCAATATTAACTCCTTAGAGACAAGGGCTTTTTGACACTTGGGGACAAGAGCAATTTTGGCCTTTCTAGTATGCCTTCATTCAAGCATTTTTCCTCTCATTTAGGACACCCACACAAATTTTATAACATTTTTTAAGCATAAGTAGGGGTTTCTATGGATATCACGTATATATATATATATATATATATATATATATATATATATACCACCATTTAATTTAATAATAAAAAAGAGGAAAACAAACACAACTTTTTATAGGTTTTTCTGCCATAAGTTGTGATCAATTTCATTTTTATTAGGGACTTGATAAAAGGTATGAGTGGTAATTCAAACTTCTTAAATGTCCCTTTTTAAGAAGAGTACTGTCCCTCTGAGGCTAAAATCCCTATGTCCCTCATTTCTTCACTGGTGTCCCTCTTTTAGGCCATCAGACTCTGAAGTGTGTAAATAAGTGTTTCACATTTCTCCACAATAATAAAACTCACATTAATGTTTGTTAGACTTCAGTATACTTGTTTAAAAATTGGGTTGTATAGATCAAATACTTTGAGCTTGTTCTAAATATTTCATCCACTGATATCCCTCACCCTCAGTCCTGCTCCTTGTAACTCAAAAGTGCTTCTTTTTGGCCATTTGAGACAATGGCTTTTTGGCTTCTGTTCCTCACTATCACTGTGAGGAAGAGAGAGGCAGAGAACACTGACAAAATCAATGTATACAATTCACTGCCTTTGTGATTGGCTCAACTGGCACATGTGATCGCTGTAGCAGTGATCACATGTACCGGCTCAACAGGAAAAGGCTGAAACTGACTGCTCCAGTCCTGGAGCAGTCAGTTAAAGCCTCCCTGGAATTATTATAGTGCTCCCTAAAACACTCTGTGATCATGAATTGTTTGAAGTGCCAGGACTGTTACCTATCACAACAGGGTTAAATGTGGCAAACTTTGTTCTGGTAGAAAAATAAGAAAATCATAAGATCATAAGCAGGAAGTAAAACAAGAAAACAAAACAAGCATGATTGCAAATCCTGATTACCTGATGCCAATGCAGATGAATAATTACCAGATTCATGAATAGGGATGGGCGAAATTTTTCACCTCAAATTGTAATTGGCGAAAAATGGCACTTTCCACTTGGTGAAAAATTTCCTGTGAAAAGTGCTGTTTTTCCCCGCTTTTTTACCCTAGCTCATTGCATTGAAATCAATGGGTAGAAACATTTTTCTCCAACTCACAAAAGTTTTCTACAGCCATATAAAAGGCTGTCAGGCTGTCACAGCAGCCATTCTGTGTTACAGAGGAGAGAGCAGCATGTTACTGAGCTAGAGGAGATAGGCAAATAAAGGGGAACTGAAGTTTAGTTTAGGAAGTCATTTAGGTAGGACATTTGTTCTCTGTAGTAGGGGAGTCTGGGGGCACAATAGGGAGAAGAAGGAGGTTGACCCAAAATAACCCAAAATTTGGTGTGACTGGCTGGCAAGGCACAGGCAACTGGGGTCCAAATTGTTTGTTGATTTTACTTATATTGTCTCTGTGTCGGGGAAGTCTGGGGAAAGAAGTTGTTGATTTTGTTTTTTAGTTATATATTTTTTGAGGGACTAACTGTGATAAGATATGGTGGACAACTTAAAAAATAAAAAAATAAATAAACATAAATAATTAAACAAATAAACATATTAGACCCCTGACTGGGAGCCCAATGTGAGCTCTGTGACTGAGACAGACTTGATAGACAGCAGACAACATTGAGAATTTTGTTGAAGGCCAAGGGAAGACATCACATTCCTTCAGTTGGGAACTCCACGGACTTTAGGAGGGGAGACATGTCCGGGCTGGGGTTGGTGTAGGGAAATAAGGGGTGTGGCTAGTGGTTGTCAAGGCAAGCAGAGGAGTGATAAGAGGGGTTCCCACTTCCTGTTAGTGTGGCAGTTTAATCTAAACTGGAGAAGGAGCAGTTCCCCTCTCTCCCTCCCTGTTTTTATAAGAATGTTATTGACAATGTGTTTGTATATATTATAATATTTGTTTATTGTATTTTGTCGCAGCTTTGTTGGCGGCTTGGGCCCTTGCCAATGTATAGAGTGGTAGTAAGATGGTGGAGGTTACGGGAGATGGTAGGTCAGCAGCCTAGGTCTAAGAACACCCGGACTTTGTCGCGGGTTACACGCCGGCCTCATTGAGCTGTATTGACCAGCTAATGAGGTGCGGTTAAGGTGACAATTTGGGGAGTTTGGAGTTTCGGCTCCAAAGAAGGATAGGCTGGGTAGCCTGTAAAAGATGGACATTGGCAAGGGCTCAAGGTTGGAGGGAAAATTGTTTAATAATTATATTTTAATATAACTTTTCATTTTAACTTATTGTATGTTTTTATATAATAAAGCTGCGGCCTTATTCAAATCCATTCAAGTGTGTACTGTATTTCTTAACCCATACCCCATGCTCAGGACATGTACTGTAGAGAGTAAAAACACTCAGTAGTTGAGTAATGTCTAGCAAATGCACAAGTGGGAGGAGGAAAGGTGGAGCAGTACAGGGACGTGGAAGTAAACTGGTAGTTAAAAAGTAACTGCAGCAATGGCTGCTGCAACATGTGCAATAAATGATGATGATCCCTCTCCTATTGTAGGTTGTTCTTTATTTTTTTTTTATCACTTGACTTGACATCATCAGGAATATGTGCCAGCGTCACTGAAGCAGGAAGTTAGTGTTGTGGGAAAAGGACAAATGCACTCTGCATGCTAACACATCATTGACTTTCAGCCACTATTTTCTCCACTACAGACCTCAGACGAAGTAATATTGTGCTGGAAAATGTTGCACCAATTTAATATAGGAAAAAAGTGTTGGAATAGGTAAAAATGTGTTGGAATAGGACAAAAATGTGTTAGAATGTGTTAGAATTGGAGAACAATGTGTTGAATAGGTGAAAAATGTGTTATAATAGGAGAATAATTTGTTGGAATAGGCAAAAATTTTGCTGGAATAGGTGAAAAGGAGGCAAATTTTGCACTGGAGAAAAAGAGAAAACTTTTGCGAAAAAAGCAAAAATTCATCCGTTTTAACGTCATGCGGGAAATTTTTCTCACTTTTCTACAACCCCTATTCAGGAACCAAAAGAGATGCTTTTAGGACACCTGGAGTGAGCTAGACCAGCAAACCTACCCATAATAAAAATTCCCAGAAGTCACATGAACAACTGAACTGTATCTCATAGGTCCTTACAACTCATCTTGCTATTTAATTCCCAAAATCGCCCCAGTGAACACAGCAGTGATCTAAACTGATTGTTTAGCATAGAAAAAACAGCAGTACGAAATCAACAAACAAAATGGACATGGGACTGGTGGGAACAACTTTCCAAGATGCCATTAAGTAGGAAAAGGAATATGAAAACTTATCCCTTCCATTCAGTATCCCCCCTAGCTGGGACCACTTAATAACTCCCATATCATTTCTAACTTAATTTCCTGGTTCTAACCCAAAACTATTTGACAAACAGCATTACATTAATAGTGTGGGATTCCCCAGACTCAGGTCAGACTCTTCTCCTTTTGCATCTCCAGGGGCTGCACATCTGCCACTTTTTAAAGAGCAACTATTACCGGGATAGTGAGCTATTGTCACGGTAGGTAAGCAAAACAGTCAGATGGTGCAGTAATAACCTTTATTAGAAGCGGTAATACACAGCAAATATCACAGCAAGTCAAAGGAAGGAGCAGCGGGTAGAGAAGGAAGCCAAGCCTCTATCAGAAATAGGAGGCCGCCTCAAGTTCCCAATCTGCAGAGACTAGGCCGAAGCCACTGGTAGTCTCAATGCCAGGTAGACCCCAAGTAGAATCAAAATGATCTCTCCAAGGATAATACGGACGGAGACTGACTCATGCCTGCCGTGAGTACTGGAGAGGCCGTCACTCCAAAGGATGGCAACAAGGAGACTACTGACTCACGCCTGCAGTCAGTAAAGCTAGAGTCTACCAGAGCCACAGGTCTGCACCAGATTGGTTATCTGACTCTATGAAAAACCACACGGAGGAATAGTCAGACAGAGCCACAAGTCAGCACCAGAATGGGTGGTCAGACAAGGCAAAGGTCAAAACGCAATGGGTAGTCAGCCAGAGCCACAGGTCCGCACCAGATTGGTTGTCAGTCTAAGCCAAGGTCATACATGGAGCCGGTAGTCAGACAGAGCCACAGGTCAGCACCAGAACAGATAGTCAGACAAGCCAGGGGTCTTACATGGAGTAGTTAGTCAGCCAGAGCCGCAGGTCCACACCAGATTAGTTGTCCAACTAAGCCAAGGTCATACACAGAGCGGGTAGTCAGACAGAGCCACAGGTGAGCACTAGAATGGATAGTCAGACAAATCAGGTAATACACAGAGAACGAAAACTGAAGAACTGCACTGGACACCAGCGAAAGGGTGAATGAGCCCTGTATCCAGGCAGCTTATAAACACTTGTCCGCAGGGAGGGAGGAGCACCAAATTGGTAAGTCTCCTTTAAATGCGGCGCATGTCCATGCCTTTGGACATGCGCCCAAAAATTATATCAACCAGCTGCCGAACACATAGCCGCCTCTGGAGCCGCGAGGAAGGAAGAACGCGGCTGAGCCGCCTGTCAGGCAGAAAGCGGCTGTGCTGCAAGGAGGAGAATGCGTTTGAGCCTCCTAAGATAAGGATGCAGCCAGCTCAAGCAGCCTCCGCGGTCACACTGGGACAGTTATCATCAGATCTGCTCTCCTGGGAGAATCAGGGGCGGCATTATGAGCCAGTGGGGGGGGGGTCACTGAGCCTGTGAGAAGAGACTGAATGACAAGACTGAATTCTCACAGTTCAGTCTTTATGTGCAAACCCCCCAATGACTTTAGTGAAGGGCTTTCAAGCTCAACACTAACAGTCTATGGAGGCTTCTACAACTGACAAAGCTTGTGGCCGGGAGCGTAAAACTTGTGGGTTACATTCCAGCTGGACGCCAACCTAGGGATGTAATTTTCTGACGCAATATGGAGCTGCTCAGTACAGGTCCCTAGAAGCAGGCTTAGTAAAAATTGTTAATTGCCTTTTAACCCCTTGGATATCTCCAACACATTAATTTTTACCACTTTTTAGCACCTTGGTTAATAGAGACATCATTAATGACTTGGAAATGTCTCTAGCATCCAAGAGGTTAATGAAGTAGAATAAAAGTAGCTTTTTAATCCATAACCAGAGTGAGTTCTATGCTCATGATTTGGATGATTGACCAACAAATGAAAAGTACTGTACTACTCCAGCAATAATAACACAGCCAATTTGGATCACACCAAGCTTCTTAGAATTCATGAAGAACAACTCAATAATCCATAGGGTTCCAATCAATGGCGAAACAAACCCAGTGTGACATAAATGTATGTTATAACCAAGAAGCAACTCAATAACCACATTCAACTAATTGCCCTGCAAGTTAAAGGGGATTGTCTTTTTTCCCCCAATTTTGTGATCTATATAAAAATATAAAATAATATAATATGCGATGTAGATGAAAAATATTATTTTTCTCCAGCCATACTGTATACATTAGGTGCAAAAAATCCTTTTCCTGTAATTTAAGACTTGCAAGCCAGTGTATGCCAGATTTAAAGGGATAGTAATGTTTCATAATAAAAGCAGCTCTAATTAATCATCATAGTATTTGGACTTTGGAGAGTGTTATTTCAATTCTGTCAGAGTTGTAGTTCAAGAGTAATTCAATGACAAAGTATCCCCTTCCCTCCCCTTTTACTGATGTAACACTGCTCAGCCAGATCAGTAGGGAGGTGCCCAGGTAGATTGCAGATAGGGACAATCTTCAATTAAGATAAGGGAAAAACCTGAACAACTTGTCAAGGGGGGCAGGGCTTTCATTGTTCTGATAGGAAGAATATTGTCCCCTTCTGTTATCTGTCTGATCTATGGACTGGAATCCACATCTGAGAAGAGACTGTTTACAGTAGGTAAAAGGGGCGGGAGGGGAAACTTTGCTTGTGAATATCTCTCAAACCATAAAGGTCTTATATTGTTCTTCATGTTTTTTTAATGCCTACAAAATAAAATAAAGATAAAACAAAGTATTATTATCCCTTTAACCCAAACTTTATGGGCAAGAATTGCATATGGAGAAAAGCTCCACTTTATTAGCATCTAGGGTCATTTTAAGCTATTGGCCCCTTGGCAAAATGATAAAGTAGCAGGTCCCTTTAACCTTTTGAGTTCCATTGCTTTGCAATGCTTTTGCGTACCCTGCTGACACTCAGAGGGTTAACCCCCTTGGTTACTAGGTCTCCAATGCACTATACCTGTTTTTCTCTCCTTCTAAAACTTGAGAACAATTTTGAACGTAGGTTAAATTCATAGAATGCTCTGTGTCAATATAGCTACCTTCACACAATGCTAAGTATTTACACCTACTGTAGCTTAACAGTTTTTACACCTATCTTTACACATTACACAGTTCTTTACCCAGTGAGCGGACTGTATTGAGTAACCAAGATCACAAAGGACAGAGAGAGAGAGATACAGAGCGTTCCAAACTGTGTTGTATGTCAGAGCTTCAGCTTGAATTTGGAGGGCCCATTCTACCAGCAGGCCCACTTTGCCCTTTTTATAAAATGTCCTTGGGTATAAGGTCACATATTAGTAATAATATAGTTAGATAGATAACTTTGAGCCATAGTTGCTGCTAATGCTAAAAGAACAAGAATCCTGATGAAGGGACATGACTGAACTTAAACTCAGATCTTGTCATCGACCCTCACCATGACTAAGCAGGTGCCCCTAGGCAAGGCACACAAGGTGCCCTTAACTCCACCCATCCCCATATCCCCACTCCTCACATGACCTCCACCCCCAGTCCCATCTACTATATCCAAGCACAACAAAT
Organism: Rhinophrynus dorsalis; assembly: GCA_037306005.1. NCBI lineage: Eukaryota > Metazoa > Chordata > Amphibia > Anura > Rhinophrynidae > Rhinophrynus > Rhinophrynus dorsalis. Next base: position 461,396,511 of record CM074723.1, read on the forward strand.
ACCCTATAACAAGCAAGAACAAAATGTGTTTTAACTTGTTGGTTGCTAGAGAGATCTCTAACACATTGTTCAGCAACACACTGTAGATCTCTATCGGATCCAAGGAGTTAAATAATAGCTTGTAAATGGGTATAAAAATTGTGCAGGCACACTAAGATTTATCTGGCCACACCCACAATTCCAAATGTGGGTGTGGTCACCACAGCTGAGGCACTCTTCAAAACTTGGAGCTCTAGGCTGTTGCCTACTCTGCCCATTGGGAAATCCAACCCTGTTCCACAGGGGCAAACTGCAGTAGATGTCCACCCCTTCAGGTTGTCATTATTGCAGTTTCATTCACTGCAGAGTAAATTTGTTCATTTTGTATTTAGATATGTTAACTTTTCTTATCAAAATATTGTAGTACCTTCCCTTCAGAGTGCAACAAAGGTGTTCTCACTTCTGGCAGATTTTACATTTAAAGGTTATTGCAGCTCAAACATGTTGTTATTATTATTAACCGTTTGAGTGCCAGAGAGGTATCCAAAATCAAATTGTTGCAATGTCGCCAACTGGTATCCAAAGGCAATATTTTTATAATACATTCTATGGGAGAGTTTGAGTCATAGACTACCACTCTCCACCATATATAAAATGAACAACACCAACACCACTTGGTGTCCACCATAGAATATTTCATTTGAATGTAAATAGAAAACAAGTTTGATGTGAAACAGCTGCGAGCAGTTGATGTATTTTTATTTTACTCAGCAGGAAAAGTTGTATATATAGTTTCATAAACTTTAAAGGGATAGTAATACTTCATTTTCACTTTATTTTATTTTGTAGGCATTAAAAAAACACGAAGAATGATATAAGTCTTATCTCTCAAACCTTTATGGTTTGAGAGATATTCACAAGCAAAGTTTCCCCTCCCGCCCCTTTTTCCTAGTGTAAGCCATCTCAGATGTGAATCTAGTTGTAAGACAGGACAGATAACAGCAGGGGACAATCTTCTTCCTATGAGAACAATGAAAGCCCTGCCCCCCTTGACAAGCTTTTCAGCTTTTTCCCTTATCTTAATTGAAGATTGTCCCTCTCTGCAGTCTACCTGGGCACCTCCCTTCTGATCTGGCTGAACGGGGGGGGATACTTTGCTTGTGAATATCTCTTAAACCATAAAGGTTTGAGAGATAAGAATTATATCGTTCTTCATGTTTATTTATTGCCTACAAAATAAAATAAAGATAAAATGAAGTATTACTATCCCTTTAAAGTTGGGAGAGTACTAAAATATAATTTCATATAGTAAGAGCCTGTCTTTGGAATTTATATCGTTAATAGTAGATGTGGTTGTGCAAATGGGACCCCTGGAACAGAGTGCCACTCAGGAGGAGGGGACTTGACAGGGCTAGGAAGGAAGGAACAGTAGTAGAGGAAGAGGGGCGGTTTTGCTAGAATGGAAGGTTTGGGGGAGGCAGTAGGAAGTGAGGGCTGCGGGGGTGTTGTGTCCCACAGCCATTGTTGGTGAGGAGCTTCCTGCTCACCCACCTCTGTGCTGGACATGAGCTAGGTACACACCTCGTGTGTGTGTGCTAAGGGCACATGGGTATGGGGTCCGAAGCAGTGGTGGGTTTGGAAATGTGTGGCTTGCATAGTGATGGCCTTGTGATGTTATGGTGTCACAGCACGTGGTGCTTTCTAGGTGAAGCATGGGGCTTCGCAGTGATGGTACAGGATCATGGATCTTGGGCTTGGTCTTAGGCCTTTGGGTTAAAACTTGCCACATTCAAATAGTTCAGTGTTGGAAGGTGGCATGACCCTCAGTCAGGTAGTGTTAATAAAGTTTGGGTATTATATTGTTAGAGTCAAGTAATGATGACTATGTATTAGCAAGCACTAGGGAGTTTAAATTTACTGGTTATATATTCAGTTTTCAGTTGTTAATACATTAAATACGTTTTCTGAAGTATTGTTTTCATCTTGGTAATAAATGATGTGGCCTTTGAAACCCATCCAAGGTGTTTGCATGTGTATTGAAGGGGGTAAAACTTGGGAAATAGTGGATGACTTGACGATACCCTGTCATGCATCAGTGTTAAAGGGATAGTAATACTTCGTTTTATCTTTATTTTATTTTCTAGGCATTAAAAAAACATGAAGAACGATATAACTCTTATCTCTCAAACCTTTATGGTTTAAGAGATATTCACAAGCAAATTTTCCCCCTCCCGCCCCTTTTTCCTAGTGTAAGCCATCTCTTCTCAGATGTGAATCTGGTTGTAAGACCAGACAGATAACAGCAGGGGACAATCTTCTTTGTATGAAAACAATGAAAGCCCTTCCCCCCTTGACAAGCTTTTCAGGTTTTTCCCTTATTTTAATTGAAGATTGTCCCTCTATGCAGTCTACCTGAGCACCTCCCTTCTGCTCTGGCTGAACAGTGTTACGTTAGTAAAAGGGGCGGGAGGGGGATATTTGTCATTGAATTACTCTTGAACTACAACTCTGACAGAATTGAAATAACACTCTCCAAAGTCCAAATACTATGATGATTAATTAGAACTGCTTTTATTATGAAACATTACTATCCCTTTAATGTGTCCTAAGCAGAGGACAGTTGTTATGTACAAATCAGCTTTGTAATCACTTTGCACCTATGTGCACTTCAGATATCAAATTGGGAACATTGTGATGCATTGCACATCCATCTAGCCCTCTAGAGGTTAATTGTTGAAAGATGAAAAGCACAAGAAATAAAACGCTATTCATCCACTTTAATATGAAATGGTTCATGAAATGAATCGTACTGTGCTTTAGCAGATTGCTTTCTTTGTTTTTCTGAGACCCCTACAGTTCCAGATATTGAGTCTTTGAGGCTGATGTACAAAGAATAATTGGAGTAATTTTTGAGCAAACACACCGCACCACAGGGGAGGAATAAACATTCCCAAAACAGTTATTGATTAAAAGGAGACTTTTAACCCATGATATGAGGTCTCCAACATATTGAGAGGCAATGCACTCAAACGCTCTCTAGAATTTCTTGGGTTGAAATCAATGGATAGTTTTCTGAGACCCCGGTGGTGAAGCTGCCTTGCACCATAATTACTCCGGGGGGAGATGCACTAAAGGTCGATGTAATGGTGACTTGTGTCCAACGATGAGTGCAGATCAGCTCACCATGAAGAATACAACACATGAAGAATACAACACACCGTGCTATATGCACTAAATTAATTTCAATTCATCAAACTGCAGGAAGGGCAGCATATCAAAAACGCTGCTCTTTGCCACGATCATTGATGGATACCTACGGGTATTCATCACTGATTTTGCGTGTTTCCCTGCTTTGCGAATGTGAAGCAGAGAAAATTGAGTAAATTGGTCAGTCATGGGGAAAACACACGTCTACGCAAAAGCAAAAATGTGTATGTGTGTGTTTGCTCCATACATTCAAATGGGATCCACCAGCTTGAAGCTAGCAGATCACACTTGCAGATATATCTGGCCATCGATTATTGAAGAATAAGCGACGGCTAGATACAATGCAAAAGTTGCTGAATGGTCGAATGGTTAATGCGCTGAGAAATCCTCTGATTTTCCTGCATATTAATCCATTCTCACCTTGATGAATCCCAGCCTAAGACTTAGGTATGAAAGGGCATGGGAGAGACTGATCATTAGCATATATGGTTGGTGTAATGTTAGCGATGAGTTGTGAAAGGAAAGCGAGGGAGCACTTCACCACCAAGAACAGCACCAGTCCTCCATTAACCCTTTGAGTGTCGTAGGGATGTGCATCGTATTGCTCTGCAATAGGTTGCACTCTCCCATGAGAAAAAAAGGATAATAACATACACAGTCCCATGCCCAGACCTCCTAACAGCTGATTAAGGTAAACATGGGACTGGCAGATCAGCTGTTACATCTTAACAGTGGACTGTCTGCTGATCAGATGATTCTCCTTAACACAAGACTCAGCCACACTCTGCAAAGCAATCCTAAAAATCCTAATGACCCCTATGAATTTAGCCGTAGTGTATATTGTTCTAGAAATAACATCAATCAGTCCTGGATGTCTGTACATAGAGGCTGCCATGACACTTGCTGGCAGGATTACAGTACCTCAAACTCTGTTTACTGCACATGGTAAACTTTATCCTTTAAGGATCAAATAGGTGAGTAACGCATTGTTTCACAATGTGTTGTACACTCCTCTGGTCCTTTTGTGACTTGGTTAAGTAAGTTCATGTACTCTGCCTACTTCAGTCTGAAAGATCTACCAGCAGCTGTCATGGTATTGTACATAACGTCTGTGGCTAATTGAAGATGTAGGGGTGAGATGCACTAAGGAGTGATAAAGAGGTGATAAAGCAGTGATATCACTTCTCCACTTCCTATGTTATTCTATGGAGCCAATGCACTAAGATCTCTCCCGATTGAGAAATATTAATGCATAAGCTCCACAGAATAACATAGGAACTGGAGAAGTGATATCACTGGAGAAGTCATCTCCGCTTTATCACCACTATATCACTGCTTAGTGCATAACCCCGTTACTCTTGAAAAAGGCACAAGGGAAAAATTCAAAAGGTTCTTAGGATTTTTTGACCATAGTAAGGCAAATGGAGTATATTCCTATGGGGTGTTACGTCTCCTTTGACCTCTCCAGAGCCAGAAGTTTGGGGAAATTTTTGTATCCTGTTGGTCAGACACATTTTTCAGCATTTTTGCTTTCTGTCAGTTTAGGAATGATTTTTGCTGGCAACTTTCTAGTTACATAATAAGGACAACTATATATTGTTTAGGTTTTTTTCCAGAATGAATCCAGCTTTCTCATGGTAATAAACAAGAACTACATTTTGTATCATGTGACAAGCAATTATGTCATAAATTAAAAAATGTAAAATTTCACTTATTTTACCACTATAATGAACTATATATCAAAAATATTTATGAAGATAGTGAAAATTGCAATTATTTTTAAAAGCTCTGAATCCTCTGAGTACAAAAATACCAAATATGTATAGTTTTACCTACAAATATGGCATGCAATGACCCCTTATTACCAGTAGCGAAAACAAAATGCATATATTTTTACATGGTAAAACTGACCTAAAACAGATAAAAAACAATATAAAATCACATATTTTCCGAAAGTAGATATCCCACTGCATCAAATGAGGAATATTTTGCCTTTCTACCCCTAGCCTGATGTGCACAAATATTTCCAGAAAGTGACACTAAAGATAAATATATGTTTTGTTTTGTTTTACATTTCTACTACTTCACATGACTGAAATATGTGAAAACTATGGGATTTCCTTCTATATTTATTAGCTACTGCTCTTACAAGAAAAATGGCACTCTGTTAGCTTGTAAGGAGTACTACAATCACAAAACTATACCATCTGCAAGTTCTAAAAGGAAGACATTTTTGAAAAAAGATAACCCACTGCATCAAGTGAGGGGCCACTTGCCTTCCTATGCCTTCTTATGCAGAATATAGATTTAAAGGGAAAAAAAAGGCATTCTTTTACATTTTCATTTTTCATATATACAAAAATCTTTTGAAAACTATGTAATTTCTTACTGCTTTCAATAGCTTCTACTCCTTCAAGAAAAATGCTATGCCATTGGTATGGGTTGACATACCATGGGGGTGGTGGGGGCCGAAACGCAAACTTATACCTATCTGTTTACTTTTCCTAAATAGGATGCCTGCATCTCTGTTAGAGATATGATGGAAAGGTATGCAAGGAATACCATTTTGGAAAATAGATATTCTTCAAGGTCAAATAGGGTATATTTACCCTTTTACCTATAGGCTGGTGTGCACAATGATTTCCATAAAGTGGTACTATAGGGAATTTTCATTTTCTTTTTTTTTACATTTCCACCACTTCATAAATACTAGAATTCTTAAAAAAACACAGCATTTACTGCTGTATTCATTAGACTCTAGCAGCTCAAGAAAAATGGCACCCCATTGGTATGGATTGACATACCGTAAGGCGTGCCAGAAACACAAAACTACACCTGACACATTTCTTCTTTGAAATTACCTGCCTACACTAAAATGGCCATAACCATAGGAGATATGATGAAAAGGTCAGTAAGATATACCATTTTGGAAAGTAAAACTGCATCAAATTAGGGCCCACTTGCCTTTTTACCCCCTAAGCTAGTATGTACAACTCTGTGGGAGAAAATACACATACTTTTTACACTTCAGTCACTTCAAAAAAACTAAAATATATCAACACCATGGAATTTTCAGTACTAATGGTATCCCATTGATTGGGTTGACATAATGTAGTGGGTGCCAGGAACATAGCAACTGTGAGAGCAGGCTGTATATATGTGAATCCATGACTACCAGTGGAACAATACTGGTTGGTCAGATTGTGTATGTAGAGGACTGTGACTAAAATTTTTAGGTGGAACAAGGCTGGGGGTATCAGACAGTAAAACTTTTGAATCTGTGACTTCCATATCGCCCAACATTTTAAATGGCCAAAGAAGGACATTTCTGTTTTAGGTGGTGCTGCTGGGAGTGTGGCTGGTGGGTGAAGCCATACTGAGAACTTTTAGGTTATTTCATGACATGTTGACAGTTCTTTGTGTTACTTAATAAATGATTTCGAGCAAGACCAAATATTAATTTATAAACACATATTCTGAAGTCTGAACAAACATTAATGTGAGCTTTATTGCAGTGTAACAATGTGATAAACTTATATACACCAAACAGTCTAATCTTCTAAAAAGGGGGACACCAGGGTATGAAAGAAGGACAGAAGAAGCATCTGTCCCTATTAAAGAGGGACACTTGGGAGGTATGGACCTCCAATAGGCAGAGAACCAGGCATGGGGGGGTCTGACAGTATATGTAGGGATCTGTAGAAGAGCAAGGCAGGAGAGGACAGATAGTGTATTTGAAGGGGAATGGACAGTTGATCTGAGGGCTGGAGGGTATGTGTCTGGGATCCAAAGGGTGTCTGACACCCCTCTGATTTTTTATGTTATTGAATTTATTTATATATATATATATATATATATATATATATATATATATATATATATATAGTAGGAAGTAAGGAAAAGGGCGGGAGAGCGCTAGTGAAATAAATAATACATTTAATAAAGGTATACGTGGAATATGAAAAAATAAAACTAAAGGATACAAATATTAATACTGATAATGAATAGTCCCTTTGCATCCAAAGGGGCTATAAAAACATTATGAAAAACCATAAGTTCATTGAAGACATGTGTCAAAAATGCCTGTAAAAAAAGAGTTAATACAGTTCACCCCAAATGTATAAGAATATTATCAAACCCATTTGTGCTGAAATAGATGAGAGGAGAAAGTTTCCAGAGAATCCAAGCAGGCAGGTGTCATATGTAGAAGAAACAGGATTGTGACTTGGGGCTGGTGTGTAGCTGATCTCTCCTGACTCTAAGGTAGACTTCCCAAGATCTCAGCAGATCTTTAATTGTTTGTAGCAGCGGGCAGAGATAAAGGCTCTATAGTAAGAATAGTTCATAACACCTCCCATCAATCGGTAAAATTTACCACGCAGTTGCAGACCTGTAGTGTGTTGGAATCCTGTATGCAGCAGCGGGCAGGGGTAGTTAAGATTTATAAAGAGGCTTGTAGTCCACAACCCCTCCTATCAATGGAGCAATATACAGCACAGCAATGTAAAATCAGGCAATATAGGTTAATAAACACAAAGGGGGAATAGCGTCCAACACGTTTCGTATAACAGGTATACTTCCTCAGGACAGGACAGATTTTTGGTGCATAGCAGGGCGATTATTAATGTTGATCTTAAATACCCTCTAGCCAAACATTATAGAGATTTTCATGATAAATCTTTGATAGGAACTACAATCATGGCTCTAGAACAGGTCCATGTCTCTTTAAAGGGATAGTAATACTTCATTATTACAAATCCCTATATTAAAGCCCTAGTAAAAAAAACATATTGCCACCAGTGTCATCTCTCAAACCTTTATGATCGCTTCTAAAGTTGCCCTCTCCCTCCCCCTTCCCTGTAGTCAGCATTTTAGCTGACTCAGGGAAATCTGGTCAGAGATCATCAGGCGGCTCTACAGCAGAGCCGCAATCTCGTTAACTAAAAAAAAAAACTTTCACTAAAACGGTCTTCTTCAGTGAAAGTTTTTTTTTTAGTTAACGCGATCAGGCTGTGCTAGAGAGCCGCCTGAAAGTCGTACAACTCTCTTCCCTGCAGTCAGCTAAAATGCTGCCTACGGGGAAGGGGGATGGCAACTTTAGAAGCGATCATCTCTCAAACCATAAAGGTTTGAGAGATGACACTGGGGGCAATATGTTTTTTTTACTAGGGCTTTAATATAGGGATTCATAATACTGAAGTATTACTATCCCTTTAAGGGAAGGAGAAAGGTTTACAAGGCTGTGTCAACGAGAAACATTCTTGATCTACAAGTGCCACACATTGGCACCTAAGGGTCATAATGATAGGATAGATGTCCACACAGATGGAGTGTCACCTGTTTGGGAGGATTAGCTTGCAGCCCATGTATAGGTGGAATTCTATAGTACTTTTAAGATCAGGCAGAATATTGGGTCACATATATGTACATAAGGGTTTGCTTTATGTTGAATGTTACATGTATTGTTTTTACTAATTTAGAATTGTATTTATGTTTATTTGAAAATGAATGAGTCCATAATAAGAACTCAAGGCTGAGTTAATTGTCATATTAAGCACATCTGATAAAGTTGTAGCAAATAGAAAAGTGGGGGGGCAAAAAAACAGGCGCCCCCTGCGTGGGATCAAATGAGTCTAAATGTAATTCCTCCACCAGCACCCAAAAGTGCACGCTCACCAAATAGAGTGGCCGAGAAATGGTATATACCAGACTCGACGAATCAAACTTCTGGGAAGATATAAAACTCCTCCCAGTGCAGTAACTCCAATATGAACAGGCTGCTCTCAACAAACACACTCCCGTGGAGTAGCAAAGTACTCGTACATATATATAAAAAGAAACAAACAAAAAAGAGAGCGCCCAAAGGTATGGTAATGGTATGGATACTTTTATATCAAAAGTATATAAAATTTACACTCATGTGTCTCTGTGGTCAGAAGGCTGGTACCAGACAATCTGACAAACTCACTTGTGGAGAGAATTAGCCCGTATCCAGTCGGATGACTGGTATTCAGTTGTAGCTCAACATATAGCTCCACGCGAATAACTGATATTCCATTTTATTGTTGTATTTTATACACTTTTTTATTTAATTATCATTCGGTTATCTGGATTTAGCTGTTTGTCTGGAGCTGTGTTTTGTGTTATAATTGAATATCAGTTATTGTAGTGGAGGTGTATTTTGTGCTACAACTGAATACGAGTGGTGACGGACTAATTGTCCCCACAAGTGACCACAGACACATTATATATATATCAACAAGAATGAAAGTCTGAAAGCACTCTCTCTTATTAAGTTTTCTGCCCAGGTGCACACCCCAAAATACATTTGTAGAAGAAATAATGCAGGGCAGCACCCGTGGGACTTTTCAAGCAATGCTCAAGTCTTGAGAAAGTCTCCATTTTGAGACCGAAACTTTGATCCATCTGTTTACCGTTATATCACAATAAAGCATTGCTTGAAAAATCCCACGGGTGCTGCCCTGCATTATTTCTTATATAGAGATATATATATATATGTATAACACTATTACGTACCATACCATTGGGCGCTCTCTTTTTTGTTTCTTTTTATATATATCTACGAATCTGATAAAGTTATACATGAAGTCATTACGGCGCCAAGTATAAATAGACATCAGAAATGTTTCCCAACACACTCCCTGAGCAAGCGCTAGATCAATAGCACAAAACGCGTTGGAGGTTGAAGATGGTTTATACTGGCAGGAAGGAAGAGTTCTGTTTGTTCTGGAGCCCACTGAAGTTTTAACAATAACACGTTGGACGGGAGGTTTACTTGTTATATCATGATAGTTTACCATACAAAGGAAGACGGGAGATTGAATAATCACTGATTGCTGAAACTGGGTGGTACTTCTGCCCTCATAATACAGAGACAGTGAAGAATTGAGGCACTATCGCAATCTGAGATCAAAAGCGAAGCGTCCACCACCATTAGGTGTAAGAAACAAGCTGCAGTCTCTATAGACGGGAGAAGCCTGTCACATAGTAAACTTAATAGATCAGTATATGCTATATGAGTGATACTTTCCTCTGCATATATTGCACATCATCCTAATAAGAAGACTACAGAGATTGGATACATAGTAATCTGCCCGCTATTATACTAGCTGGACTCCAGTTTCATTTACCACTGTATAGAGAGAAATTCAGTGGTCACTCAGACCGGAAATAGACTAATTTTTTGGAACTATTATTTGAATTTTTATTTTTCCTTTTGTGTATCATAAGGAATCTATAAAATAATTTTTTTTTAGTTGTGAATATTGTGATTTTTATTTTTTATTCTGGGTGAATTATTTTTGCTCTGGAGCTTATAGTATATATTCTTATAGTGTCCATGTATTTACCTGCACATAGTATATGTATCATTACTTTTCTTTGCTAATTTTACGGTTTTATACGAGTAAAGTATTTTGCTACAGCGTTATTTATCGCTCCCCTTATTGGATCTGTTATTTTGTGTTTTAGTGTATTTGGACTCGATACACCAGCGAGTCCAGGGACTGTAGCGATATTTGATGCTGTAATTACACAGCAAGGCATTATGCACAGGTCTTCCTAGCGCCATGATCACTATTAAAATTATTATGTATATATTTATTGTTGATGCAGAGTACAACATAGCTCCCCTGATTTCATTTTACCCGAACTACAGGATCAGGGAAAGCCTTCCTGGCCATAGGTGACATGGTATGGAAGGCCTTCCCACATCCCTCCCACTCCTACCCAGCCATGACACTCTCCTGTGTTGCCATTATTGTTTTCCTAGCATGGAAACCATTGATTTTGATGGCAGAAAGGAACCATCTGGCGCATCCAATATTGCCAACTAGCATATACTGTTTTTCAGAAGAGAGAAAAACATTTTGACTTGCACATTTAACCTTGTAACCCCTTAAGGACCAGCTGTGCAGCATCGTGGCCAGCACTTACGGACCACAGTGCCTTTTTTTTATTTTTTGCACTATCAGGGCTCCCTGAATGGTGTGCAGCCACACGTGGAGTCCTGAATTCCATGACGTGCCAGAACCATTACTAGTACTTTAGGGTAGTTTTCCCATGACGGTCCTGGCACGTCATGGGTCCTTAAAGGGTTAATGACCAGAAGGTTGTGTAACACATTGCAGTGGGTTAAAGGATACGTATAAACACTAGCAAAAGAAGCAGGGTGTTTCATGTGCAAGAAGAGGCAGGGGAAGGCAGATATATGTCACTGTCTCACTGTCAGTCACAGAAACACACATACACTGTGTGATAGATTTGTGGGAATTGATTCGGAGACATTCGGAATTCGTCGAAATGGGTCATTCAGAGACATTCGGACCATTCAACGCTCAAGGGTCGTTCGACAAAAGATCTGACTCCGAGCAGCCATGGACCGAAAGTCATCGAAACTTTCGGAATTTTCGACATTCTACAAATTTCAGAAAGTTTAGACTACTTTTGACCAGGACTGTTCGGAGTCGGATCTTTTTTGTACTATCTGTGCGTGCTCGATTACTTTCCCTCCATAATTTTCCCTCCATGTCTCTAGTCCAATTCCATTTTCCGTTTCATGCACTCCTTTCCCTCTTTGTATTCCAATAAGCTTCTTTGTTTCATGCGGGGGTTGGACTAATGACACAGTCACCCAGGCAGACAGCCTGCATTTCCTCATTGCGTTGTTGGAGCTCAGAGAGAGAAGAAGAGATTAGAGAGTGTCCAGCTGTTGTGTAGGCAGGCAGGTAGCATTAGGCTAGGCATAGGTAGCATTAGTGCCAGTTATTGCCATTACAGGGGAGAGTCATCTTTGTTCCTGTGCAAAATATAAAATATATTAGGGATTTCTTCTAATAATTTTCAGAGTGTCTCATCAGCCAGTCTGACAGTTGTATAGGCAGGCAGGGAGCCTTATTGCCACCTCAAAGGAGAGTCATCTGTGTTAGTTTTATTAAAAAATTTCAAAATACAAGTTATTTGTTTGAATAATCTTCAGAGTCACACTGTCAGTGTCACAGCTGTATAGGCAGGCAGGGTGCCTTTTCACCACCGCAAGGGAGAGCCACCTGTGTTGGTTTTATTAAAAATATTCAAAATACAAGTTATTTGTTTGAATAATCTTCAGAGTCACACTGCCAGTGTCACAGTTGTATAGGCAGGCAAGGTGCCTTTTAGCCACCGCAAGGGAGAGTCATCTGTGTTCCTTAAAAGAATATATAAAAATTACAAGTTATTTGTTTGAATAATCTTCAGCGTCACACTAACAGTGTCACAGTTGTCGTGTGGGCAGATTTTAAAGTTGTAAAACTATAATAGTTCACGTCCTACCTTTCTGTAATGTATTTGAGTCCTAGTGAACAACCTGATATTCCTCGTCCTGGTACCAGCTGCAGTGACCCAGCAACCACCAACACCACCACAGTGCAGTTGTTTTCAAGCAGAGCTAGCAGCAGCAGGCGGGGAAAGAAGAGTACTTTGAGTAGTAATAGTCAGTATCACGGTGCCCGTGATTGTTGCACTTCCTTGTCAGTCACCATTAGGGGGCTCCTATTGGTTGTCTGCCTTTAACCCGCCTCATTCTGTCTATTTAAACCCGGTCAGGGCACCCTATGGTTGCCCTTTCGTGGTGTCTCTGACCACTTTAGCCTTGACCATGTTCCTGTATTTGTTAGTACCTGTAGCTGTGTTCCTGAGTTCCAGAATGCATCTTGTTCCTGAGTCTTCTGTCTGCAGAGTTGTTCCAGAGTGGTTACTGCCTAGTCCTGAGAGGGTGATGTTTCCTGCTGTTCGCCCCCACTGAAGACTTCCTGATCGTTGGGTTTCCTGTTAGTTCCTGTCGTCTCTTGTCCAGCCAGATGTAACCCTGTCACCTGGTCGCTTGGGCGACATTCTTAGCCCCAGTGTGCGGACGCGGGTTTATTCCAGCCTTGTAACTTCCGAACAACTGTTGGTTCCAGCGTGCGGACGCTGGTTTGCTCCAGAGCCTTGCAGCTATATACATTGCTGTTGGTTCCAGCGTGCGGACGCTGGTTTGCTCCAAAGCCTTGCGGCTGTACACAGTACTGTTGGTTCCAGCGTGCGGATGCTGGTTTGCTCCAAAGCCTCCCGGCTATACTCATTACTGTTGGTTCCAGCGTGCGGATGCTGGTTTGCTCCAAAGCCTCCCGGCTATACTCATTACTGTTGGTTCCAGCGTGCGGACGCTGGTTTGTTCCAAAGCCTTGTGGCTATACACATTACAGTTGGTTCCAGCGTGCGGACGCTGGTTTGCTCCAAAACCTTGTGGCTACACACATTACTGTTGGTTCCAGCGTGCGGACGCTGGTTTGCTCCAAAGCCTCCATTACAGTTGGTTCCAGTGTGCGGACGCTGGTTTGCTCCAAAACCTTGTGGCTGTACTCATTACTGTTGGTTCCAGCGTGCGGACGCTGGTTTGCTCCAAAGCCTTGTGGCTGTACTCATTACTGTTGGTTCCAGCGTGCGGACGCTGGTTATTCCCAAAGCCTTCCGGCTATACTCATTACAGTTGGTTCCAGCGTGCGGACGCTGGTTTGCTCCAAAGCCTTGTGGCTATATACATTACTGTTGGTTCCAACGTGCGGACGCTGGTTTGCTCTAAAGCCTTGCGGCTGTACACATTACTGTTGGTTCCAGCGTGCGGACGCTGGTTTGCTCCAAAGCCTTGCGGCTATACCCATTTCTGTTGGTTCCAGCGTGCGGGCACTGGTTTGCTCCAAAGCCTTGTGGCTATACACATTACTGTTGGTTCCAGCGTGCGGGCGCTGGTTTGCTCCAAAGCCTCCCGGCTATACTCATTACTGTTGGTTCCAGCGTGCGGACGCTGGTTTGCTCCAAAGCCTTGCAGCTATACACACTACTGTTGGTTCCAGCGTGCGGATGCTGATTTGCTCCAAGTGCATTTAAACGTATTCTCTAGAGTGAGTCCCTTTGGGCTGCCTTGCCCGGTATTGGTAAGGCCGGTAGAACCTGGTACACGTTCCATCTGCAGGTTGCCTTACCCAGTACTGGCAAGGCCGGTAGAGCCTCCACAACGCTCCTTTGGGCTGCCTTGCCCGGTATTGGTAAGGCTGGTAGAACCTGGTAAATATTCCATCTGCAGGTTACCTTACCCAGTATTGGCAAGGCCGGTAGAGCCTATTACTTAATATCTGGCTGTCTTGCCCGGTGTATTGACGAGATCGGTAGTGCCTACTCAAGTTCTGTTGGGCTGCCTTGCCCGGTATTGGTAAGGCCGGTAGAACCTGGTACTTATTCCATCTGCAGGTTGCCTTACCCGGTATTGGCAAGGCCGGTAGAGCCTATTGTTTTAGATTACTGGCTGTTTTGCCCGGTACATTGGCAAGACCGGTAGAGCCTGCTCTTCGTATCTCTCTATTATTGTATGTTGTATGTCATGTTGGAATCCTAAGGGATCATTTTTTAAATTATTTTCAATAAAATTGTGTTTTTACCTAACTTTGTATCTGAGAGTTGTAACAAACCGTGACAGTCAGACTCAGCAGCAGCAGTCCAAACCAAAAACTAGAAAGAAGAAGGGAACTGCAGGTCGTTCTACCTCTACTAGCAGGGTAGAGAGGTCCAGTTCCTCCTCTAAGACTACAAAGCGGCCGTCACCCTTCTCTCATCAGCTGTTTCATGATGATCTCCCCAGAACCACCTGCACAATAACTACTAGTAAAGCTAGTCGCCAGAATTATTACCACGTTAATGATAATTATATACTGCTCCCGGACTGACAGGCAGGAAATCACGCAGACATCTTTCCATATTAACGTCTGCATTCCTGCACTGTCACTCCCTTTTGGAGCCAAACGGCTCCTAGCAACGCCTCCTAAGGCAGGCTGGGACTGACAGCGCAGGCGCGCAGATGTCACTATGGAAAGATGTCTGGGCGGTTTCCTGCCTGTCAGTCCGGGAGCAATGTATAATTCTCTTTAACGCAGTAATGATTCTGGCTAGTGATGAGCGAGCACCCCAATGCTCGGGTGTTCGGGTGCTCTGACCGAGCACCCCCTGAGGCTCGAGTGCTCGGCCGAGCACCCGAGCCCCATTGAAGTCAATGGGAGGACTCGAGCATTACACCAGGCACCCCCTGCTCTGATGAGGGGAGGGTGCCTGGTCCATAGGAAAATGGAAGAAAAGGATGGAAACACCACAGAAATGGTTCAGGGACAGCATAGGGAGGATGTCTGGATGCATCTTGGACTCCAACATCGCTGCTGGGAACGATCTTTCGCCCGTAGTACGCCATTTTTACAGACTGATCGTAAAACACACAAAAAGGAAAATAAAAACGACTTTAGGCGAAAAATTGTTACCAAACAGTATTTCCTGTATATTTACTTGTATATCATCTGCAAATTCTCCCAAAAATTTCCTTGATTTTCAGAACTGAGGCCATGATTAAGAGGGAAACGTGCGCAGAGGCAAATTCTCCCAAAAATTTCCTTGATTTTCAGAACTGAGGCCATGATTAAGAGGGAAACGTGCGCAGAGGCAAATTCTCCCAAAAATTTCCTTGATTTTCAGAACTGAGGCCATGATTAAGAGGGAAACGTGTGCTGAGCTGACCATCTAAAACATTATGGGTGAGAGTCTGCTGCAGAGCTGACCATCCTAAACATTATATGCGAAGGCCCGCTAGTGAGCTGACGCTATAAAACATTATATGAGAGGGCCCGCTAGAGAGCTGACCCAATAAAACATTATATGAGAAGGCCCGCTGGTGAGCTGACCTATATAAAAATTGTCAAACAGGGCCCGCTGGTGAGCTGGCCCTATATAAAAATTATATCACAGGGCCCGCTGGTGAGCTGGCCCTATATAAAAATTATAGCACAGGGCATATGGAAGAGGAGGAGGAGGATGAGAAGATTAAGAGTCAACCATATACCCGTTTTTTGGGTGGAAGGGGTGAATGGGAATACAGAGTATTCCCATCATTGTAAATAACATATATAAAGTGAGTTTATGTTCCCCCGCGGCTTTCCTCCAGTGGAGTGGAGAAGTCAGGGGAAATCCAGGCCTTGTTCATTTTTATAAGTGTCAACCTATCAGCATTGTCGGTGGAAAGGCGGATACGCTTATCTGTTATGATGCCACCAGCAGCACTAAATACCCGCTCAGACAGAACGCTGGCGGCAGGGCAGGCCAGCACCTCCAAGGCGTAGAGTGCCAGTTCATACCACATGTCCAGCTTGGACACCCAGTAGTTGTAAGGCACAGAGGGATCATTGAGGACGCTGACACGGACTGCTACGTACTCCTTCACCATCTTCCAAAACTTTTCCCTCCTTGTGACACTAGGCTGCGCATCAGGGTGAGGGTGCTGGCGGGGTGTCATGAAGGTGTCCCACGCCTTGGAGAGTGTTGCCCTGCCTTTCTCGGAACTGCTGTGTGCTCCCCTTTTCTCCCCTTCTCTGTTGGCCAAGGTAGCACGTACTCTGCCGCCAGCGTTGTCAGATGGAAAATTTTGGAGCAATTTTTCAACAAGAACCTTCTGGTATTGCACCATTTTGCTTGTCCTCTCCACCGGAGGAATGAGAGATGAGAAATTCTCTTTGTAGCGGGGGTCCAGAAGGGTGAACACCCAGTAATCCGTGTTCTTTAAAATGCGTATAACGCGTGGGTCACGGGAAAGGCAGCCTAACATAAAGTCAGCCATGTGTGCCAGAGTACCAACAGTCAAGATTTCGCTGTCCTCACCAGGAGGATGACACTCAATATCCTCATCCTCTTCCTCCTCTTCTGCCCACCCACGCTGAAGAGATGGAACTAAAGTTCCATGGCTACCCTCTGTAGCGGAGGCAACCGTGTCTTCCTCCTCCTCCTCCTCCTCCTCCTCCTCCGCCTCCTCCAATTGTCGCTGAGAAGACGAAGTGAGGGTGCTCTGGCTATCACCTTGTGTAAGCTCTTCCTCCCCCATTTCCACCTCTTCCACATGCAAAGCGTCGGTTTTAATTGTGAGCAGCGAGCGTTTCAGTAGACACAGAAGTGGGATGGTTACACTGATAATAGCGTTATCGCCGCTCACCATCTGTGTCGATTCCTCAAAATTGCGTAAAACCTCGCAGAGGTCTGACATCCATTCCCACTCCTCACTTCTGATTACAGGAAGTTGAACGGAGAGGCGACGACCGTGTAACAGCTGGTACTCCACTACTGCCCTCTGCTGCTCACAAAGCCGGGCCAACATGTGGAAGGTGGAGTTCCAGCGCGTGCTCACGTCACACAGCAGCCGGTGAGCTGGCAATTGTAAGCGCTGCTGCAGCTTCAACAGGCCGGCCGAAGCTGTAGATGACTTACGGAAATGTGCACACACGCGGCGCACCTTGGTCAAGAGATCATGCACATTGGGGTAGGTTTTTAGAAATCGCTGAACCACTAAATTAAATACATGCGCTAGGCATGGTACGTGTGTGAGCTTGCCGAGCTCCAAAGCCGCCACCAAGTTACGCCCATTATCACACACAACCATGCCTGGTTGCAGGTTGAGTGGCGAGAGCCACTGCTCGGTCTGGTGACTAATCCCCTGCAACAGCTCTGAGGCCGTGTGCTGTTTGTCCCCAAGGCAGATCAGCTTCAGCACGGCCTGTTGACGCTTCCCCACTGCAGTGCTACACTGCTTCCAGCTACTGGCTGATGGGGGAGTGGCGCTGCGTGTAGAGAATTCGGAGGTGGAAACGGAGGAGGAGGAGCCAATAACGTAGGTGCTGGCGGAAACCCTGATGGAGGTAGGGCCCGCAATCCTCGGCGTGGGTAGCACCCGTGCCATCCCAGGGTCCGAGTCGCTCCCAGCCTCCACGACATTCACCCAGTGTGCCGTCAGGGAAATGTAGCGTCCCTGGCCACAAGCACTTGTCCATGTGTCAGTCGTTAAGTGGACCTTCCCAGTAACTGCGTTGGTCAGGGCACGGGTGATGTTACGGGACACATGGTGGTGTAATGCGGGGATGGCACACCGGGAAAAGTAGTGGCGGCTGGGGACCGCGTACCGAGGGACAGCTGCTGCCATCAGGCTGCGGAAGGACTCAGTGTCCACAAGCCTAAATGGCAGCATTTCGATGGCCAGTAATTTTGAAAGGTGTGAGGTTAGTGCTATGGCCTGTGGGTGGGTGGCTGGGTACTTTCTCTTGCGCTCAAATGCCTGGGGTAACAACATTTGGACGCTGTGCTGGGACAGGGAAGTGGATGTGGTCGCTGATGGTGCTTCAGATGGTACAGGTGCAGGGCGGGAGGTATGCGGGCCTGCGCCTTCGACAGGCGATTGGCCGGCACCGAAAACAGGGGAAGAGGAGGCAGTGGTGTGGCCTGCAGACACAGATGGGCGATCCAGGCGTTCCTCCCACGTACTACGGTGCTTGGATGCCATGTGTCGGATCATGCTGGTGGTGGTGAGGTTTCTAGTGTTCATGCCTCGGCTCATTCTGGTGTGGCACAGGTTGCAAACTACAATTCTTTTGTCGTCCGCACTTTCCTTAAAAAAACGCCATACCGCGGAACACCTACCCTTTGGCAAGGGAGATTTACGCAAGGGGGTGCTCCGTGGAACATTTGCGGGCCGGTTTGGTGCGGTCCGCCTTCTTTCTGTAGCCACACCACTGCCTCTTCCAGCCTGTTGCGGTGCTGCAGATGGCTCACCCTCAGGACTGCTGTCATCGCTCGGCTCTCCACCTTCCCAGGTGGGGTCAGTCACCTCATCGTCCACCAAGTCCTCCTCCACTTCCTCACTCTGATCATCCTCCTCAAGTCTTGATCCCACCACATACTCAGTCATTGACAACTGTATAACATTCTCCTCAACAAGGTCTTGAGACGGAAATAGTGGTTGATTTAATGGCAACTGTGTCTCATCATTATCATCATCATCCACTACTTCCTTTGACCTTAAATGCCGTTCACATCTGTCATCTTCTTGTGA
The DNA here is from genome assembly GCA_037306005.1 of Rhinophrynus dorsalis. Classification (NCBI taxonomy): domain Eukaryota; kingdom Metazoa; phylum Chordata; class Amphibia; order Anura; family Rhinophrynidae; genus Rhinophrynus; species Rhinophrynus dorsalis. Next base: position 461,415,640 of record CM074723.1, read on the forward strand.
TTGGGTAGCCTCTAGAGGTTGTGAATCAGGGCACAAGATGTCATGTTCCTCTGCAAGCGTGCTTGGAGAGAGGGTCAAATGAAGGATTGGTGATGAGACGAGCTCCTCACTATATCCCAGTGTGGGATCACTTCTTTGACCAGACCGTGTATGGTGGGAGGAAGGATGATCAGAGTGAGGATTATTTTGACCAGACTCTTGGCTACTGAGAGTGGACTTGGTGGAAGACAGGGTGGTGCTTAACCGACTGGAAGCAGTATCAGCTGTCATCCAACCGACCACCTGTTCGCAGTGGTCGGACCTCGAGAGTGATGTCCTGCGACGCCCTGTAAAATTACACATGAAGCTAGGTATGGTGGATGTCTTTCTTTCTTGTGCTCTGGCACCAGGCACAGTTTCTCCGCGTCCTGACCCGCGCCCTGAACTTTCAGGATCACGTCCACTTCCCCGTCCCTTTTTACCCGCCTTCTTCATCTTACACAGAATATGTGACTTTAATATTTGAGTTTGAAAACTTAACAGTATTTCTTACTATTCTGCAACTCTGCAGAGTACACAGAATAGGCTGCTAAACGGCGGTGAAACACACTGAATGGAATATGTGACTTTAATATTTGAGTTTGAAAACTTAACAGTATTTCTTACTATTCTGCAACTCTGCAGAGTACACAGAATAGGCTGCTAAACGGCGGTGACACACACTGAATGGAATATGTGACTTTAATATTTGAGTTTGAAAACTTAACAGTATTTCTTACTATTCTGCAACTCTGCAGAGTACACAGAATAGGCTGCTAAACGGCGGTGACACACACTGAATGGAATATGTGACTTTAATATTTGAGTTTGAAAACTTAACAGTATTTCTTACTATTCTGCAACTCTGCAGAGTACACAGAATAGGCTGCTAAACGGCGGTGAAACACACTGAATGGAATATGTGACTTTAATATTTGAGTTTAAAAACTTAACAGTATTTCTTACTATTCTGCAACTCTGCAGAGTACACAGAATAGGCTGCTAAACGGCGGTGAAACACACTGAATGGAATATGTGACTTTAATATTTGAGTTTGAAAACTTAACAGTATTTCTTACTATTCTGCAACTGTGCAGAGTACACAGAATAGGCTGCTAAACGGCGGTGAAACACACTGAATGGAATATGTGACTTTAATATTTGAGTTTGAAAACTTAACAGTATTTCTTACTATTCTGCAACTCTGCAGAGTACACAGAATAGGCTGCTAAACGGCGGTGACACACACTGAATGGAATATGTGACTTTAATATTTGAGTTTGAAAACTTAACAGTATTTCTTACTATTCTGCAACTGTGCAGAGTACACAGAATAGGCTGCTAAACGGCGGTGAAACACACTGAATGGAATATGTGACTTTAATATTTGAGTTTGAAAACTTAACAGTATTTCTTACTATTCTGCAACTCTGCAGAGTACACAGAATAGGCTGCTAAACGGCGGTGACACACACTGAATGGAATATGTGACTTTAATATTTGAGTTTGAAAACTTAACAGTATTTCTTACTATTCTGCAACTCTGCAGAGTACACAGAATAGGCTGCTAAACGGCGGTGAAACACACTGAATGGAATATGTGACTTTAATATTTGAGTTTGAAAACTTAACAGTATTTCTTACTATTCTGCAACTGTGCAGAGTACACAGAATAGGCTGCTAAACGGCGGTGAAACACACTGAATGGAATATGTGACTTTAATATTTGAGTTTGAAAACTTAACAGTATTTCTTACTATTCTGCAACTCTGCAGAGTACACAGAATAGGCTGCTAAACGGCGGTGAAACACACTGAATGGAATATGTGACTTTAATATTTGAGTTTGAAAACTTAACAGTATTTCTTACTATTCTGCAACTGTGCAGAGTACACAGAATAGGCTGCTAAACGGCGGTGAAACACACTGAATGGAATATGTGACTTTAATATTTGAGTTTGAAAACTTAACAGTATTTCTTACTATTCTGCAACTCTGCACACTACACAGAATGTGCTACTAAACTGCGGCGAAGCACACTGAATGGAATATGTGACTTTGATATTTTAGTTTGAAGACTTAACAGTATTTCTTCCTATTCTGCAACTCTGCACAGTACACAGAATGTGCTGCTAAACTGCGGCGAAGCACACTGAATGGAATATGTGACTTTGATATTTTAGTTTGAAGACTTAACAGTATTTCTTCCTATTCTGCAACTCTGCACAGTACACAGAATGTGCTGCTAAACTGCGGCGAAGCACACTGAATGGAATATGTGACTTTGATATTTTAGTTTGAAGACTTAACAGTATTTCTTCCTATTCTGCAACTCTGCACAGTACACAGAATGTGCTGCTAAACTGCGGCGAAGCACACTGAATGGAATATGTGACTTTGATATTTTAGTTTGAAGACTTAACAGTATTTCTTCCTATTCTGCAACTCTGCACAGTACACAGAATGTGCTGCTAAACTGCGGCGACGCACACTGAATGAAATATGTGACTTTGATATTTTAGTTTGAAGACTTAACAGAATGTGCTCTAATCTGCAACTTTGCACACTAAACAGAATGTGCTCTAACCTGCAACTTTGCACACTAAACAGAATGTGCTCTAATCTGCAACTTTGCACACTAAACAGAATGTGCTCTAATCTGCAACTTTGCACACTAAACAGAATGTGCTCTAATCTGCAACTGTGCACACTAAACAGAATGTGCTCTAATCTGCAACTTTTCACACTAAACAGAATATTTTTTTTTTTTTTTTTTCCCCCCCCACACAAAATAACCTGCTGCCCCCACACACAGTAGTCCTAAAAAGGACTTTTGGTTCTTTTTTTTCACAAGTTTGGTTTTTTTCCTCCCTACACTGCCTTTCCCTTCCTATCCTCAGCTCTCCCTGGCTAAGACTGAGCCGAACTCGATGGTCAGGTGCTATACAGCACCTGACCACGGGTTCTGGCCAGCCAATCAGTGTAATGCCAGCAGCCAACATGGCTGCTGGCATTACACCGATGTCAGAGCCTCCCTGCACGTTTATTGGCTGCGCAGCAGCCGCAAAACGTGCGGGGAGGAGACCCGAACATGGCGGGCGAGCACATGCGGTACTCGTACGAGTACCGCCATGTGCCGAGCAGAGCGATGCTCGAGCCGATCCGAGCATCGGCCGAGCATGCTCGCTCAACACTAATTCTGGCGACTAGCGCTACTGAGCAGCTAGTTGCCAGATGGGTAATTATTTGGAGCCATGTTTGTAAGAGGTGGAAGTTCTGCTTTAAAGAGAGCTGGGCAATGCAAGGTAAGGATGCTGGGATTTATGGCCAGTACATACGGATGTTTAATTATGCGACATAACAACTTAGCGATTCTACGCACTTCCCAGCCAATCAGTTTAAAGTACATCCCACTCAAAGTGGCAGGGAAGTGAATAAGCATATCCTAGCCAATGACTGTGAGGGAATTTGAGGTAAGACTGCTCATATCTAAGAGCAGTCTCAATTCCAATTCCCTCAGAGTGGAATGGGCATCGGCCCGTGCAGAAGGGGGGGGGGGTCTTTGCTGCATGATACTGTCTCCTCCTCAGCCTCAGAGGCCGCACACAGCGGTTAATATTAAGCTAATTATTTTATTGGGATATTTTATGATGGCATTATTAGTGACATTACTGAATATCTTATTTGGCTTCACATTTAATATTCATGTAGGCATATTAATATTTGAACAACGGCACACTAATACATACTTTAACCCTACTGAGCCCCAGAGAGCACTCAAGAGGTTAAACTATGTATTAGTGTGCCGGATATTCATGCATTGTACTTACACTTTTCTGGGGGGGGGTTTACAGCAAGAGGAAAGAAGACAGAAGAAGAGAAGATAGAAGAGAAGAAAGAAGGACGGAAGAGGAGCGGTATACTGAGCACTCTGCTGGACATCAGGATTAATGGTAAGTGTTACTTGTAATGTTTTTACTTAGTTGTATTAACCCTATAAGTGCCGGCAGGGTGATTATACCCCACTGGCACTCATGGGGTTAATTCTACTTACATTTGACATTGTTTTGGAGTGCTTGGATGTATTGATGTGGGCCTTTTCTTCACGTTGGTTTTAACGCCAACATTTGGATCAAGCCCTAAATGTGGTGTAAAAGGTAAAAAAAAAAGTTGTTGGTGGGCATATGCTACAAACCACCCAATATTGATGACAATGTTGAGGCCCAACTGCTATTGCAAATAAGGAAAGCTGCCCAGCTTGGGCATATCATAATTATGGGAGATTTTAATTATCCAGATATCAACTGGAAAAATGAGACCTGTCAGAGTGCTAAGGGTAGCAGGTTTGTGAGCATGCATGTATTGGACCTAGTGATAACTAATAACACAGAAATGGTATCCAATATTAACCCCTTAGCGACAATGGACGTACATGTACGTCCTCTGTGGCTGTCACTTAGTGACAGAGGACGTACATGTACGTCCAGGAAATCTGGATCCCCGCGCGGCTGCACGCCGTTCGGGGACTCCGGATTCTTCTGAAAAAAAAAAAAAAAAAGTTAGACGGGCGTTAAGTGACGGCCGCGTCTGCACGCGGCCGTCACTAAGGGGTTAAGGTAAGAGAACATTTGGGAAACAGTGATCACAACATGGTTACATTTGAGATCAGTCTGGCAAAGCAAAACTGTGTAGTTTCAACCAAAACGCTTAATTTTAAAAAAGCTAACTTCAAATTGTTAAGGGCTTCAATGCAACACATAGACTGGGATATTTTATTTAAAGGCACAAATACTGAGGAAAAATGGTCAGAATTCAAATTTAAGTTGCAGAAATGTAACCAACAGTATTTACCAAAGGGGAACAAATGCAAAGGAAGTAAGTGACAGCCAATGTGGTTAACTGCACAAGTAAAGAAGGAAATGGCAAGAAAAAAAAAAGCATTCAAACTATTTAATCTGAAGGAACTGAACAATCTTTCTTAAAATACAGGGAGTGCAACAAAGCTTGCAAAAAGGCAATCAGGGTAGCAAAAATAGATAATGAAACTCGAATTGCAAGGGAAAGCAAGACTAATCCAAAAAAGTTTTTCAAATACATAAATAGCAAAAAATTTAAGAGGGACTGCATTGGACCTTTCAAAAATGAGATGGGTGAGTTGGTTAGTGAGGATAAGGAAAAGGCTGATGTTTTAAACACTTTCTATGCATCAGTATATACAAGGGAACAAGGAATGATAGAAGAGCCTCAAGTAACAAATAAAACAAAACAATTATCAGATATTGGGTTAACTTAAGAAGATGTCATAGGAAGACTGAACAAAATTAAGACTGACAAAGCACCGGGTCCTGATGGTATACATCCAAGTGCTCTTCAGGAACTTAGTGCAGTGTTCGCAAGACCCCTATATTTACTCTTTAAAGATTCTCTCGAAACAGGCTCAGTGCCACAAGACTGGCGAAGAGCCATTGTAGTGCCTCTATTTAAAGGGATAGTAATACTTCATTTTAACTTTATTTTATTTTGTAGGCATTAAAAAAACATGAAGAATGATATAAGTCTTATCTCTGAAACCTTTATGGTTTAAGAGATATTCACAAACAAAGTATCCCCCCCTGTTCAACCAGAACAGAAGGGAGATGCCCAGGTAGACTGCAGAGAGGGACAATCTTCAATTAAGATAATGGAAAAAGCTGAAAAACTTGTCAAGGGGGGAAGGGCTTTCATTGTTTTCATACAAAGAAAATTGTCCCCTTCTGTTATCTGTACTGTCATACAACCAGACTCACATCTGAGAAGAGATGGCTTACACTAGGAAAAAGGGGCTGGGAGGGGAACTTTGCTTGTGAATATCTCATAAACCATAAAGGTTTGAGAGATAAGACTTATATCATTCTTCATGTTTTTTTAATGCCTACAAAATAAAATAAAGTTAAAACGAAGTATTACTATCCCTTTAAGAAGGGAACTAAAACAGAACCTGGGAATTATAGACCTGTGAGTTTGACATCTGTAGTGAGAAAACTGCTAGAAGGGATAAAAGGACTATATTCAGGATAACAACACAAAAAATAGGATAATTAGCATTAATCAATATGGTTTTATGAAGAATAGATCATGTCAAATAAATCTTTTCAGCTTCTATGAGGAAGTAAGCAGCAACCTTGATAATGGCAAGGCAGTTGATGTAGTATATCTAGATTTTGCAAAGGCATTTGATACAGTGCCACACAGAAGGCTGGGGTATAAAATAAGGAAATTGAGGATAGGTTGCAATTGGTTGAAGGATAGGGAACAGTGTGTGGCTGTAAATGGAAAATTCTCCAATACAGTTAAAGTGGAGAGTGAAGTACCTCAGGGTTCAGTATTAGGTCCACTGCTTTTTAACATGTTTATAAATGACCTGGCAATAGATATAGAGAGCAAAATATCAATATTTGCAGATGACACTAAATCATGCAGGGTAATTAATTCCGAACAGGATATTTTCTCTCTACAGAGGGATTTACATACAATGGCAGATTGGGCAAACAAATGGAATATGAAGTTTAATGTGGCAAAGTGTAAAGTCATGCATTTGGGAGGAAATAATCCCAATGCTACTCATGAACTTAATAGAATTATTTTAGGGGACTCGTTGCTAGAGAAATACCTGGGTATCCTTGTCAACTACAAACTTGGAACCAGTGACCAGTGTCAAACAGCAGTAGCAAAGGCAAACAAAATCCTGTCTTGCATAAAAAAGAGGTATTGAAGCAAGAGTGGATAACATTATTTTGCCATTATACAAATCATTGGTAAGACCTCACCTTGAGTATGCAGTGCAGTTTTGGTCACCAATTCTGAAAAGGTTATACTAGAACTAGAGAGGGTACAGCGAAGAGCAACAAAATTAATTAAGGGAATGGAGGACTTGACATATGAGGAACAACTAGACAAACTTGGTTTATTTACTCTACAGAAAAGACAACTAAGAGGAGACCTTATCACATTGTACAATTATATGAGAGGTCAATACATGGATCTCTGCGGTGAGCTATTTATTCCAAGGCCTGATCAGCTGACCAGGGGACACTCGTTGAGATTAGAGGAAAGGTGGTTTAGACTTCAGCAGAGGAAGGGTTTTTTTACAGTAAGGTTTGTTAAATTGTGGAATTCCTTGCCCAAGGAGGTGGTTATGGCAGATACAATGGATACATTAAAGAGAAGATTAGATACATTTCTTTCAAAAGGGAACATACAGAGTTATACTGTTTTTTAGTAGGCAGATCAGGAAGGTCTGATAAAGACTAACTTTTTTGGTAGCAGGAAAGTTATAAAATTCTAAGTCACTGGGGTATGAGGCAAAGGTTCAACTTGATGGACTTGTGTCTTTATTCAACCTAATTTAATATGTTATTATGTTACTATGTCCAGTCAGCATATCTGCTTTCCTGTGAGCAGACCTGTCAGTTAGGCTGGGGCTGCATTGTAAACCCACATACAGTAACAGTGTAGAAGAATGGTGGCCTGAGATCAGACCTCTGCTGTTCACTTAGGTTATCTCCCCTTATTCTCACATGACCCATACCTGTCATTTGAGATACAGTTCACTATAGACTTCCTGTATTTTGTGCACAGCCATTGTGGGGCAAATTAACAGCATCACAGGAGAGGAAAAATGTCTGCATTGAGTAAAATGATTGTTTTAACCCCTTGAGTGCCAGAGAAGTACATAAGGCATTGCAGAGCAATGCTTTGAGTACCTCTCTGGCACTCAAAGGGACAAACTTTCGAATGTTGGAGACTTCTCTACCATTTAAGGGGTTAAAAGACCCATATAAATCAATTGGAATTTGGGGAAATTTTTGTTTGTCTCCCTATGATGTTGTTGGTTTGCTCCATAATTGTACCATTCTGTCTTTATACAAATGGCCCCTTATATCTATATCTTTTTGACTTCTTACTAAATGTCATGCAGATCTAAGAAAATTTGTAACCAAAATAAACAAGCGAGGGGAAAACCAATACAAAGTTTGAATCTAATTAACGCAAAGTGAATTATTTATGACAAGCGAGTCACTCATAAAGCTGTAGTCTTAGTTTATGACTGGAGGGTGCGTATGGATTTTGCTGTAAAATTTAAAATGTACTTTGGTGCACATCTCTGCTGTCATAAACACAAGATCAATCATGCACACACAAAAATAAGGTAATAGCACAAACATAAAACAGATTTTAAATGGGAAGGTTCCATATATCAATGTTGTTGGTTATATTTATATGTTATTATTGGATTTGGGTCTTAAAGTGCAATTATCATATTTTAATAAGTGTTCTCCTATGGGAACAGACATAGTAAAATGCTCAGGGCTACATTCCCAACATGACTCCTAACATCCCTTCAGGGTGGTGGGGGTGCAGAGAAATGACTTCTCAGCTGGAAGGCAGTTTAGAAATATGTGGTTCTCCCCCCCAAACTTTGCAGCTTGCAAACATCCGCATTCTGTGTCCCCATACCTCCCAATTGTCCCTTTTTAGGAGATATTAGGGTTCCATACCTCCCAAGTGTTCCTCAGGACAGTCCCTCTTTGAGAACCAAATCCCTCTGTCCCTCTTCCCCAACCTGCTGTCTCTCATTTTAGGAGATCAGACTGTGTGGCGTGTATATAGGTGTATCACCCTGGTGTCCCTGTGTTTAGGAGATCAGATTGTGTGGTGTGTATAGAAGTGTATCACCCTGGTGTCCCTGTGTTTAGGAGATCAGACTGTGTGGTGTGTATAGAAGTGTATCACCCTGATGTCCCTGTGTTTAGGAGATCAGACTGTGTGGTGTGTATAGAAGTGTATCACCCTGGTGTCCCTGTGTTTAGGAGATCAGACTGTGTGGTGTGTATATAAGTGAATCACACTGCTCCACAGCAATAAAACTCACATTAATATTTGTTTAAACTTCGCTGTGTTTTGTAATTAGACTGTGTAAATAAAATACTTTAGTCTTGTTCTAAATCATTTACTCACTTTACACAAAGAGGTGTCAATAGGTCAAGAAATTCCCCTGAAGGAGTCGCAGGTTACAGGAGGGGAAGCATGTCATCGGAAGGGTTGATACATAAAGGAAGTGCGTGTGAGAGGGTGGAGTAAAAGGAAAGGGCTTAAAAGGCATTGGTGACAGGAAGTGGTCTGTTGTGTGAATGAAGAAAGGACAGAGGAAGCGTGTTATGCCAGGCTGGTGGTCAGAGTGATGTCTCGCTGTCGGTGTGAGGATCTGCTTGCTGGCAGATGGCGTGCCTACCTTATGGTCCATGCTGCGATTCAGCAGACAGTCTACAGTGACGATTCAGGATTCACCTTCTTTTGTGGCTCATGGCTGGCTCCTGACCGGTCTGTGCCCTGGTTGAATCCTCCTTCGTCCGGGTCCCTGGCGGTGGCTCTAGGCCCTCCTACTGTCTGTCTCCGTGGTGTGTGGCCTCCTGGGTGCTGTGTTTGGCGTGGTCCACAGCCTGTAGCTGCTATCTCCTACGCCTGGTCCAGGCTGTGGAGCGGATATTTGGGGATTCCTTGATGGTGATCTGGGGGAACGACAGTAGGCACTCCGCGGGCCTCTTCTGAGTTTGTTCTGCTGCTCACTTCGTTGGCGTATGTTACGCTACTGGTGTTTTCCTCTTCCATGCAGTCATGCCGGCTACTTGAATCTGGCCTCCTGTGTCTGGTATCCCCCCCCCCTTCTCTTTCTACTCTTCCTCTTTCCTTTTTGTCTGCTCGCACCCTCTCCCCATTTTGTGTTTTCTCTTTTGGTGCCCCCGCCTCACCGCTTTTCTCTCATGCTCCCCTTTTAGTGTCTCCTTTCTTCTGTTGTTTTATTTTGCCTCTCGGCGGGTACTTTCTTCTTTATTTGTTTTCTTTGGCGGCATCTGGTGGTCACCCCCCCCAGTTTCTCCCGGATTCTCTTCTGTTTGTGCTGTGTGCTGGTCGCTATTTTTCTTTTCTCCTCTTCGTTGATTTTCTGTGGTTTCTCGCTTTGTCTCTCTTCTTGTTTTCCCCTGTGCTTTGCGGTACTGCTTTCTGTTGGCTCCCTGTCCTCTGGTCTTCTCCTTTCTTTCTGTTTCTGTTTTGTTCTCTACCATTGCTTCTCTGGCTTCTTCTTTTCCTGTTCCCTTCCTTCGCTGTTTCTCTTCACTCTTTTCTATGTTTCTTTGATATTTCTTGAGGCCTGGCCACGGGAGTTTCTGAGGTTTCCTCCATTGGGGATTTTTTGTTGGTGTCATCTGCCAGGATGACCTCACCTGCTGCTTCCTCCTTTTGGTGTTTCTTAGTTTAGGCAAAAAGAAAACAAAAAAAATGTATGTATGTGTATATCTGCATGTACGGGTAGATGTAGGTGTGTATATCTGCATGTACGGGTAGATGTAGATGTGTATATCTGGTGCTTGAGGTGGATGCAGTGGGCAAGTGGTCTTTCGTGGGGGGGACCGTTGTGTACTCTTTGTCTGCTGTTCAGTATGCCTGTGGGTTGCTGGTTTTGTGGTTGCTGTTTCTCTCTGGTGGCTAGAGATTTGACTGATGGATTGTTCTGGGGGTTGGTTTGGGGGTTGAGTCCCCTGTGTAGTTGTTTGCATTGCATTTTGAGTGCTGTGAGTATCTAGGGGGGTACAGACCATGTGTTGGGGGGATGGGGGGCCGACTGGTCACACGATTGACAGGCAGCCCCTGTAGGCAGGGGGCCCAACTGTTAAATGTATTGACAGTCGGGCCTTATGGCGGATAGTCCATGCATGGTTTTCAGAGATCAATAACTGATGTGACAAGTTAAGGGATTTTATCCTCGGGCGGAAGCCCTTTGGGTGTTTGCCCCCGAATTAGGTTGCGGGTGGTGACATTACCCATTGAAGCTAAAGTGGATGGCCAATGGGGTAATTCCTTGGGAGTCAGCTGTAAGTGCTGAAAATGGTAGAGTCAGCTGGAAGTGCTGATGAGTGGTGGGATCAGCTGTAGTGCTGAAGAATATGGGGGTTAGCATGAGCCCGTACAATTTGGCAGTGCTTGGTTTCAAGGAAAGCGGATTGGCAAGGACTGTCAGTTAATGATTGATTAATGGTTAATGTTTAATTATTGTTGTTTGAGCAAAATAATTAAATAAAGCTGTGGTGTTATCCCCAAAATAGTTGTGTCTGTACTTATTTATGGATCATACTCTCTCCCTATGACATGAAATAACCTAGAAATTCTTGGTAATACCCCATCCACCAGCCCTGTGCCCAGGAACATCCCCTAAAACAAGAGCGTCCCTCTTTGGTCATTTGAAATGTTGGGAGGTATGCTTCCCCTTTGGTTTGCTGAGGATCGCGATGCAGACACATCTTCATCTACAGGTCTGCTCCCTGGGAAATAGATCTGCTAATGTGGCATTAAATGAATGGCAGCTGCTCTTTAAAGGGATAGTAATACTTCGTTTTAACTTCATTTTATTTTGTAGGCATTAAAAAAAACATGAAGAATGATATAAGTCTTATCTCTCAAACCTTTATGGTTTAAGAGATATTCACAAGCAAAGTTTCCCCTCCTGCTCCTTTTACCTAGTGTAAGCCATCTCTTCTCAGATGTGAATCTGGTTGTAAGACCAGACAGATAACAGCAGGGGACAATCTTCTTTATATGAGAACAATGAAAGCCCTGCCCCCCTTGACAAGCTTTTCAGGTTTTTCCCTTATCTTAATTGAAGATTGTCCCTCTCTGCAATCTACCTGGGCACCTCCCTTCTGCTTTGGCTGAGCAGTGTTACATCAGTAAAAGGGGCGGGAGGGGGATACTTTGTCATTGAATTACTCTTGAACTACAACACTGACAGAATTGATATAACACTCTCCAAAGTCCAAATACTATGATGATTAATTAGAGCTGTTTTTATTATGAAACATTACTATTAGTGTTGAGCGAGCATGCTCGGCCGATGCTCGGATCGGCTCGAGCATCGCTCTGCTCGGCACATGGCGGTACTCGTACGAGTACCGCATGTGCTCGCCCGCCATGTTCGGGTCTCCTCCCCGCACGTTTTGCGGCTGCTGCGCAGCCAATAAACGTGCAGGGAGGCTCTGACATCGGTGTAATGCCAGCAGCCATGTTGGCTGCTGGCATTACACTGATTGGCTGGCCAGAACCCGTGGTCGGGTGCTGTATAGCACCTGACCATCGAGTTCGGCTCAGTCTTAGCCAGGGAGAGCTGAGGATAGGAAGGGAAAGGCAGTGTAGGGAGGAAAAACACCAAAATTGTGAAAAAAAAGAACCAAAAGTCCTTTTTAGGACTACTGTGTGTGGGGGCAGCAGGTTATTTTGTGTGGGGGGAAAAAAACAAAAAAAAAAAAAATATATATATTCTGTTTAGTGTGCAAAGTTGCAGATTAGAGCACATTCTGTTTAGTGTGCACAGTTGCAGATTAGAGCACATTCTGTTTAGTGTGCAAAGTTGCAGATTAGAGCACATTCTGTTTAGTGTGCAAAGTTGCAGATTAGAGCACATTCTGTTAAGTCTTCAAACTAAAATATCAAAGTCACATATTCCATTCAGTGTGCGTCGCCGCAGTTTAGCAGCACATTCTGTGTACTGTGCAGAGTTGCAGAATAGGAAGAAATACTGTTAAGTCTTCAAACTAAAATATCAAAGTCACATATTCCATTCAGTGTGCTTCGCCGCAGTTTAGCAGCACATTCTGTGTACTGTGCAGAGTTGCAGAATAGGAAGAAATACTGTTAAGTCTTCAAACTAAAATATCAAAGTCACATATTCCATTCAGTGTGCTTCGCCGCAGTTTAGCAGCACATTTTGTGTACTGTGCAGAGTTGCAGACTAGGAAGAAATACTGTTAAGTTTTCAAACTCAAATATTAAAGTCACATATTCCATTCAGTGTGTGTCACCGCCGTTTAGCAGCCTATTCTGTGTACTCTGCACAGTTGCAGACTAGGAAGAAATACTGTTAAGTTTTCAAACTCAAATATTAAAGTCACATATTCCATTCAGTGTGTGTCACCGCCGTTTAGCAGCCTATTCTGTGTACTCTGCACAGTTGCAGACTAGGAAGAAATACTGTTAAGTTTTCAAACTCAAATATTAAAGTCACATATTCCATTCAGTGTGTGTCACCGCCGTTTAGCAGCCTATTCTGTGTACTCTGCACAGTTGCAGACTAGGAAGAAATACTGTTAAGTTTTCAAACTCAAATATTAAAGTCACATATTCCATTCAGTGTGTGTCACCGCCGTTTAGCAGCCTATTCTGTGTACTCTGAACAGTTGCAGACTAGGAAGAAATACTGTTAAGTTTTCAAACTCAAATATTAAAGTCACATATTCCATTCAGTGTGTGTCACCGCCGTTTAGCAGCCTATTCTGTGTACTCTGCACAGTTGCAGACTAGGAAGAAATACTGTTAAGTTTTCAAACTCAAATATTAAAGTCACATATTCCATTCAGTGTGTGTCACCGCCGTTTAGCAGCCTATTCTGTGTACTCTGAACAGTTGCAGACTAGGAAGAAATACTGTTAAGTTTTCAAACTCAAATATTAAAGTCACATATTCCATTCAGTGTGTGTCACCGCCGTTTAGCAGCCTATTCTGTGTACTCTGCACAGTTGCAGACTAGGAAGAAATACTGTTAAGTTTTCAAACTCAAATATTAAAGTCACATATTCCATTCAGTGTGTGTCACCGCCGTTTAGCAGCCTATTCTGTGTACTCTGCACAGTTGCAGACTAGGAAGAAATACTGTTAAGTTTTCAAACTCAAATATTAAAGTCACATATTCCATTCAGTGTGTGTCACCGCCGTTTAGCAGCCTATTCTGTGTACTCTGCACAGTTGCAGAATAGGAAGAAATACTGTTAAGTTTTCAAACTTAAATATTAAAGTCACATATTCCGTGTAAGATGAAGAAGGCGGGTAAAAAGGGACGGGGAAGTGGACGTGATCCTGATAGTTCAGGGCGCGGGTCAGGACGCGTAGAAACTGTGCCTGGTGCCAGAGCACAAGAAAGAAAGACATCCACCACACCTAGCTTCATGTCTAATTTTACAGGGCGTCGCAGGACATCACTCTCGAGGTCCGACCACTGCGAACAGGTGGTCGGTTGGATGACAGCTGATACTGCTTCCAGTCGGTTAAGCACCACCCTGTCTTCCACCAAGTCCACTCTCAGTAGCCAAGAGTCTGGTCAACATAATCCTCACTCTGATCATCCTTCCTCCCACCATACACGGTCTGGTCAAAGAAGTGATCCCACACTGGGATATAGTGAGGAGCTCGTCTCATCACCAATCCTTCATTTGACCCTCTCTCCAAGCACGCTTGCAGAGGAACATGACATCTTGTGCCCTGATTCACAACCTCTAGAGGCTACCCAATCACAAGAAGATGACAGATGTGAACGGCATTTAAGGTCAAAGGAAGTAGTGGATGATGATGATGATGATGAGACACAGTTGCCATTAAATCAACCACTATTTCCGTCTCAAGACCTTGTTGAGGAGAATGTTATACAGTTGTCAATGACTGAGTATGTGGTGGGATCAAGACTTGAGGAGGATGATCAGAGTGAGGAAGTGGAGGAGGACTTGGTGGACGATGAGGTGACTGACCCCACCTGGGAAGGTGTAGAGCCGAGCGATGACAGCAGTCCTGAGGGTGAGCCATCTGCAGCACCGCAACAGGCTGGAAGAGGCAGTGGTGTGGCTACAGAAAGAAGGCGGACCGCACCAAACCGGCCCGCAAATGTTCCACGGAGCACCCCCTTGCGTAAATCTACCTTGCCAAAGGGTAGGTGTTCCGCGGTATGGCGTTTTTTTAAGGAAAGTGCGGACGACAAAAGAATTGTAGTTTGCAACCTGTGCCACACCAGAATGAGCCGAGGCATGAACACTAGAAACCTCACCACCACCAGCATGATCCGACACATGGCATCCAAGCACCGTAGTACGTGGGAGGAACGCCTGGATCGCCCATCTGTGTCTGCAGGCCACACCACTGCCTCCTCTTCCCCTGTTTTCGGTGCCGGCCAATCACCTGTCGAAGGCGCAGGCCCGCATACCTCCCGCCCTGCACCTGTAGCATCTGAAGCACCATCAGCGACCACATCCACTTCCCTGTCCCAGCGCAGCGTCCAAATGTCGTTACCCCAGGCATTTGAGCGCAAGAGAAAGTACCCAGCCACCCACCCACAGGCCATAGCACTAACCTCACACCTTTACAAATTACTGGCCATCGAAATGCTGCCATTTGGGCTTGTGGACACTGAGTCCTTCCGCAGCCTGATGGCAGCAGCTGTCCCTCGGTACGCGGTCCCCAGCCGCCACTACTTTTCCCGGTGTGCCATCCCCGCATTACACCACCATGTGTCCCGTAACATCACCCGTGCCCTGACCAACGCAGTTACTGGGAAGGTCCACTTAACGACTGACACATGGACAAGTGCTTGTGGCCAGGGACGCTACATTTCCCTGACGGCACACTGGGTGAATGTCGTGTAGGCTGGGAGCGACTCGGACCCTGGGATGGCACGGGTGCTACCCACGCCGAGGATTGCGGGCCCTACCTCCATCAGGGTTTCCGCCAGCACCTACGTTATTGGCTCCTCCTCCTCCATTTCCACCTCCGAATTCTCTACACGCAGCGCCACTCCCCCATCAGCCAGTAGCTGGAAGCAGTGTAGCACTGCAGTGGGGAAGCGTCAACAGGCCGTGCTGAAGCTGATCTGCCTTGGGGACAAACAGCACACGGCCTCAGAGCTGTTGCAGGGGATTAGTCACCAGACCGAGCAGTGGCTCTCGCCACTCAACCTGCAACCAGGCATGGTTGTGTGTGATAATGGGCGTAACTTGGTGGCGGCTTTGGAGCTCGGCAAGCTCACACACGTACCATGCCTAGCGCATGTATTTAATTTAGTGGTGCAGCGATTTCTAAAAACCTACCCCAATGTGCATGATCTCTTGACCAAGGTGCGCCGCGTGTGTGCACATTTCCGTAAGTCATCTACAGCTTCGGCCGGCCTGTTGAAGCTGCAGCAGCGCTTACAATTGCCAGCTCACCGGCTGCTCTGTGACGTGAGCACGCGCTGGAACTCCACCTTCCACATGTTGGCCCGGCTTTGTGAGCAGCAGAGGGCAGTAGTGGAGTACCAGCTGTTACACGGTCGTCGCCTCTCCGTTCAACTTCCTGTAATCAGAAGTGAGGAGTGGGAATGGATGTCAGACCTCTGCGAGGTTTTACGCAATTTTGAGGAATCGACACAGATGGTGAGCGGCGATAACGCTATTATCAGTGTAACCATCCCACTTCTGTGTCTACTGAAACGCTCGCTGCTCACAATTAAAACCGACGCTTTGCATGTGGAAAAGGTGGAAATGGGGGAGGAAGAGCTTACACAAGGTGATAGCCAGAGCACCCTCACTTCGTCTTCTCAGCGACAATTGGAGGAGGCGGAGGAGGAGGAGGAGGAGGAGGAGGAGGAAGACACGGTTGCCTCCGCTACAGAGGGTAGCCATGGAACTTTAGTTCCATCTCTTCAGCGTGGGTGGGCAGAAGAGGAGGAAGAGGATGAGGATATTGAGAGTCATCCTCCTGGTGAGGACAGCGAAATCTTGACTGTTGGTACTCTGGCACACATGGCTGACTTTATGTTAGGCTGCCTTTCCCGTGACCCACGCGTTATACGCATTTTAAACAACACGGATTACTGGGTGTTCACCCTTCTGGGCCCCCGCTACAAAGAGAATTTCTCATCTCTCATTCCTCCGGTGGAGAGGACAAGCAAAATG
The DNA here is from genome assembly GCA_037306005.1 of Rhinophrynus dorsalis. Lineage (NCBI taxonomy): Eukaryota > Metazoa > Chordata > Amphibia > Anura > Rhinophrynidae > Rhinophrynus > Rhinophrynus dorsalis. The sequence goes on from CM074723.1 coordinate 461,432,439, forward strand.
GTGCAATACCAGAAGGTTCTTGTCAAAAAATTGCTCCAAAATTTTCCATCTGACAACGCTGGCGGCAGAGTACGTGCTACCTTGGCCAACCGAGAAGGGGAGAAAAGGGGAGCACACAGCAGTTCCGAGAAAGGCAGGGCAACACTCTCCAAGGCGTGGGACACCTTCATGACACCCCGCCAGCACCCTCACCCTGATGCGCAGCCTAGTGTCACAAGGAGGGAAAAGTTTTGGAAGATGGTGAAGGAGTACGTAGCAGACCGTGTCAGCGTCCTCAATGATCCCTCTGTGCCTTACAACTACTGGGTGTCCAAGCTGGACACGTGGTATGAACTGGCACTCTACGCCTTGGAGGTGCTGGCCTGCCCTGCCGCCAGCGTTCTGTCTGAGCGGGTATTTAGTGCTGCTGGTGGCATCATAACAGATAAGCGTATCCGCCTTTCCACCGACAATGCTGATAGGTTGACACTTATAAAAATGAACAAGGCCTGGATTTCCCCTGACTTCTCCACTCCACTGGAGGAAAGCCCCGGGGGAACATAAACTCACTTTATATATGTTATTTACAATGATGTGAATACTCTGTATTCCCATTCACCCCTTCCACCCAAAAAACGGGTATATGGTTGATTCTTAATCTTCTCATCCTCCTCCTCCTCTTCCATATGCCCTTGGATATAATTTTTATATAGGGCCAGCTCACCAGCGGGCCCTGAGATATAATTTTTATATAGTGCCAGCTCACCAACGGGCCCTGTGATATAATTTTTATATAGGGCCAGCTCACCAGCGGGCCCTGTTTGACAATTTTTATATAGGTCAGCTCACCAGCGGGCCTTCTCATATAATGTTTTATTGGGTCAGCTCTCTAGCGGGCCCTCCCATATAATGTTTTATAGCGTCAGCTCACTAGCGGGCCTTCGCATATAATGTTTAGGATGGTCAGCTCTGCAGCAGACCCTCACCCATAATGTTTTAGATGGTCAGCTCAGCGCACGTTTCCCTCTTAATCATGTCCTCAGTTCAATAAAATCAAGGAAATTTTTGGGAGAATTTGCCTCTGCGCACGTTTCCCTCTTAATCATGGCCTCAGTTCTGAAAATCAAGGAAATTTTTGGGAGAATTTGCCTCTGCGCACGTTTCCCTCTTAATCATGGCCTCAGTTCTGAAAATCAAGGAAATTTTTGGGAGAATTTGCCTCTGCGCACGTTTCCCTCTTAATCATGGCCTCAGTTCTGAAAATCAAGGAAATTTTGGGAGAATTTGCCTCTGCGCACGTTTCCCTCTTAATCATGGCCTCAATTCTGAAAATCAAGGAAATTTTTGGGAGAATTTGCCTCTGTGCACGTTTCCCTCTTAATCATGGCCTCAGTTCTGAAAATCAAGGAAATTTTTGGGAGAATTTGCCTCTGTGCACGTTTCCCTCTTAATCATGGCCTCAGTTCTGAAAATCAAGGAAATTTTTGGGAGAATTTGCAGATGATATACAAGTAAATATACAGCAAATACTGTTTGGTAACAATTTTTCGCCTAAAGTCGTTTTTATTTTCCTTTTTGTGTGTTTTGTGGTCAGTCTGTAAAAATGGCGTACTACGGGCGAAAGATCATTCCCAGCAGCGACGTTGGAGTCCAAGATGCATCCAGACATCCTCCCTATGCTGTCCCTGAACCATTTCTGTGGTGTTTCCATCCTTTTCTGCCCTTTTCCTATGGACCAGGCACCCTCCCCTCATCAGAGCAGGGGGTGCCTGGTGTAATGCTCGAGTCCTCCCATTGACTTCAATGGGGCTCGGGTGCTCGGCCGAGCACTCGAGCCTCAGGGGGTGCTCGGTCAGAGCACCCGAACACCCGAGCATTGGGGTGCTCGCTCATCACTAATTACTATCCCTTTAATGATCTGTGTGCCAGAAAGGTGTGCAACACATTGCGAAAAAATGAGTTGTGCATGCCTCCGGCAATCAAAGGGTTAAAGGTAGTTGAATATATTCAATTAAAGGTCTGAATGTGCATCTGAAGTGTTCCTTAACGGGGCACCCTTAGAGCTTAACCCTTTGAGTGCCAGAGGGTTACACAACACATTGCAAAGCAATGCCTTGCATACCAATCTGGCACTCAAAGAGTTAAGCCATACCCATGAACACAGCTCCCACATGATTAGCCCCCCAGCCTCCCCCACTGTTCTGCAGCACTGAAAACTCCCTTAAGGTTATAAGTAACAAGCACATAAGGGCTGTTAAAGGGATAGTGGCAGCTCCCATTGCTCTTCATAGTATTTGGGCCATGTTATTTCAATACTGTCAGAGTTGTAGCTCAAGAGTAATTGAATGGAAAAAGTATCCCCCTCCTGCTGCTTTTACTGATGTAACACTGATGTAATGGTGACTGTTGAAACAGTCACCATTAAACATAAATTGATATGTGTAGATAAGGTGTTGGGATAATTCTAACCACACCCATAACTTAATTTAAATGTAAACAGCATAACTGAGACATGCCTCAAAATTTGGAGTACAACCTGAGGCCCTCTAGATGTCCAGTTCTACAATTTCCATCATCCTCAGCCATGATAGGAGTTGCTGCCTGGAGTAACTAGAGAGCCTCAAGTTACTCATCCCTGCAGTGGGCAGTTGTCTACTCTGCCTAATGGGACTTCTACCTTTGTCTTTATTATTATAGAGAATAGGGATATACATTGAGGGAAAAAATTATTTGATCCCCTGCTGATTTTGTACTTTTGCCCACTGACAAAGAAATGATCAGTCTACAATTTTAATGGTAGGTTTATATGAACAGTGAGAGACAGAATAACAATAAAAAAAATCCAGAAAAATGCATTTCAAAAAAGTTATACATTTATTTGCATTTTACTGAGTGAAATATGTATTTGACCCCTTTGCAAAACACGACTTAGTACTTGGTGGAAAAACCCTTGTTGGAAATCACAGAGGTCAGACATTTCTTGTAGTTGGCCACCAGGTTTGCACACATATCAGGAGGGATTTTGTTCCACTCCTCTTTTCAGATCCTCTCCAAGTCATTAAGGTTTCAAGGCTGATGTCTGGCAACTCAAACCTTCAGCTCCCTCCACAGATTTTCTATGGAATTAAGGTCTGGAGACTGGCTAAGCCACTCTAGGACCTTAATGTGCTTCTTCTTGAGCCACTCCTTTGTTGCCTTGGCCGTGTGTTTTGGGTCATTGTCAGGCTGGAATACCCATCCCCGACCCATTTTCAATGCCCTGGCTGAGGGAAGGAGGTTCTCACCCAAGATTTGATGATACATGGCCCCATCCATTGTCCCTTTGATGCGGTGAAGTTGTCCTGTCCCCTTAGCAGAAAAACACCTCCAAAGCATAATGTTTCCACCTCCATGTTTGATGGTGGGGATGGTGTTCTTGGGGTCATAGGCAGCATTCCTTCTCCTCAAAACATGGTGAGTTCAGTTGATGCCAAAGAGCTCGATTTTGGTCTCATCTGACCACAACACTTTCACCCAGTTCTCCTCTGAATCATTCAGATGTTCACTGGCAAACTTCAGACGGGCCTGTCATTGTGCTTTCTTGAGCAGGGGGACCTTGCGGGCACTACAGGATTTCAGTCCATCATGGCGTAATGTGTTACCAATTGTTTCCTTGGTGACTATGGTCTATGGTCCCAGCTGCCTTGAGATCATTGACAAGATCCTCCCGTGTAGTACTGGGCTGATTCCTCACCGTTCTCTTGATCATTGAAACTCCACAAGGTGAGATCTTGCATGGAGCCCCAGACCAAGGGAGATATTTTGTGTTTCTTCCAATTGCAAATAATCACACCAACTGTTGTCACCTTCCCACCAAGGTGCTTGGCGATGGTCTTGTAGCCCATTCTGGTCTTGTGCCTGACATCCTTGGACAGCTCTTTGGTCTTGACCATGGTGGAGAGTTTGGAATCTGATTGGTTGACTGCTTCTGCGGACAGGTGTCTTTTATACAGGTAACAAGCTGAGATTAGAAGTACTCCTTTTAAGAGAGTGCTCTTAATCTCAGCTTGTTACCTGTATAAAAGACACCTGGGTTCCAGAAATCTTGCTGATTGATAGGGGATCAAATCAACTTATAACTTTTTTGAAATGTGTTTTTCTGGATTTGTTTGTTGTTATTCTGTCTCTCACTGTTCAAATAAACCTACTATTAAAATTATAGATTGATCATTTCTTTGTTAGTGGGCAAATGTACAAAATCAGCAGGGGATCAAATAATTTTTTTCCTCACTGTATCTCCAAAGCGCAGATCACCAAAATCGGTTTAACAGTCTCCCGGAGATTAGTTAACGCAGATGAGAACTGTAGTAAAAAATTCCAAATAATGATCTGGAATCTAAAAAAGAAATATATGTTTTTCATAACCTGACCCTACAGAACACCTCCTTGGTGTTTAACATGTACAACGAGGAGTGGAGAAAATGAGTTTGAATTATTGCAAGGTTTTCATTGTTATTACAAAGCTTTGAATCCTATTACAGTTTTATAATGAGTTCTTGTTACCTGAAATGTCATTTTTATTATATAATTATAGAGAATGTATTTACTTTCTTTAAATTGCACTGTCTTCCTATAATAATAAAATATAATTCTCTTGCAATAGCTACCCATCCTAGGGCTCGATTTAAAGGCAGCCGTTAGCAAAAAAAATCACTAACGGGTGCGTTAAGTGTCATGTTGCAATTCAAAGATCCGTCTAAACAACAGCTAACGGCAGTTGCAGAATCCTTACGGCCGATACACTAACGTGCATTCAGACACATGGAACAACATAGCCCAGAGCTATTCAAAGGCTTGCGGTACTGCTAACGGCTGAAAAAAAGACACACCTAACGGCTAAAAGTTAAGACCCACTTTTTTTAGCCGTTAGACACTTAACGGCCAAAACAAAACACCCGTTACAGAGGAAAACACACCAAATGCTTACCGCACAACCATGTAAATGGGAAAATTAACCCGTGCAATGCCAAAACAACACAAAAACATGCACACACAACACAAATCACTACACAAACAACAACAACCAACACCACAGGGACAACAACACACAAAAACAACAACACAACATGGCACGGAACAATGGGGGTCATCACACAAAGCGGACACCTGCAAATACAAGCTCACCTGGGCAACATCAACACGCCACCTGCACCCCACAACTGCACGTCCGCAAATGGCACACACAGAACAAGCACAACACACCACATCTTATAACACACACACACCTGCTAACACTTACCTGGACAAAAACAACTCACCATTGGTCAGCACTCACCTCATCAACACACCTACACAACGCCCTAGCAAGTACTTAAAGGGACAACTCAACACACTCACTTGTGGCTTGTTTTCCACTCAGGGAGGGAGAGAGAGATAGAGAGAGAGAGAGACAGATAGAGAGAGCAAACAGTATGTTGGGTTACATATTGTTGCGAAGGCTGCGGAGAAGGCGTGCAAGGGAGAGAGCTGGGGAACATCAGCAACCTCCAAGCACGCCTCATCAACAGCCTCCACCTGTTGCAAGTGAGGAGGCTCTGGCTCAGCAGCCACACAGGAGCCCATCCCCACCCGGAGGACACCTGCCTGCAGATGCACAGCTGCAGCAACAGGATGCTCCCCAGCTGCCACAGGGACCCCTGCAGCAGCCCAGGATGCATAGACGACCACCAAGGCCCAGGGTATACCGTCCAAGGGTCACTCTCTTTGGAATGACCGATGACGAGGTTATTGATCGCTACAGGTTGAGGCCACACAGCATCATAGCCCTGTATGAGGTCATCAAGGAGCAGGTGGATCCCATATGCACCCATAACCATGCTCTAACTGGCCTTCAAAAACTCCTGTGTGCCATACACTTCATGGCAAGTGGCGCCTTTCAGTCGACAGAGGGTTACGCATCTGGCATGTCCCAGGCCACATTCTCCAGGGTGCTGGCCCAGGTCTTGCCAGCCCTCAAAGCCAAGGCCAGTACCTACATACGTTTCCCCATCACCGATATGGAGTGGACACATCTGAAGCAGGGCTTCTATGCAAGGGGAGGCATGCCCAGGGTCATGGGTGCAATAGATTGCACCCATGTCCGTATCAAAGCACCAGCACGTCAGGGACATATGTTCCTGAACCGCAAAAACTTCCACTCCATGAATGTGCAGATGGTGTGTGACAGCAACCTGGCCATAATGAATGTCTGTGCGAAATTTCCCGGGAGCTGTCACGATTCACATATACTCAGAAATTCATCTGTGCAGAGGGATTTCGAAAATGGGACCTATACAGGCGGATGGCTTCTGGGTGAGATAACAGCACCAAATGACACCACATACACATGTGCTAGTACGTTCACCACAGAAAACAACATTTACACAATATGTGCTCCTTGTCACACCATGTCACTCACTTTCCACAGGTGATGCTGGCTATGGATGCAAGCCATGGCTCCTCACCCCGGTCGCCAATCCCCAAAACGATGCCCAGGAACGATATAACCAGGCTCATGCCAGAACACGGAATGCCATTGAGCGGACCTTCGGCCTCCTCAAGTCCCGATTCCGATGTCTGGACCACTCGGGGGGAGCATTGCAGTATGCACCAGGCAAGGTCTGCGACATCATCGTGGCATGTGCCATCCTACATAATATCGCGGTGGACACCAGACTTATCGACGATGTCCATCCCCCACCCAGACCTGAAGACCCTGTGGATATCGTTGAGTGTGAGGAAACCCCAACAGGGATGCAGACAAGGGACAGATTGATCAGGGATCACTTCTGCTGTGAGTATAATACATGTATGCACACAATCCATGCATACACACCCACCACAACACACATGTTCTGTTTCACCCCACAGGATCAGTGACACAGCCCTGTCACTGGCTGCAGTATGGACCACCAGCATCAACTATTCCGTGGACCAGTCAGATTGGGCCTAGAGATTCCGAATACACCTGACAACCTGTCGTCCATGTTGATACTGCTACCTCAAGGATATCATGCATGCCCCCCCTGGAAACCAAGGTACAACACTTTAACCTTGTTCAGCATATCCCACAGCTCCCTAGGCACCAACTAAAGTGTTCTGCTAGGATCAGACCCATAGCAACCATGGTACCCCTGTAGCAAGGGAGTCTCATCCAAGCCAATGCATCGGATAGAACTCTGTCACATAAGGGGTTCAGGGGGCATTCGTGGGGACATGGGACCAGTAGCTTGCTACAGTTGAATAAAGCAGCAGAGGGGTGGATCGACAGTAATAGTGTGTTACACAACATGGAGCTCATGAAATGTGGATCACATCTCCATGGACACCATGCTGCCCTGTGTGTGTGTATGTGTGTGCAGTGATATGTGCCCCAGAAAGAAATACACACATTAACAAATATGTCCTACTAGCTCCATGAACCAAACATATTTGGCCTGTCTCTGACAGTGGCAGCCCAAATATATTATTTTCAGGAAGCTATTAGGACATATTTGTTGATGTGTGTAACCATGTCAGGGGCAAATATCCCTAAGGATGGTTAACATCCCCTTAGTTCCCCCCATGATGGTTCATAGACCAGTACACAACACATTACAAAGCAGTGGTTTGTGTAGACTTATGTAACGGGAAAGATTAAGAGGATCATGATGTTGTAGCTGTTGCATGACGATCACTTCGAGGGTGATGTTCCAAATCCTGTCCTCTTGTCCCACAGGCATCCATAGCACGATCCATCCTTGAACAGAGGAGTTTCCATATGACTGGACTGAAGTCTGGACAACACTTCCATGAAGCTGACCCCTTGGCGTTCCAAGTGATTGTGTTGGTGATGCAATGTTTGACCTGATGTTCACAGCAACCTCTACTGGAACATTCACATATGGACACAAATTTATGTGTGTACTAACATCCAGGTATCAGACCTGTACAGTAAGACTGCTCATACACAGATGCCAAACGATGTAGACAACACATGAGCAGTTCACTAGCATTTCTAATGTAATCCTATTTAGTTCAGATGTACCTTTTTGTGCTCATACAAGTGTTTAATGCATATTGGCTACATACACAAGAAACATCACTACTCAATCCGTGTCTGTATGAATGAATGTTGGATCAAACACCTGTCAATGTGGAACCGTACCCAAGGCTAGAGTATCCCTCATACAAAGGAAGGCATGATTTACATCACAGGAGTCCACTAGTTGCCTGACCATGAGTGGACTTTGTGATGTATACATGCAATGACATGATGGCAGTGATACACTGATGTGTGTTGTGAGTGATTAGCTGGTGATACAGGGGACACACTTCCACTGTGATGTGATGTCCATGGTTTGTGTGTTGCTCAATATAATCAATGTCCTGAGATTGCTGTAGGTTGTCATATCTCAGTACATGGGCTACATCAACAAAAACAACCATGTGGACAAGTGTTATTACTGGTGAAGTGTGTTATAACCTTAGTTAAACAACAACACAACTTAAAGGGATAGTAAACCCTGAAAATAAGTTTATTTCACATTGTAGCCCTTTAAAAACCATGAAAAATGATATCAGTCTTATCTACCAAACATATATGATTTGGGATATAAGACTTATATCATTTTACATGTTTTTTTAAGGGCTACAATATAGAATGAACTTATTTTCAAGGTTTACTATCCCTTTAATACATAAGCCAATGCTCAGCCTAAGGTTCCAATGTGCGTGCTACACAATGAAATCTTAGGAAGATTTTTGGGTTATGCAGTAAGTTAGGCTGTGATTCAAACTCCTGTTGTGCAACTGACTTGCTGGAGAACACAATGCTCACCCTAGGATCACAATGTGTAACACACACATTGAGATCCTAGGGTGTACATTGTGTTCCCCAGTATGTCAGCTGCACAATAGAATTTTGATTTAAAGACCATATTGATGCATGTTCAATCTGTCCTGCTTGTTATTTCCCTGCTAAGTCGCATAGCTGTTAGTTTGGTTTTCCCCTCAAACACAACAATTGATGCAGACGAATGTTCAGTGTTGCACCAGTTGTTGTGCTAAGGGGTATGTTCTGATCAAATCTGACACACATCATGGCCATGTAACACTGTTGTGTTATATGGCTACAGGGATGGGTTGCCAGGTGAATTTGGACAACGGTGTGGGTGTGTGTGAACCCATGTTGTAACATCACACAAACATTTCCCCCAGGCAGGAGTTGAGTTCACTGCATTGTTTGGCAATGCATTGGAGACAACCCTGCCACCCAATCTATAAGTGATTACACAGCAGATCAGACAGGATTCAAAAGCACAATTTTCATTTATTGAGGGGGCAGATGACAGGTTGGGCCTTTCATTTCTTTTTTTTTTGGGGGGGGGCCTTAGACTTGGTGCCAGAGGTGGATGCCCTGGCTGATTGCCTTGTCACCCTCTGTCCCCTAGGTGTGGCTTCTGGGGTAACACTGGAAGGGGTGGTGGGTGCAGTGGACCCCTCTGTGGAACGCAGGTTCTCCCTCTCCATCCTCAGGTTCTCCCTGCGGTTAATCTCTCGCAACTCCACAAGCACCTGTGCAAACATGTCCATCATCCCCGTATGTATCTGGTGGAGTTGTGTGTTCCCCCTGGCAACCTCTGACTCCAGAGCTTGGATTCTGGTCTCCAACCTGTTCGTGTTCCTCCGGGATTCCCTCCGGTTCCTCGTGAGGTTGTCGTTGGTGGCGTGGGTTGCCCGGAGCTGTCCTCTTTGAAGGGCCATGCACTCAGCCTCCAGATCTGGGGTGCGTTGACTGCTGGAGATGGGAGTGGCCGGTGACACATGTGCTGTTTCCCCAGCTTCAGCTGTCTCCTCAGCCTCTGTTTCCCCAGCTTCAGCTGTCTCCTCAGCCTCTGTTTCCCCAGCTTCAGCTGTCTCCTCAGCCTCTGTTTCCCCAGCTTCAGCTGTCTCCTCAGCCTCTGCTTCAACAGGTTCAGCTGTCTCCTCAGCCTCTATCTCCCCAGCCTCTGCTGTCTCCTCTGCTGGTACTGGGTGTGCTGTGGCTGCTACTGCTGTTTGTGTCGGTGGAGTGGCTTGCACAGACGGTGTGTGGGTGCCCACCACATCAAGGGACCCACTGCTGCCCACTGATGTCTGTGCTGGTTGAGGTGGTGGGGTGAACAAGTCCCTTGGCTGAGGGCGCTGGGGCTCCCCAATCAGGCCCAGGTGTTGGTAGTCAAGTGGCCAAGGGTCATACCTTGGCCAGTGGTAGGTGCTTGGCCCCCACCTGGGATCATACCTGGGGCCATGCTGGGGAGCCATCCAGGAGGGTAGATCCATCTCGGTGGAATATGGCCCATATTGGCTGGTGGCCACATTCCCGGGCAGCCATTGCCTCCCTGGTGGTGGTGGTGCTGCTGCTGGAGGGTAATAGCTCCCGGTGCTAGTGGGATGCATCCATCTCTCCCCCTGAATCCAGCCGCTGTACATTTGTCGAGCATCCTGTGGTGGGGCAGCCAGTTGAGAGGCAGGCAGTTGAGAGGCAGGCAGTTGAGAGGCAGCCAGTTGAGAGGCAGGCAGTTGAGAGGCAGCCAGTTGAGAGGCAGGCAGTTGAGAGGCAGCCAGTTGAGAGGCAGGCAGTTGAGAGGCAGGCAGTTGAGAGGCAGCCAGTTGAGAGGCAGGCAGTTGAGAGGCAGGCAGTTGAGAGGCAGCCAGTTGAGAGGCAGGCAGTTGAGAGGCAGGCAGTGGTGATGCAGCCAGTTGGGGAGGAGGTGTGGTGGTTGTAGACGCTTCCCAGTGGCTAGTCCCCTCCTCTGTATCCTCCTCACTGGGTGGTGTGGTCGGCTCCTCCACGGGCTCCTGCTGCGATGGAGGCCCATAAGCTGTGTGGAGAATTGAGATTGTGTGATTAGTAAACGTAGCCATGATGGGATTAATGGGATACTAATACATGAAATGCAGAAAGGGAAATATATGTTTTGTGGTTTATCACCCTGAGTGAAACAAGGGTACTCCCACTGCTGGAGGAGGTTTTTGTTCAAAAAGTCTCCCAGCTCAGAGTAAAATTGCTTTGGTGCTATATCCCAGTGGCCTGAAGTTGTACATTGGCACTGTTGCTACATTATCCTATGAGAATTTATTGCGTCTGGACGTAAGCTGTCCATAGGATGGTCTAGCAACATCGCCATTTTAGAGTTCCAGGCCACTGTGATATTGCCGCTGGAGTAGTCAACTATGAGCTGTGCTACATTTTGAATGAAACACCTTTGAGCAGTGGGAATACCCTTGTTTTGCTCGGGGGATGAACCCTGCAATATATTTTTCTTTTCACATGTTAGGTATTACTATCCCTTTAACGGAATAGCAATGGTTAATTTCACCATGATGTAATATTGTAGGCATTGTAAGAGATAGATGTGGATCGATGTTAGTCCTATCCCTCCAACCCACATGGTTAGACAGATATTGCTCTATTTGACAGTCATTTTGACATGTTTGACAGTCATTTCACCACACAGAGGCTCTTCAGCAGAGCCTAAATTGCCCCATTCAGAGATGTAAACCTCATTGGAATGGTGAACAGAGTGTGCTTGCAAACCTGGCACACTTTGTTGACCATCTCAAAGATGTCTCCATCTCTGAATGGGGCAATTTAGGCTCTGCTGAAGAGCCTCCGTGTGTTCTAATGACTGGAATCTCCAGCTGTCAAATAGAGTGATATCTGTCTAACCATGAGGGTTGGCGGGATAGGACTAACATGGATCCACATGTTGGTGAAATTAACAATTGCTATGCTATTACAGTTACATACAAGGAGAAATGGTCATATATGCATGTGGATGTGTACCTTTCATATGGATATGAATATATCCTTTCCAGATATGAAGCCAGAGATCATTTCAGTAGGTGTGATTGCCTTACTGGCTATATATGTGCACCCATCAAAATATACATTGGATTGATATGATGGATATGAGCATACCTCGTATATCCCATCTACGTAGAGTGGGATATACTAGGTATGTGTATTTGGATGGTATCAATGTAAGTTAGTTTCTGATGGATGCACATATCTGGCCAGTAGGGCAATCACAGGCAGTGAGATGATCTCTGGGTTCACATCGTGTTGGGACATATTTTGAGCCATTTGAAAGGTACATATCTGACCATTTTCTTTGTGTGCATATCTTTGTTTGAACAGATGTGCAGTGGGAATCAAGTGTTATTCAACCTTATCTTCTTAGCTGATCCCGTCCAATTCACAATTTTTCATTACTTGACAGGTGACTCTCTGGTTGTCAGGATCATATCCTATGCATTTCATTGTAGGGCATGGGATACCACCCTGGCAATCAGAGATTGATGAACTGGACAGGATCCTGTCCATGTCGTGTGTTCCAGTTGAATCCTGAAGGGCAACAATCACGCCAGTAGTGAGGGATATCTCTGATTGAGGCCTGTTTTTCTTTGAGTATGAGCCCATCCATCCTTCTGAGTGAGGCAACCATACTCAATCCGAGATATCTAACATTCATGGCCTGTTGGTGACCAAGGTACAATGGATGATATTTGGTTCCCATGTGTATCCTGCAAACAGTGTCTGGTGTACCATCCATCCATGGCATCAGCACCCCTGAGGATCCATGTGGGAATCAGATGTGAGATATGTCATTTGAAGTTAGGGTAAATGATTGCAGACACAACACCAAGGCCTACTTTTTGCCCCTTTAATTCTGGGGTATTGTTTGAGGCCTGTGTGTTGCACATACAAGCAGTTATTCTCAGTGCCACTGTGATGTGTGACCTGCTCCATCCTTTTTGTGATTCAGTAAGCGGTGTTGTTGACATGATGGAGTGTACATAATGCTGACTTCTCCAGTGATCTCATTTCCCCATTTCCAGTGTTTTCTATGGAGTGTATACGATGGGACCTTAGCAACTTGATTCATGTTATTGCATATTCTCCATAGGCTAACACTGGTATTGGTGAAATGAGGATGTGTGAGGGTGAATTTCTCTCCACCATGTGTTTGTCACCGCTTAGTGAATGTCCCCTGTGTAGCATGTGATCGTTGGCCTATTGACTTGATTGTTGTCTGGTTAACCCTTTGAGTACCAGAGGGGTTGCCAAAGCATTGTTGATCGATGCATTGATGATCCCTCTAGCACTCAAGGGGTTAAGTGCTGACATCCCAGCGGGGACATGGGTGACATTGTGTGTGAACAGTGATGACAGTCGACATTTGGAACTGCATGGTTTGTGTACTGTGTGTGATGAGCACAGCGACAGGAGGGTTGAAGTAGGACTTGGACAGGTTTGTTCCAAGTTGGACCTTGATATTTGTCCTTGTGTTGTGTCCTGTTTTTAACCCTCAGGGTGCTGTGTTGGTGCAGTTGTGTGCATGAATGATGGACATGTGTTGAGGTGTGAGTGTGTGTGCAGCTGGTGTTGGTTACTGTAGTGTGTTGTTCTGTAGTGTTGCACTTACCGGTAGTGTGGAGGGTCCTCTCATCCCCAGTGTCAGCTCCTCCAACAACCCCCTCGATCAGGGTTGGGGACATATTCTGGCGCACCATCTCCTCCCAGCCGCAGAAGGTGATAGGGACAGGTGGGCCACCTCCAGTGCCTCGGGCGTGCTTGGCGAGTTCGGAGAGCTTGGTCTTGACCACCCTCCGGCAGTCGCCCCATCGCTTCTTGATGGACTCCACGTCCCGTCTGCATGGAGCCACCGCGTTGACCCGGCTGCAGATCTGGTTCCAGGCTGCTTTCCTCCTCGCTGACAGGCCAGGGACCTTCGCTGTCGGGTGGAGAACACTCTGCCTCTCCAGGACAGCTTCCACAAGAGCCGTGTTCTCCTCCTCTGTATACTTTGGGTCTCTGATCCTGGCCTCATCAGCTCCGGCATGGGATGACTCAGAGCCGGAGTGCCCTGCCTGGTCTGACCCTGACTGTGTGGGGTGCTCCCCAGCAACTACCCCTCGTCCCACTGCAGGTTCTGTCCCTGTCCTGCGTGTTCCTGCTCTTGTGGGCCGGGTCCCCCTCCGCCCTGCGGATCTCCCTCTCCCACCCCTGCTCTGCTGAGGGATCCCCTCCTGATCTTCCTCCTCCTCCACTACTCTCCCCATCCCTCTCTCCTGTCCTCCTCTCCTCGCCATCATTCACCCAGTCACACCCAGGCACTCCCACAGGCCCTCACAGACACACTCGATCCAGTCACTCTCTGTCACACACTTTCACTCCCAGATTCACACTGTCAAGAATAAAAGTAAAATGTGTGAGGTGTTATAAAATAAAAGGACTATGTGTATGTATGTATGTGTATGTGTTTGTATGTGTGTATGTAATATGTGCAAAGGTGTGCTATGTGTCGTATTCTGTGCAATGCTCTCCTCTCTCCAAACTCCAAAACTCCTCTACCTCCAATGAACGCTCCTGTCTCCCTCTCTCTGATCACTATCCTCCGCTCCTGGGTCCTGATATCTGGCTCTGAAGAACTCGATAACAGACAGTGTGTGGCGGTTATTTTTGGGTATATATAGGTGTATTTGAAGTTATTTGATACATTGGGGCTTTGGGATTGGATGTGTGTTTGAATTTGTTTTGGCATCAATCATGGTTGCTTGACAACGGCAGCCGTTATGTTACATGTTGTTTGGAGCTCAGTTATCGTGTGATTTGTCCGCCCGTTGTGCATTAACATGAGCGACAACGGGTTTTGTGTTACGTGTTTTTTGTGTGCCTACGCTCGATAGCTATTCTCGTAGAGTAGTTATTGAATCTGCCGTAACTCCTGTATTATTTGCGAGCGATGTGCCTTTTTCACTTAGCGGCTGGTTTAACGGTTGCCTTTAAATCTAGGCCCTAGTATTTCATGTTCTAATGGGTATGAGTTAACAATAGTAGCTTAGTGCTTTAACCCTTTGAGTGCCAGAGAGATATGCAATGCATTGCAACACAATTGTTTTGCAGTGAGTTCCATACCCCTCGGGAACTCAAAGGGTTAATTATTTTTTTTTTTTTTTTTTTTTTTAATTAAAGGAATAGTAATAAGAAAATTTTAGATTTAAAAAAAAATGTTGTATAGTTTATATCCCTGAGTAAAACAAGGGAACTCCCACTGCTGAAATGTGTTTTATTCAAAAGTTACAGTTCAGATTTTTAGGTGCAGTATCACAGTGACCTGAAATTGTACAGTGGCACTGTTGGTACACCATCCTGCGGACAGTTCTGGTCAGTGGACCATGAATCTCCATAGGATGGTTTAGCAGGTTTAGCAACAGCACCACTGTAAATTTCAGACCACTGTGATACTGCACCTAAACAAGTTTGAGTTGTAATAACTTTTGTGAAAAAAAAACATGTTTCAGCAGTGGAGGATAAATATTACAATATGTATATATACCCCCAGCTGCTGTATTTTCTTTTACCACTAAGTGTCCCCTCTCTACTTCTGTCTCCCTTACTTTGATAGCAAGGGAGGCAGAGGCAGAGGAGACACACAGAGGCAGCATGCATTGCATCCTGCCTCTGACTCTCAGAATGCCGGTACATGTGATCGCTGCTACGGTGATCACATGAACCGACACAAGCAAGAAGGGCTGAGGCTGAATGCCCCGGTCTTGGAGCGCTCAGTCTCAGCCTGGAATTAATGATAGCAGCGTGCACGGAGGCACGCTGCTATCATTTAAGCCATGACGGTCCAGGACAGTCTTTAATAATGATATAAAGATCAGAATATCAGGGGTTAATGGGTCAAATATATATTGCAAAAGGAACCAATATTGCTTCAACAGAACATATGTACCAGAGATCCACCTAGTGGCTCTATTTATTATTCACCAAAAAAAAAAAAAAGAAAACCAGACAAGCAGATCACAAATTTAGTTAGTTAGTTTATAAATAACTCTTAATGTTGAACTTCACGCCTGTGAGAAGCTGCAAAAAAAAAATATTCATCTTTAATATAGTGATATGCAGGTAACACTGTGTACTGAGTAAATATGGATGTGCATCAATATTTTGTGTTTTTTTTTCTTTTAAAGTGTTAGTAATGTCCACAAAAAAGGTTTTTGCATTTAGAAGAGCTTAAAAGGGTGAGCTAAATGCAAAAAATCTTATCCCTCAAACCGCTATGGTTTAAGAGATACGGGCGTTTAAAATTTGATCTCTCCTACTGACAGCTATAAAGCTGTCAGCAGGAAATCCGTTTCGGCCGACACGGAGGAGCTTGAGCAGAGCCACAATCTCATTATTTATCCTGATTCCCTTCATTGGAATGGTCTATGTGCTTGAAAACAAGGCACGCGTTTTAGACCATTCCAATGAAGGGATTCGTGGTAAATAATGAGATTGCGGCACTTCTCAAGCGCCTCCGTGTCGGCCGACACAGATCTCCTGCTGACAGCTTTACAGCTGTCAGTAGGAGAGATCAAACTTTAAATGCCCGTATCTCTTAAACCATAGCGGTTTGAGAGATACAGTTTTTTGCATTTAGCTCAGCTTTTTAAGCTCTTATGAATGCAAAAAAACTTTTTTGTGGACATTACTAACACTTTAACTATTTTGGTTAAATTGGTTGCACTCCAGCAATTTGAAATGTGTTTTAAATGTGGACTGGAATTGTATATTTGGAAGCTTTGACCAGCTTCTGTTGGTTCAATCACCCCTCCCACCCCGATGTGCAGTACTCTTTGTCTGTAGGACACTATAAAATACCTGTCAGAGAGTCTGTCTCCATCAATGAGTAAAGTTGGAGAAGATTCAGCTCCCAGGATAAAATAAATTAAGGTTAGTTGACTTGTGAATTTGTTTTGGAATTAATGCAAAATTTTACCAAAAACGCATGTTTCATGACATTCAGATTTATTTAAGAACCGAATGTCACAAAACATGCAATATCAGAAACACAGCACACTCAACACTTTCATACTCACTTTCACAACACGTATAACACTTACTTTGATGCCGTGGTCCTCCAGAATCATGTATCTAAAAACATTAAAGAATAAAAAAAAAAATGTACTGCCCCACCACCACTGTTGCCTCTGCTGCATATACAATAAACAGTCCCCCCCTTTAATCCTGTTCAGGTCGCTGACAGCCAAAATGATGGAAAAATTAACAGGGATTGGCTTGCTGGAGGGGTTATGTTATGCACATCTGTGACCCCCCAGCTAGATACTGACTGGCTGAGGTGACGTTCCGTGCCCTGTGTAACCCCACAATCCCAGCCAATGAGAGAATGGGAAAAATTTGAATAGGGATGGCCATAAAAACATATCTCCTGTTCATTCTTCCCTCATTCTGGCTTGGGCAATAACCCAAACAAGATAAAGAGGAGTGGGAGATTTATGTCGATGCAGCAAAGACAATGGTGGAGATGGGGTTGTAGGTTTATTTATATTCTTTAATGCTTTTTAGATACAAGATGCTGGTGGCCCAGGGAGCTGAAGACCTCCAACATCAAAGTAAATGTTAAGACTGGGAGGGGGTACTTATAATTTTGGTGAAATAATTGAATTTGTTAAGGAATCTCTTCACTGAATTTCTTATTACCTGAACTGGAGGGAGTGTGGGGGTGTGTGGGGGGGGGCAATGACATTTGTCTCATTCCAATGGTTAAAAAAAATTGATAGAATCCTTCAAAAGAAAACATTTTTTTTCTGTGCAGAAGTCTAAAGGTAAGGGAAAGAGTAAACCAGGAAAGATTCAGCTCAATGGACAAAGGAAATTAAGGTTAGGACTTACCTATAATGAGGTTGCTTGGTGTGGTGACAAGAGTAGCTATCTATGGCCATGATATGGGACTGATACCTCATTTTTAATATAGTGGTGATATGTAGGCAATATGCTGCAGAGTAAAGGGTTAATGCTGATTAAATATGTATGTGCATCAATATTTTATGTATGTGTTTTTACTTATTTTTAGTATACTGAAATCTCTAAATAAAACATAATTTAAGTCCATGTTAAACACGTATGGGTCTCACAAAAATTACTGTAAAGGGTGCCAAGAGCATAAGACTGCCTTAACCGTTTCCGTGCCAGTGGGGTACTCAGTGTGTTGCATATTGGGGAAAGTGCAAAAGTGCATAAATATGAGATAGTTATGGCATATCATTTTTAAACTAGACACAATAGGCAGCAAAAAGAAGTATCCGCTTCCAAACCTCTTGCGAAGGCTATTTCTGCTTCTGGAAATTGTGCTACATAATGGAGTGTGTTTTTAAGAAGCAAAGTAGTGACAGGCAACTCTGTTTCCCAAGTGGTTCTGCAGCAGAAACCTGTTTTTTCTTTTTTTTTTTTTCCTTTACGAACTATATAAAATAAAATGTTTGAGGTAACCAGTGGACACAGTATCGAATGCAATTATATACCCTAAGTACATTTAGTTTTAATTGTGTAGTCTGGGGAAATCACTACAATAATGGCCACCTGGGGTGTTATAATCATCATGAGGGGCCATTGCTCATACGCCATCATGCCCCCCCCATACACACACACACACCTGTTCCCCATACCTTTATATTATTCTAAATTTAATGTCGGTTTCAATCTCCCTTGAAGGGGAGAAAGCATAAAACATAATCACTTGGTGCTTTAGGAAGCCCCAGTGTAGATTACATAATTTTCGCGTCCTAAGGCACTTGGTCTCAATCTACTATTTATTTTTCTTTCTCATGGCGCCATTGCTCTAGCTTCAATTTTCAGGGAACACCAAACGTGTTATATGTCATTTGTAAAAAGGTGTAATGAATGGTACAAGTATATAAATAACAGAAAAAAAACATATTTTCATGAAAAGTTCCATTAAATATACAAAGTTTAAAATTTTTCAAAGTCTTTATGTAAAAAAAGGGGGCACTCTATCAATTTGTAGTGCACCAATGTGCCACGGCACCCTGGTCGTGAACCAGCACTGTCCTAAGAACATATGGGATGGAGATGCACCAAGCATACCTGGGAACTCTCTCTTCTGGAGTCCCAGGAGAGGACACCTCTAGTGCCCCTGGGGGTATAATTGCTGCAAATCACTGCCAAAAAGGGGTGAGGTTTACTCAACAGTTGGGGTGCATCACAAAAGTCAGCTGGAAGTGGGAGGAACTGGGTTGGGAAGGAGGAGAAGTGGGAGGAACTGGGTGGGGAAGGATGAGAAGTGGGAGGAACTGGGTAAGGAAGGAGAAGAAGTGGGAAGAACTGGGTGGGGAAGGAGGAGAAGTGGGAGGGACTGGGTAGGGGAGGAGGAGAAGTGGGAGGAACTGGGTTGGGAAGGAGGAGGAGTGGGAGGAACTGGGTGGGGAAGGATGAGGAATGGGAGGAACTGGGTAAGGAAGGAGAAGAAGTGAGAGGGACTGGGTAGGGAAGGAAGAGAAGTGGGAGGAACTGGGTAGGGAAGGAGGAAAAGTGGGAGGAACTGGGTAAGGAAGGAGAAGAAGTGGGAAGAACTGGGTGGGGAAGGAGGAGAAGTGGGAGGAACTGGTTAAGGAAGGAGAAGAAGTGGGAAGAACTGGGTGGGGAAGGAGGAGAAGTGGGAGGGACTGGGTAGGGGAGGAGGAGAAGTGGGAGGAACTGGGTTGGGAAGGAGGAGGAGTGGGAGGAACTGGGTGGGGAAGGATGATGAATGGGAGGAACTGGGTAAGGAAAGAGGAGAAGTGGGAGGGACTGGGTAGGGAAGGAAGAGAAGTGGGAGGAACTGGGTAGGGGAGGAGGAGAAGTGGGAGTAACTGGGTTGGGAAGGAGGAGAAGTGGGAGGAACTGGGTGGGGAAGGATGAGAAGTTGGAGGAACTGGGTAAGGAATGAGAAGAAGTGGGAAGAACTGGGTGGGGAAGGAGGAGAAGTGGGAGGGACTGGGTAGGGAAGGATGAGAAGTGGGAGGAACTGGGTAAAGAAGGAGAAGAAGTGGGAAGAACTGGGTGGGGAAGGAGGAGAAGTGGGAGGAGCAGGGTGGAAAGGAGCAGAAGTGAGCAGAGTTTCAGAGGAAACTCCCGATATCTGGAGAATCAGCCTCTGCCCCGGATACCTAGTAATGCATCAAAATAGTAATGTATCAACTAAGAGTCTCCAGAGCAAATCCAGAGAGTTCCCAGGTATGGCACTAAGGTGTGATAAAGAGGTCATCAGGTAGAGATGACTTCTCCTGTGATATCACTTTTCCAATTCTAACCTCTTTATCACACCTTAGTGCATAGCCCTGGATATGACTATTATGTCAGGGAGAACTGTAAAGGTTAATACAGTCATGTTTCTATTATGCACATTGTGATATTTATTTGTGATATTTTTGAGTGATTATTCTGAAGTAAAAGCATTTCTAACCACTGAGTGGGTGTTCTTTTCAATAAAATTCACAAGCAAGCTGCACACTATTGTTCTTCGAGCACATGCAATCAAACTGAAATCCCATCTCGGGAGACTATTTTATTACATAATAAAAGAAAGTATTTTTATACATTAAATTTCCTTCTCGTCCTACTGAGACTTATGTACCGGCAAGAACTGGAGAAATTCTGGGGCACGTCAACTGCTCATTTAACCCTTTGAGTGCCAGAGGGGTACGCAAAGCATACCCCACTCTTGAACTGTAGTTCAAGAGTAATTGAATGATAAAGTATCCCCCTCCCGCCCCTTTTACCTAGTGTAAGACAACTCCCCTCAGTTGTGGAATCTGGTCTCTTGACCGGAAAGATCACAGCAAGGGACAATCTTCTTACTGTGAGTATAAGGAAAACCCTGCCCCTCTTGACAGGTTTTTCAGATTTTTCCTTATGCTCACTGAAGATTGTCCCTCTCTGCAATCCATCTGGACAGTCTTGCTGCTCTGAGGTGAGCAGTGTTACATCAGTAATATGGATGGGAGGGGGATAATTTATCATTCAGTTACTCTTGTACTACAACTCTGACAGCATTGAAATAACACTCTCCATCGCCCAAATACTATGAAGATTAATTGGAGCTGCTTTTATTGTGAAACATTACTATCACTTTAAAACAACGTTTGAATGGGTGGGTATTTGGAGACTTTAAATTGGTTTACCCCAGAATGACTACACTTATTACATCAGTGTCAGTGAGGATTAACCCTTTAAGTAACAGAAGAGTGCACAACACATTGCTTTGCAATGTGTTGAATACCCTTCTGGCACTCAAAGGGTTAAAGGAGATCTAACATCCTCCAAATAAAGAACATTTTTAAAACATTACCTTACAATGATCAGGAAATCCTAATGGCCCCTAAGAATTTTGTACTTGTGCCTTTGTTCAAGAGATAACATTCAGTCCTTGATGTCATGTGTTTGGAGGCAGACATGACACTTTCTTACAGAACCTCATCCCCTGCTAAATATACATGGCGGTATTAACTCATTACATCCCTCTGGTCTTTATTGAGTTAATACACATGGCAGTATTAACTCATTAAAGACCAGAGGGATGTAGAATCCATTTCTTTGCAATGCATTTTGCATACCCACTGCCAGCTTCATTTTGACCAAGCTGGAAGCATTTGCAATATCTGACTCTATGGACGTAACATCCAGGTCTGATTGACCATAGACACAAGGGTAAAATTAATAGAGGCCATTCAAATTTTCCAGTCATAGTAAGCATACCTGCAAACTTTCTTTTCTGAAGGGACTCCTCTGGTGCCGCTGGAGGTTATAATTGAAGCCAATTGTGGCATAAAGGGGTGGGGCTTACTTGGGTGCATCATAAAAGTGGGCGGGAAGTGGGATGAACTGAGTAGGGGAAGGAAGAGAAGTGGAAGAAACAGGGTGGGAGAAGGAAGAGAAGTGGGAGGAACAGGGTAGGAGAAGGAAGAGAAGTGGAAGGAACAGGGTGGGGGAAGGAAGAGAAGTGGAAGGAACCGGGTGGGGGAAGGAAGAGAAGTGGAATGAACAGGGTGGGAAAAGGAAGTGGAAGGAACAAGGTGGGGGAAGGAAGAGAAGTGGGATGAACAGGGTGGGGGAAGGAAGAGAAGTGGAATAAACAGGGTGGGGGAAGGAAGAGAAGTGGAATGAACAGGGTGGGAGAAGTAAGAGAAGTGGAAGGAACAAGGTGGGGGAAGGAAGAGAAGTGGAATGAACATGGTGTGGGAAGGAATATAAGTTGGAGGAACAGGGTGGGGGGAAGGAAGAGAACTGGAATGAACAGGGTGGGGGAAGGAAGAGAAGTGGAATGAACAGGGTGGGGGAAGGAAGAGAAGTGGAATGAACAGGGTGGGAAAAGGAAGAGAAGTGGAAGGAACAGGGTGGGGGAAGGAAGAGAAGTGGAATGAACAGGGTGGGGGAATGAAGAGAAGTGGAATGAACTAGGTGGGGAAGGAAGAGAAGTGGAAGGAAGAGGGTGGGGGAAGGAAGAGAAGTGGAAGGAACAGGGTGGGAAGGAATATAAGTTGGAGGAACAGGGTGGGGGAAGGAAGAGAAGTTGAATGAACAGGGTGGGGGAAGGAAGAGAAGTGGAATGAACAGGGTGGGGGAAGGAAGAGAAGTGGAATGAACAGGGTGGGGGAAGGAAGAGAAGTGGAATGAACTAGGTGGGGGAAGGAAGAGAAGTGGAAGGAACAGGGTGGGGGAAGGAAGAGAAGTGGAATGAACAGGGTGGGGGAAGGAAGAGAAGTAGAATGAACAGGGTGGGGGAAGGAAGAGAAGTGGAAGGAACAGGGTGGGGGAAGTAAGAGAAGTGGAATGAACAGGGTGGGAAAACGAAGAGAAGTGGAATGAACAGGGTGAGGGAAAGAAGAGAAGTAGAATGAACAGGGTGGGGGAAGGAAGAGAAGTGGAAGGAACAGGGTGGGGGAAGGAAGAGAAGTGGGAGGAACAGGGTGGGGGAAGGAAGAGAAGTGGAATGAACAGGGTGGGGGAAGGAAGAGAAGTAGAATGAATAGGGTGGGGGAAGGAAGAGAAGTGGAAGGAACAGGGTGGGAAAAGCAAGAGAAGTGGAATGAACAGGGTGGGGGAAGGAAGAGAAGTAGAATTAACAGGGTGGGGTAAGGAAGAGAAGTGGAAGGAATAGGGTGGGGGAAGGAAGAGAAGTGGAAGGAATAGGGTGGGGGAAGGAAGAGAAGTGGAAGGAACAGGGTGGGAAGGAAGAGAAGTGGAAGGAACAGGGTGAAGGAAGGAAGAGAAGTGGAATGAACAGGGTGGGGGAAGGAAGTGAAGTAGAATGAACAGGGTGGGGGAAGGAAGAGAAGTGGAATGAACAAGGTGGAAGAAGGAAGAGAAGTGAAAGGAACAGGGTGGGGGAAGGAAAAGAAGTGGAATGAACAGGGTGGGGGAAGGAAGAGACGTGGAATGAACAAGGTGGGGGAAGGAAGAGAAGTGAAAGGAACAGGGTGGGGGAAGGAAGAGAAGTGGAATGAACATGGTGGGGGAAGGAATATAAGCTGGAGGAACAGGGTGAGGGAAGGAAGAGAAGTGGAATGAACAGGGTGGAGGAAGGAAGAGAAGTGGAAGGAACAGGGTGGGAGAAGGAAGAGAAGTGGAAGGAACAGGGTGGGGGAAGTAAGAGAAGTAGAATGAACAGGGTGGGGGAAGGAAGAGAAGTGGAATGAACAGGGTGGGGGAAGGAAGAGAAGTAGAATGAACAGGGTGGGGGAAGGAAGAGAAGTAGAATGAACAGGGTGGGGGAAGGAAGAGAAGTGAAATGAACAGGGTGGGGGAAGGAAGAGAAGTGGAAGGAACAGGGTGGGGGAAGGAAGAGAAGTGGGAGGAACAGGGTGGGAAGGAAGACAAGTGGAAGGAACAGGGTGGGGGAAGGAAGAGAAGTGGAATGAACTGGGTGGGAGAAGGAAGAGAAGTGGAATAAACAGGGTGGGGGAAGGAAGAGAAGTGGAAAGAACAGGGTGGGAGAAGGAAGAGAAGTGGAATAAACAGGGTGGGGGAAGGAAGAGAAGTAGAATGAACAGTGTGGGAGAAGGAAGAGAAGTGGAATAAACAGGGTGGGGGAAGGAAGAGAAGTAGAATGAACAGTGTGGGGGAAGGAAGTGAAGTGGAATGAACAGGGTGGGAGAAGGAAGAGAAGTGGAATAAACAGGGTAGGGGAAGGAAGAGAAGTAGAATGAACAGGGTGGGGGAAGGAAGAGAAGTGGAAGGAACAGGGTGGGGGAAGGAAGAGAAGTGGAATGAACATGGTGGGAGAAGGAAGAGAAGTGGAATGAACAGGGTGGGGTAAGGAATATAAGTGAGAGGAACAGGATGGGGAAGGAAGAGAAGTGGGAGGAACAGGGTGGGAAGGAAGAGAAGTGGAATGAACAGGGTGGGAGAAGGAAGAGAAGTGGAAGGAACAGGGTGGGGGAAGGAAGAGAAGTAGAATGAACAGGGTGGGGGAAGGAAGAGAAGTGAAATGAACAGGGTGGGGGAAGGAAGAGAAGTGGGAGGAACAGGGTGGGGGAAGGAAGAGAAGTGGGAGGAACAGGGTAGGGTAAGGAATATAAGTGGGAGGAACAGGGTGGGGGAAGGAAGAGAAGTAGAATGAACAGGGTGGGGGAAAGAAGAGAAGTGGAATGAACAGGGTGGGGGAAGGAAGAGAAGTAGAATGAACAGGGTGGGGGAAAGAAGAGAAGTGAAATGAACTGGGTGGGGGAAGGAAGAGAAGTGGAAGGAACAGGGTGGAGGAAGGAATATAAGTGGGAGGAACAGGGTGGGGGAAGGAAGAGAAGTAGAATGAACAGGGTGGGGGAAGGAAGGGAAGTGGAATGAACAGGGTGGGGGAAGGAAGAGAAGTGGAAGGAACAGGGTGGGGGAAGGAAGAGAAGTAGAATGAACAGGGTGGGGGAAGTAAGAGAGGTAGAATGAACAGGGTGGGGGAAGGAAGAGAAGTGAAATGAACAGGGTGGGGGAAGGAAGAGAAGTGGAAGGAACAGGGTGGGGGAAGGAAGAGAAGTGGAATGAACAGGGTGGGGGAAGGAAGAGAAGTGGAAGGAACAGGGTGGGGGAAGGAAGAGAAGTGGGAGGAACAGGGTGGGGGAAGGAAGAGAAGTGGAAGGAACAGGGTGGGGGAAGTAAGAGAAGTAGAATGAACAGGGTGGGGGAAGGAAGAGAAGTGAAATGAACAGGGTGGAAGAAGGAAGAGAAGTGGAATAAACAGGGTGGGGGAACGAAGAGAAGTGGAATGAACAGGGTGGGGGAAGGAAGAGAAGTAGAATGAACAGGGTGGGGGAAGGAAGAGAAGTGGGAGGAACAGGGTGGGAAGGAAGAGAAGTGGAATGAACAGGGTGGGAGAAGGAAGAGAAGTGGAATGGACAGGGTGGGAGAAGGAAGAGAAGTGGAAGGAACAGGGTGGGGGAAGTAAGAGAAGTAGAATGAACAGGGTGGGGGAAGGAAGAGAAGTGGAATGAACAGGGTGGGGGAAGGAAGAGAAGTAGAATGAACAGGGTGGGGGAAGGAAGAGAAGTAGAATGAACAGGGTGGGGGAAGGAAGAGAAGTGAAATGAACAGGGTGGGGGAAGGAAGAGAAGTGGAAGGAACAGGGTGGGGGAAGGAAGAGAAGTGGGAGGAACAGGGTGGGAAGGAAGACAAGTGGAAGGAACAGGGTGGGGGAAGGAAGAGAAGTGGAATGAACTGGGTGGGAGAAGGAAGAGAAGTGGAATAAACAGGGTGGGGGAAGGAAGAGAAGTGGAAGGAACAGGGTGGGAGAAGGAAGAGAAGTGGAATAAACAGGGTGGGGGAAGGAAGAGAAGTAGAATGAACAGTGTGGGAGAAGGAAGAGAAGTGGAATAAACAGGGTGGGGGAAGGAAGAGAAGTAGAATGAACAGTGTGGGGGAAGGAAGTGAAGTGGAATGAACAGGGTGGGAGAAGGAAGAGAAGTGGAATAAACAGGGTAGGGGAAGGAAGAGAAGTAGAATGAACAGGGTGGGGGAAGGAAGAGAAGTGGAAGGAACAGGGTGGGGGAAGGAAGAGAAGTGGAATGAACATGGTGGGAGAAGGAAGAGAAGTGGAATGAACAGGGTGGGGTAAGGAATATAAGTGAGAGGAACAGGATGGGGAAGGAAGAGAAGTGGGAGGAACAGGGTGGGAAGGAAGAGAAGTGGAATGAACAGGGTGGGAGAAGGAAGAGAAGTGGAAGGAACAGGGTGGGGGAAGGAAGAGAAGTAGAATGAACAGGGTGGGGGAAGGAAGAGAAGTGAAATGAACAGGGTGGGGGAAGGAAGAGAAGTGGGAGGAACAGGGTGGGGGAAGGAAGAGAAGTGGGAGGAACAGGGTAGGGTAAGGAATATAAGTGGGAGGAACAGGGTGGGGGAAGGAAGAGAAGTAGAATGAACAGGGTGGGGGAAAGAAGAGAAGTGAAATGAACTGGGTGGGGGAAGGAAGAGAAGTGGAAGGAACAGGGTGGAGGAAGGAATATAAGTGGGAGGAACAGGGTGGGGGAAGGAAGAGAAGTAGAATGAACAGGGTGGGGGAAGGAAGGGAAGTGGAATGAACAGGGTGGGGGAAGGAAGAGAAGTGGAAGGAACAGGGTGGGGGAAGGAAGAGAAGTAGAATGAACAGGGTGGGGGAAGTAAGAGAAGTAGAATGAACAGGGTGGGGGAAGGAAGAGAAGTGAAATGAACAGGGTGGGGGAAGGAAGAGAAGTGGAAGGAACAGGGTGGGGGAAGGAAGAGAAGTGGAATGAACAGGGTGGGGGAAGGAAGAGAAGTGGAAGGAACAGGGTGGGGGAAGGAAGAGAAGTGGGAGGAACAGGGTGGGGGAAGGAAGAGAAGTGGAAGGAACAGGGTGGGGGAAGTAAGAGAAGTAGAATGAACAGGGTGGGGGAAGGAAGAGAAGTGAAATGAACAGGGTGGAAGAAGGAAGAGAAGTGGAATAAACAGGGTGGGGGAACGAAGAGAAGTGGAATGAACAGGGTGGGGGAAGGAAGAGAAGTAGAATGAACAGGGTGGGGGAAGGAAGAGAAGTGGGAGGAACAGGGTGGGAAGGAAGAGAAGTGGAATGAACAGGGTGGGAGAAGGAAGAGAAGTGGAATGGACAGGGTGGGGGAAGGAAGAGAAGTGGAATGAACAGGGTGGGGGAAGGAAGAGAAGTGGAAGGAACAGGGTGGGGGAAGGAAGAGAAGTAGAATGAACAGGGTGGGGGAAGGAAGAGAAGTAGAATGAACAGGGTGGGGGAAGGAAGAGAAGTGAAATGAACAGGGTGGGGGAAGGAAGAGAAGTGGGAGGAACAGGGTGGGGGAAGGAAGAGAAGTGGGAGGAACATGGTAGGGTAAGGAATATAAGTGGGAGGAACAGGGTGGGGGAAGGAAGAGAAGTAGAATGAACAGGGTGGGGGAAGGAAGGGAAGTGGAATGAACAGGGTGGGGGAAGGAAGAGAAGTGGAAGGAACAGGGTGGGGGAAGGAAGAGAAGTAGAATGAACAGGGTGGGGGAAGTAAGAGAAGTAGAATGAACAGGGTGGGGGAAGGAAGAGAAGTGAAATGAACAGTGTGGGGGAAGGAAGAGAAGTAGAATGAACAGGGTGGGGGAAGGAAGAGAAGTGGAAGGAACAGGGTGGGGGAAGGAAGAGAAGTGGAAGGAACAGGGTGGGAGAAGGAAGAGAAGTAGAATGAACAGGGTGGGGGAAGGAAGAGAAGTGGGAGGAACAGGATGGGAAGGAAGAGAAGTGGAATGAACAGGGTGGAGGAAGGAAGTGAAGTGGAAGGAACAGGGTGGGGGAAGGAAGAGAAGTGGAAGGAACAGGGTGGGGGAAGTAAGAGAAGTAGAATGAACAGGGTGGGGGAAGGAAGAGAAGTGGAATGAACAGGGTGGAGGAAGGAAGAGAAGTGGAAGGAACAGGGTGGGAGAAGGAAGAGAAGTGGAAGGAACAGGGTGGGGGAAGTAAGAGAAGTAGAATGAACAGGGTGGGGGAAGTAAGAGAAGTAGAATGAACAGGGTGGGGGAAGGAAGAGAAGTGAAATGAACAGGGTGGAGGAAGGAAGTGAAGTGGAAGGAACAGGGTGGGGGAAGGAAGATAAGTGGAAGGAACAGGGTGGGGGAAGTAAGAGAAGTAGAATGAACAGGGTGGGGGAAGGAAGAGAAGTGGAATGAACAGGGTGGAGGAAGGAAGAGAAGTGGAAGGAACAGGGTGGGAGAAGGAAGAGAAGTGGAAGGAACAGGGTGGGGGAAGTAAGAGAAGTAGAATGAACAGGGTGGGGGAAGTAAGAGAAGTAGAATGAACAGGGTGGGGGAAGGAAGAGAAGTGAAATGAACAGGGTAGAGTAAGGAATATAAGTGGGAGGAACAGGGTGGGAAGGAAGAGAAATGGGAGGAACAGGGTGGTGGAAGGAAGAGAAGTAGAATGAACAGGGTGGGGGAAGTAAGAGAAGTAGAATGAACAGGGTGGGGGAAGGAAGAGAAGTGAAATGAACAGGATGGGGAAGGAAGAGAAGTAGAATGAACAGGGTGGGGGAAGGAAGAGAAGTGGAAGGAACAGGGTGGGGGAAGGAAGAGAAGTGGAAGGAACAGGGTGAGGGAAGGAAGAGAAGTAGAATGAACAGGGTGGGGGAAGGAAGAGAAGTGGGAGGAACAGGATGTGAAGGAAGAGAAGTGGAATGAACAGGGTGGAGGAAGGAAGAGAAGTGGAAGGAACAGGGTGGGGGAAGGAAGAGAAGTGGAAGGAACAGGGTGGGGGAAGTAAGAGAAGTAGAATGAACAGGGTGGGGGAAGGAAGAGAAGTGGAATGAACAGGGTGGAGGAAGGAAGAGAAGTGGAAGGAACAGGGTGGGAGAAGGAAGAGAAGTGGAAGGAACAGGGTGGGGGAAGTAAGAGAAGTAGAATGAACAGGGTGGGGGAAGTAAGAGAAGTAGAATGAACAGGGTGGGGGAAGGAAGAGAAGTGAAATGAACAGGGTAGGGTAAGGAATATAAGTGGGAGGAACAGGGTGGGAAGGAAGAGAAATGGGAGGAACAGGGTGGTGGAAGGAAGAGAAGTAGAATGAACAGGGTGGGGGAAGTAAGAGAAGTAGAATGAACAGGGTGGGGGAAGGAAGAGAAGTGGAATAAACAGGGTGGGGAAGGAAGAGAAGTAGAATGAACAGTGTGGGGGAAGGAAGTGAAGTGGAATGAACAGGGTGGGAGAAGGAAGAGAAGTGGAATAAACAGGGTAGGGGAAGGAAGAGAAGTAGAATGAACAGGGTGGGGGAAGGAAGAGAAGTGGAAGGAACAGGGTGGGGGAAGGAAGAGAAGTGGAATGAACATGGTGGGAGAAGGAAGAGAAGTGGAATGAACAGGGTGGGGTAAGGAATATAAGTGAGAGGAACAGGATGGGGAAGGAAGAGAAGTGGGAGGAACAGGGTGGGAAGGAAGAGAAGTGGAATGAACAGGGTGGGAGAAGGAAGAGAAGTGGAAGGAACAGGGTGGGGGAAGGAAGAGAAGTAGAATGAACAGGGTGGGGGAAGGAAGAGAAGTGAAATGAACAGGGTGGGGGAAGGAAGAGAAGTGGGAGGAACAGGGTGGGGGAAGGAAGAGAAGTGGGAGGAACAGGGTAGGGTAAGGAATATAAGTGGGAGGAACAGGGTGGGGGAAGGAAGAGAAGTAGAATGAACAGGGTGGGGGAAAGAAGAGAAGTGGAATGAACAGGGTGGGGGAAGGAAGAGAAGTAGAATGAACAGGGTGGGGAAAGAAGAGAAGTGAAATGAACTGGGTGGGGGAAGGAAGAGAAGTGGAAGGAACAGGGTGGAGGAAGGAATATAAGTGGGAGGAACAGGGTGGGGGAAGGAAGAGAAGTAGAATGAACAGGGTGGGGAAGGAAGGGAAGTGGAATGAACAGGGTGGGGAAGGAAGAGAAGTGGAAGGAACAGGGTGGGGGAAGGAAGAGAAGTAGAATGAACAGGGTGGGGAAGAAGTAAGAGAAGTAGAATGAACAGGGTGGGGGAAGGAAGAGAAGTGAAATGAACAGGGTGGGGGAAGGAAGAGAAGTGGAAGGAACAGGGTGGGGGAAGGAAGAGAAGTGGAATGAACAGGGTGGGGGAAGGAAGAGAAGTGGAAGGAACAGGGTGGGGGAAGGAAGAGAAGTGGAGGAACAGGGTGGGGGAAGGAAGAGAAGTGGAAGGAACAGGGTGGGGGAAGTAAGAGAAGTAGAATGAACAGGGTGGGGAAGGAAGAGAAGTGAAATGAACAGGGTGGAAGAAGGAAGAGAAGTGAATAAACAGGGTGGGGGAACGAAGAGGAAGTGGAATGA